>OU611779.1:20007500-20607500 GCA_914767645.1 Hydraecia micacea
GTCACAACACAACGTTAACAAAAACATTATGTTCTCAGCGCGCGACACAAAAATATATTACAGGGAACAAAGTCGCAAGTCCCGTAACGAAGACTTGCACAGATTATGTAGGTACTGTAAAAACGTCGTAACTTATAATAAGGAAAACCGGAATTTGCATTCAGCTTGAAATGTTTCAACGAGATCTCTGGAAAATTAAACAATGCGAAAATTACAGTGACACATTAATCAGGCTTATGCATATGCCGCCACCTAGCAAGGTATTCTAGAGAGTTTTAGCCTTCGAATAGTATGAACCACGCGCATATACGCACTGCAAACGTACCTGTAACGCAGAAAACGTGCCGTCAACGTATAGAAACGCTCTGTGTATAAGCCCCTAGGTCAGTCACATTAAGATGACCGTTATTACAAATATCATTCTTAACTACATACATCTCGTCAGGATTCTTCGAACGGGAATGCTGCTGTGTTTATACAGGGTTACTTGTAATTCGACGTATATCCGTCAGGAGCTGATAGGGGGCCAAAATGCAACAAATTGAATCCCCCATATATATGGCCGAAATTCAATAGTTTTCGAGATATTTGAATTTTAAGGATTTCTCGATATAATTCCAAATAAAAAAAAAACTATACAATATTGAAGGGTACCATTAAAAAACTGATATTGTAGCTGGCACTTCAATTAAGCTATGAACTTATTTAAAAATACATAATTCAACAAAATAATTAAAATGATGAGCAATGAGAGATAAAATGTTTCAAATATCTCGAAAACTATTGAATTTCAACCATACATATGTGGGGTTCAATTTGTTGCATTTTGGCCCCCCTATCAGCTCCTGACGGATATATGTCGAATTACAAGTAACCCTGTATGGCCTGTATATCACCATTTCTCCAGTTATAAGTTCCACTCTCATGTTCCTGCAAGCCTGTTGACCTTAATCGAACACAACTCCCAACTCCAGACTACTACTGAGAATTTTCTAATGCTTAAACCCAATAACACTTTCTCCACTCCGAGGAAAGCCCGGGATTGCACGCCGCTAGACCAACAACGCAGAAAAAATAAGTAAAATAAAATGAAGAGCAGTGAACAGTAAAACCTTTGTAAGTTTTAATAAACCCGCAATGGAACAAGTTTGCACTCAACCGGAGACCTGTCATTTAGAACGTGGTTATTTTCTCGACAACTTCTTTGTAACTAGTTTAACACTCGTTTTGCGACACAAACTGTTTTGATAGGTAAGCAGAAGAGGTGGTATTTTTATTTGGCGACTTAATTTCAGCATTGTACTGTGAGCTCTATATGACGATTTAATTCCATGACAGAGAATGGAAAATTATATGGTTTCCAGGTTTTCAGTTGTACGGGAAGACCTGTAGGTTCCTGCAATTAGGAGAGAAACTCCATAGTCCATACACTCGCTCAAAATGTTTGTTCTATAAGTGATGCAAAAAACGAAACGGAATAAGAACATCGCACCTGTATCTTAAAGAGTTTGGTAGAACTGTATAATGCATCCATATTAGGTACTACAATTAAAGTCGCTTTTCGTGTGTGTTTATGTCACTACGTTGTTCTTCTAAGCTGTGTATTGGATTTTAGTGCGGATTTCACCATCATCAGAGAATTTATTCCGGAAGGTGCATGCATAATATATAAATATTAAACTAGAAAGGGCTTATGGCTAAGTAATAACAGCCGCATGGGTCGATCGATCAGGTTAAGCTACGCTTGCCGCGGTTGGTCTGTGGATGGGTGACCAGCCTCTCACATATCAATACCCCTCCGTGCATCGGAAAGCACGTTAAGCCGTGGGACCCGGCTGTCACTCGTGGATCTTTGACAGTCGTTACGGGTCGTCAGAAGTCCGAAAATCTGACAACCAGTCTTAGCAAGAGGTATTTACCCAGTAACTGGGTTGTGGAGGTCAGATAGGCAGACGCTCCATGTAAAATACTAGTATTCAGCTGCATCCGGTTAGACTGGAAGCCGATTCCAACATAGTTGGGAAAAGGCTAGGCAGATGATGATGATTAATATTAAACAAATGAAATATTATAAAGGAATATCCATGTCTTGGCAAGTCGCAAAAACCGTGTGAAGCAGAGGCGGGTTGCTAGTAAAATATAAAGTTAAAAGTTTTTGAGTTTACCTCAGTTAGAGTTCTCTCCCACGCTCCCTAATCGTCCGTCCGTCACTGCTCTAACCGCTTCGCGTTTGACGTTTCGACGCCACGCCGATGGCTTCCCCAAAGAGGCGCCTGCCAGTAAATCCACTGTCACTTGCATTGTGTCACCTTCGATACCAGGATGCTATGTTCTTGAAGATATAAATTGAGTATTGTTGATGTTACCACGGGTATTCTGTCCGGTAGTGGGCTGCTATATGCTGATGACGATGATGTTACATTACTGAACTAATCACTAAGGTTGGTATTTTGGTCTTTTGTTTTATTATAGCAAAATAAAGGGGTTATACTCATTGTCTCTGAGACTTCTTTTAAAACACATTTAATAAGTCCATTTTGTTCTGTACAAGGGCCCACTTGCCCCACAAATAAACATAGTTTTAATTCTGTCAATCGTTTGAAGATGACAGACACAGAGTGATGTTTTAAGAACGTTTAGTGTTTAAATAAGTTATTTATGCTTCAGTAAGATAACCGTCTGATATCTATAAAAGTAAATCATGAACAATTAACGCTTACAATTGAGGAGCGTTTTCACAAAGCAATACATCAATCAAAATCTCAAAATTGTTTTTTTTGTCGTTTCGTACTCAATCTCTATAGGGCTACACGATGGTTTTTACGAATTTTCTGTAAACGATACATAAACCATTCTAAAAGTACAGCGAAGTGCAATAGTTTTTTGAAAGTGATACATCTACATCGATCGAATTTTTTCAAAACGATACATCAAACGCTGTTGAAACAAAACAAAGACGATATTGAGTTTTATGCTTGGTTAGAAAATCAAAGTGGGCGGGGTGCTAATGAGAAAGTGTCGGCACTTCAACATTATTTGAAAAAGATGGAAGAAAAATGCCTTATGGAAGGAAAGAAGAATATGAAACTTGAACTGTACTCCGATTCTTGCAGTAGTCAAAATAAAAACTTCATTATGAAATGAAAAAAAATGCTGGCAAATTTCATGGCTACTAGTAAAGTTTTTTGTAAGCTGTCCCACTTTTTCCCCATTCGAGGCCATAGTTTTATGCCTCCTGATAAGGTGTTTGGAAGGGTTGAAAAGGATTACCGCCGACGTGAAGTTATTGTATCGCCAAATGAAATTTTAATTTTAAATTTTTTATTTGCCGTACGCAAAATACGCGCATTGACGTGGAGTTGCGGATACCAGCCCGTATTACCTATTACCTACCTATCGCCAAATGAATACTATTCCATTCTAAATAAACATGGCCACGTCAACGAATGGGGTAAAGATTGGTTTAGTTATGACATGAAAGCTAAGGCCAAAGATATGATAAAGGCAAAACTTCCATTTAAAATAAGCCAAACCCGAATACTACATTATACTGTATTTGGATCCCGCGCTTTAAAAAATATTGAAATTAGTGTTCAGGAAGTTTATTCTGCTGCGCCAGTGATCGTTGATGTTAAGAAGAAACACGTCAAATCTTTTTTACGATTCGACTGTGCTCAGTTGCCTAAAACCAACATGGTTTCTTCAAAAAAGAAAGCAGATGTTGAAATTTTACTAAAATTCTGTGATATAGCTGATGATCCTTATGCTCAGGCATTTTATGCAGATGTTCTCCAGGGTTCAGCTGCCGAAGATGAGAATGTACGACGAAAGTATGACGATGAAGAACCCGTTATATAATCCACTAATATTATAAAGGTGAAATCCCGTATCCGTGCAGCAAATTCGAACTAAATGTATAGGGTTTTTATCAAAACGTGACATCAACAGTAGATGTATCAAAGTTGAAAAAACTCGATGTTTTTGATGTTATTTTGTTGGTATGTTTATGTGTTCCTTTTTTTATTGTATAAGTAAAAAGTATCTCATTAAACTAATTAATACATTAATAAGCAATTTCATTTAATATACTTTATAGAAACCCTTATAATTAAATAAATCACGTTACTGAAAAAAAAGTCATATTACGATGTATCGTTTTGAAAAAACGCTCCTCAATTGTCAGTTAAAAAACACGCACAAAAAATTAAAAGATAAAATCTTCAACAAACATGACAATAGACCGCATATTATTTTATTTTATTTTTGTATTGTTGTACAGACGCCAGCACATCAAGTTACCCCAATCTGTCAAATTTTCCCAATTAATTTTGAACCTTATGCTTCAGCGATAAAGTTGAATATCTATTAAAGAAATTTGACAGATTGTAGTAACTTGATGTGCTGGCGTCTGTACAACAACAAAGAATTAATCGATCTCTGAATCGTTACATACTTAAAAATTCTGGTTGCCTAACAATTTTCTTCTTTGGCCACAGGATAACTAATAGTACTTAGCTTTGGTTGAAAGTACATGAAAAATATGTAATTAAGAAATTGAAAAGTCACATAGCTCCTTCTCAGGTTTGAAAAGCTTTACGAAAAGCCCTTTAGCAACCACGACGTATTTCTGAACAAAAATGTATAAAGTCTAACTAGTGAATAAAAAATTCTCCTCCATACCGCAACATTGTACACCAACAAGTAATGAAAGAAAAATATTTGCCTTAAGAAACCGGTAGAAAGAACTCAGGAAGTTAGTTCGCCAGGGAACATTTTATACAAGGCAAAAATGTATTTAGAAGTGGGTAGGATGAGCTTTCTTAAGTGTATGGAAGGCTGTAAGATGTGTTCTCTGTAGGGCTATTTTGGGCTATAAGACTTCTAGTGGCCGTTTATAGTTGTAGGTAGTAGTGGTAAAAGATTTTGGATTATCGTACGGTGAACGTAAGATAAAATCCTGTTTTTCGTTTTATTGGTAGTGGGTAAGAAATTGTTTTTCGCAATAACACCAAAACTAAACCAAAACCAATGGAAAAATATAGTATCATTATTTAACCTTAAAAATTGTAAAGACAGTAAATATTTTAGGTTGATTATTATATACGTAGTAATAAAATTTATTTTCACATACATTTATTTAGCCCAAGCCACTTAGTTTTCCTACTTGAAGTATCATGACGAAGCATCTTAAAAGCTATGTAGTTTGCTTGAATCTTTGGGTCAAAAGGTAAATCATTTGATCTATAATATACAAGAGACCCGCACTACTAACACACACCTTTTTAACACCTCTGCTCGTCCTTTCGGGGAACCAAGGATGTTAACATAACATCCTTCGAGAAGTACTTAGGCAGTTACGATTTAAAAATCTGATTCAAAACTTTGATCTCTGATTTATTTAAATCAACACCAAATACTACTCATTCCGTCCTTCATCCCTACATCCATAACTGACAAAAAAGCCAGTTCATTCTCACTATAAGAAACTTTACGACTTAACAATGGTGTTCATAAAGATACAACAGCGAACAGTTGCAGCGAGCAATGAAAAGTTGCGGAGAGATTGCGCGGCAATAAAACCCTTATAACTCAGAGATAACAAGAAAACCAACAACGGACACGTTCCGGCCACGCCGTGAGAATGGACGAGGAAAAAATTGAGACCGTTGTTGAAATTAAAGGTTCTGTAGATAGAAGAAGATTATTCTTTACAAAGGGACTTCTTCTTAGCGTATCGACGGCAAAAAGTTCATATATTTTTGGCCCAAAGTTTAGCTGCGCTAACTCCGCTCACTGACGCAGTCATAAGATCATCAAGCGCACAGGTGACAGGGCATGCGGCACAGGATGGAAGGTAGGGCACCCTGGATTATCAGCGTTGCTATTACCATTGCTGGCTTGCTTGTCCATTTACCACAGAAGAAGCTATTTACTCGTCAACCTCCATAGGAAAAACTTTTTCAACTTGAATACACATAGGTATTCATAATAGCAGCTAAACCCTATTGGCATACATCTAATAAGTAACAACAGCTTCAGTCATAAGTATGTGGTGGTGACTGGTGATACTGTTCCGGACGAGCACCTTCACAAAGAGGACTTATACTCTATGTCTTTTCTTCAACTACACAACACAACTCAATAGAATTCAATTCAATTGATTCTCAACGGTCACGCGGAACCCTAGAAAATCAGCCATTTCGCCGAGTTTAACCGTCTCGTTTAGACTGTATTGTGACTGTCGCCGGCTCCAGCAATTCCCCTTAGTCAATAACTCGCTCCAGCCAAATTTGGCCACTTTCGCTCTAGTAGTTTCTAATAAACATCACCTACTGAGGTTTCCTGTAGTCGTGGTGCAGAGAAAATTATTATCTACCCTAATAAACCCAAGCCCTTTTTTGTTTTGCTTAAATATAGCTTGATAACTTAAAATATCGTGGTATTTTGTCTTTAAAAAGGATCCAACTAACTCTAGTGTCTTTATAATAATTAAAATAAGTGAAAGAGATACAAATTAAATATCTTGACTTAGCACACGAGGTTGTTTACATGTGAGATGTGAGCTCGGCTGCTGTCATTGTGTCGATTATTGTATGGGCCAATGGCCTGGTGGCCGAAAGCCTCGATCAACATCTCTCGAGGTTCTCGTTAGGCGGTTGGATCAAGGGCCTGATTCAGAAGGCAGTACTCCTCGATACAGCTCGCATTGTGAGGAGGTTCCTGTCTCTGGAGCCCTAACCACCGGTAGCTTGCACCATGCTCGCGATACCGGCGGACTCCTATTTTTATATTTTTTTATAAAAATATTTAAAAATGTAATTATGAGTAATGAGTAAGTTATTAAACGCACAATGGTCCATTTGAAGGACTGCGGAAGCCAAACCCATAACATAGAACGTAGAAGATAAAAATAAACGAGATAATAAAATAATTATTTAAAATGCATTAATTAATCTCGCCCGCGTTAAGTTTTCACAGGCATATTTTTTTTTTACCGACTAGCCATAATAGTGATAAAATCTTATCGCATATTTCATGCATATGTAGGTATTTATAAAACAATTAACTTTCGGTTCATACATGTTTTCTATGCCACGATAAAATTCCCCTCGTCAAATCGGATTACAACAGTGTTTTATTTAAGTACTATAGCAGCGCCCCGCGGTTTCACCCGCATAAGTGTCGATCCCGTGAAAATATCGGGATAAAAAGAGCCTATGTGTTAATCCAGGGTGTTATAGCTACCTCCATACCAAATTTTATCAAAATTGTCTCTGTCACCCGACTCGCTATCATTCACTCCCTTTTCTCTCAATTTATTCCTTACCTAAATAAACGAATTCGTTGTGGTAATAAATCTACTTGGTATTTTAAACTAGTAAAATTTCATGTAAACGGTGGCATGGAGTTGCGACAGAATGTGCTTTATTCCGCGACAGGTCGCTGGAGAAATTGTTTCAGAGACAAATGCTGAGTTTCTGTTAGAACATTTTGTACTAGAGATTTGGTTCGTATTTTCGTCAGACTTACTTAAAATTTTCGTGTTATATAACAAATCTATTGTAGAATGTCTACTTGTGAACACGGACTTACATAAGAATTCCATCTTTAATTAGGAACTAAATTGTTCATTAAAATGAAATGTTAAAACTATAGGCTATACTTAACAACATTTAAGGTACTTTCCGTTGACTTTCCCTCCACAGATAGTCTTATTTTTCACCTTGTATATATGTAGTTCTCTTCACCGCATCCGGCGACAGCGACCCAGACTATCTTTCCCGGCGTGAGCTCTCTGATGAATATAAAAGCCAAATTGATGATACCACCTTGAATGATCCCGTATTCAGCTGCAATACCGTAAGAATCGTTTATTTTGTGCCTCCATACTTTTACACCGCTTGACTCTCTATAGACACACTCGCCCCCCAAAGAACACAATTATACCAATATAATTGACAAACCGTCTGTAAATCCATCCTTTTGAGCCGACTTCTAACAAATACTCGTAACATGTCTATTGTTGAGAATAACAAAAGATCGTTCATAATAAAGTAGCTGCGGTAAGTCGTTGGTGAATACTTCAATGGATCCACGAGTGGTTTATTTGAGTTCTCGGTCTATAAATATTATGAATTAAACTCGCTTTTCGTGTCTGTCTGTATGACTGCGTTGTTATCCTAAACTACTCGACGGATTTCGATGGGGTTTTCACCATTGTTTAGAGTGTTTATTCTAGTAGGTTAATATGTATAATACACTAGCTTAATTATGTTACCCACTTACTGCCTATCTGACCTCCACAACCCAGTAACTGGGTTGTGGAAAACTATAATGAATATAATATATACCTAATTACATCAATATCAAAAAAAAAATCTGCCGTCGCATACAAAAGTGCAATACCTACACAGTCAAAATGTATCAAATCAAAAGTCGTTTAATCAGCACATTTCGAACGTCAAAATTACAAAAGACAGTCCTCCAAAACGCCCTTCTTATATATTTTTTTTCCGGCGAAAGATGTCTACGTCTAGAACTATAAAATTATGCTGATGCATGGTCACAGTTTGCGCAGTGGTTATTTTTTATTTTCCTGTAGATAGATTAATATTAAACTAACATTCATGAAAAAATCTCGATGTTCTGTCAAATCGTAAAAATCGTGGGAAGCAGCTGGGGCGGTTGGTTAATTAAATATTTAGGGTATTTGGTATAGTGGTCCAGGGTTCGATCCCAAGACCAAGAGGCCATTACAATTTTCCATTAGGAATTTCTCAGCAGCGGTGTCTGCATTTGTGCCCGGTTAATGGATCTAGGCTGGATGATTTAAGCATAACCGGCGAAATGTCGCATAGTGATAGTTGGCGTCAAAAGTTCACTTTGCTATTCCCAACGCCTTAAATTCATATCCATCCTGCCAAAAAAGCAGATCCGTAACCCACAGATCACTAAAACCATACCTTAATATTTACAACGCAATCACAAAATCATACATTAGCAGAACTTACTCCAACAACGTTTTCAGACGAACTCTCAATTAAAAATTTATAAAAACGATCGTTCAAAGTCCTTGAACTAAGTTTAAAAGTTAATGATATACGTTAAGCTGGGCTTTAGTAATACCGACGGGAACAATAGAGCGATTTGGGATAGTTATCGAAGCAGCCTATTGTTTAGCGCGGTCGACGAGCTCGGGACCTTCAGATGATTAATGATTTCTATTCCAAACTTCACTGTTCAGTATTAGGTCATTGTATAGACGCCAGCACATCAAGCTACCCGAAACTGTCAAATTTTCCCAATCAACTTTGAACCTTATGCTTTAGCGATAAAGTTGAAAATCTATTAAAGAAATTTGACAGATTGTAGTAGCTTGATGTGCTTGGCTTTTGTACTACACTAACATCTGTATTGTCTACAGTAATATTAGTCGTCGTATAAGATGCTCATTGCTGGGAAACATTGATGTATGAACGTAAAAAAAGCAAAAGGAGTATGTAAGGATCTAGCAGACGGCGTTCTGTAGTTTCTACCGGCCATGGGAAGAAGGCGCGAGTTTATGTATGTAAACTGCATTCGCGATTTATTTGCCAAAAATGTAAATAAATATGAGTTTATAGAAAAATAACTTTACATCCTACAGAATAAAGTTCAGTTTACGCTACAATTTCATTTTTATAATATTTTTCAATAGTGCTAGTTACTCTGAAATCAACTTAATTGCCGTTATAATAAAGTTGATATTTGTTTAACTTGAAATAATATTAATTTGAAACATGAGTTTGAATAGACTTTGCTGGGAAAAACCTCACAGTAGATTCCTACAATACTCAGTTTGCAAAGCTTCTCACAACCATACGATTCACTGTCGGATTCGATGGTAAGGTTTGTTTAGGGGGTCACATTATACCGTATGTTAACTAACAGAGGGCGTTCCCGTTAACCCGCAATAGTATAGCATCCATACATGCTAAAAAAAATATTACCATTCAAAAATATTTTTTTTATTTTTTTATATTAAAACATTCACTAAAAATTTTAAATTGACACGTAAAAGATCGCCGCACACGCGGCCCGTCATTCATAAATAAATTGCGACGTTGCCGTCCTTCAAGTACGTGTGTACAGAGTGTTTCTTTTACGTTATTCTTTGTGAATTAGATACACCTATTATCGTTTTAAAATTCATTATTAAATTAATTCTGATGATTCGTTAAAACTACAGTTACAATTAAAACGGAACATTTATTGAATGACTTTTCAAGTCAAATTATTAACAATTCTTCATTTGACATAGTAAGTTTTGTTTATGAATTGGCGTCCCCAATAAGAAAAGATTTATAAGATAACATTAATTTTTTCACCACAATATTACAAAATACATAATTATTACATGGTATCAGAGTCAGACAACATTTTAATATTGTGGGAGAATGGTGCCTAAACTAAACTCTACTCTTGTATTTCAGAACACTATAAATAACACAATCAGCCTATAAAGATCCCACTGCTGGGACACAGGCCTTTTTTCAGTGAGAGGGAGTGGGTCGTAATCCACTACGCGGGCCCAGTACGGGTTGACAGATGTCACGTGCCTTCGAATTTTTGGTTCTAGGACATGCCGGTTTCCTCACGATGTTTCACCGTTTTGAGAGCCGTGGTGATGAAATAATTTACACAAAGTAAACCGCCTGTCTGGATTCAAACCTACGACCTATAACACGTATGTCGCGGCCGTTACCACTTGCCACCACTGCTCGTAACTCTAAACATCGTACACTATAAATATTGCACCCATAAGCACAATGTAAAATACTGGTATTCAGCTGCATCCGGTTAGACTGGAAGCCGACCCCAACATAGTTGGGAAAAGGCAGGCAGATGATGATGAAGCACAATGTTTTGCGTGTGTTACATTGCGCACTACCACAAACAGCCATTTTTCACACCAAAAATAAACGTCGTTTCCCAGAAAGTATTTTTGTGCAATGTTACACAGTTTGATGTACAGGATGCGTAGTTGACGGCTTGTGATGGGTCTTTATACCCCACCCTTTTGAAGGTAGTCCCACTGACAGTTATACAAAGAAGAAATGTGTAGCTATGTGAAAAAGTAACAAAGTTTTCTTAAGATTGATAGACAGGTGGAAATAAAAAGAATACTCTTTATCACAAACAATTTTATATTATTTACAATCTCATGTTAGTCCCATACTTAGGGGGATGCAATGCACGGTTGTATTGCTAAAAACGATCTTTTAACAAGCCGCCATGTTATGTTATTTCAAAAAATCTTTGCTGCTCAATTTCCTTAGCCTCACACACAACACTCCACGTCTAAGCCCAGCGGTTCCCCTCCATCTAACACTACGTACTCTCAGCACATTTCCATTACCCCGGCCCCTTTGCCCCAGTTCCCCCCCCCCCCCCGCCCCCCGCCGAGCTGTAATTAAATATCAAATGCGGAACCTTCCACCACTTCCCTCATTATAGTTTTTAATTATTTTAGATACACGATGCCGTAGTATCGGTCACTTTATAGTTTAGATTATCTGTTGTGTTTTAAGAGATTTTTTAAATCGAATTAACGATGATTTTTCAATCTTATTTATTTAATCTTGCGATTAGTTTTAACGGATGAATGAATAGGACGGTTTGACATCTTATTTGTATTGAAAAAATGTTACAACGCCATAGGTATATAAATAAATATTGCTATAGGTATTAAAGTTATCTGACGGTAAAAAAGCCTTTACAATATGAATAAAGTAGAAGTTTCAATGAAAGAACAATTACGGATCTTATTTCGAAATACTACTTTGTGTCATGTCTCGTTTCATAAAGCAAACCAATAATATTGCAGTGTAAAAGTGTTTGTGCAAACCTACTTACAAAAATAAAATCATTTATCAATAAGTTGCAAGCAGAGAGGACAATAATAATATTATCATCTATATACTCGTACATAAACGGTCCATGACCGGACCATACCGGTTCCGGACGATATACATAAACTTCGACCAGATGGTCAGGCCATGGAAATAAGCATTTTTCATTATGGACACATTAATGAATTCGTATTTTTTGTTTATTTTCATATAAACTAAATACCTTGACGTAAATCGCCCGGTATGCAAGCCTCTTTATCCGAATTGGCAACGATGACGTATACGGACGGCTGAAACTTATCAACACTGAGTTAAGATTCTTACTGAATAGCTGAATTAAATTTCACTAAATTAATTTACAAATATCTTTGTAACGAAGCCTTTTTGAGTATTACTTCCTTTGTTAGATTTAATTTGTAAAAGCTATAGAAAGAAGCGTTTGACAAAGTTTATGGATAACGTGAACGGTGTATGCAAAGTGTTAAAAAATTTACGTTACAAACTTTAAGATGTGCTTTAGACCATCGAACTGAACAACTTTCACTATGGGACCAACTCTGAAATCACGAAAAAAAATCAGCTGTTTCATACATTTTGGTAAAGTAGGTAACTTTTGTATGAAACAGCTGATTTTTTGAAAGTTTGTAAGGTTAATTTTTTAACACCTTATATAAAATTCAAAGTCCTGACTGACTGATATACCTATCAACGCACAGCCTAAACCGCTGGTCCTAGAGACATGAAATTTGGAGGATGTGTTCTTTGTGAAGAGTAGGTATCCGCTAAGATAGGGTTTTTCGAAATTCCACCCCTAAGAGGGTGAATGGGGGGAGGGTGAAATTTCACGCGGACGAAGTCGCGGGAAGAAGCTAGTCTTACATAATTTATGTATGCAACTGTTTTGTAGGTATACCTACCTATCTGATTAAATACAAAATTCACTCTCAAAAATTTATCTTTACAATTCTAAATCTAACAACGTCTTCCAATTATGCATTAGCTTAGTTAAAATATTGCGTCAGATAAATTTTACCCGACAATGGCGAGACGGTTAGGTCGACGAACTCACAAATTCAGTTTTGAAATTGTAAGTTGTAAGGAATCCGATTTTCAAATGAACACTTGAACTTTTTAGAATTATTGTTCTCAGAGAGGAATTCATAGGACTGTCAACTACAACTGTCTCGTAACTTAACTTATCAAGTTATGACAAACATACCCTAGGTGTCATGATAATGCACATAGAAAGTTAGTTGTGTAGAAAGACAAAGTTATGAAGTCTCGTTTGCTTAGTTTTGCATGTGTATGTAACACATACAGGAAAGAAAGAAATAAAAAAAGTATTTTATGGATCTTTAATCCCGCATTCCCATCAAGCCACCCATTTGACATGGAGCACAGCAATGATTGACATGGAGCACAGCAATGATTGACATGGAGCACAGCAATGATTGACATGGAGCACAGCAATGATTGACATGGAGCACAGCAATGATTGACATGGAGCACAGCAATGATTGACATGGAGCACAGCAATGATTGACATGGAGCACAGCAATGATTCTTGGAATTTTCTTCCTCCTTACCTGTGTGCAAGAGGTAATACTTTTAGTTGTCCTTAGTACGAAGTTTTCTAAAAAAAAAAAACAAGTATTACCAAGCTATACCTTTGCATTCTCCGCCAACTTCTTAAAAGGCAATTACAAAATTGAACCCCGTTTCGATATCAAAGTGGCTTTTGTGAAAAACTTATTCCAATTATTGTAAAAACTATTAATTAGGGAACTTTTTAACTGTCCGATCTTTGTGTCGAGAGCGAATTTCGTAAGAAAAAACATCTTTTATGAAATAAGTATTTCTTTTGATACCTATTCATAATTCTTGTGGCTAAGTAATAACAGCTGCACAGGTCGATCGATCAGGTTAAGTTACGCTTGCTGCGGTTGGTCTGTGAATGGGTGATCATCTTTACATACCAAGACCGCGTTACGGGTCGTCAGAAGCCCGAAAGTCTAACAACCAGTCTTACCAAGGGGTTTCGTATTACCCAGTAACTGGGTTGTGGCGGTCAGATAGGCAGTCGCTCCATGTAAAATACTGGTACTCAGCTGCATCCGGTTAGACTGGAACCTGGAACTGGCCGACCCCAACATAGTTGGGAAAAGGCTAGGCAGATGATGACCTATTCATAATTCTGTCCCTAGTTCATTAATAGTAGATCTAATTTTCTGACTCCCTTGCAGTCAAAGGAGATTTGATATTTTCAACAGACCAATTTTTTTTAAACTGTACCGAGATAACATGGAACTTCAGTTGCATTTATGTATTTAGACGTAGTATCGAAGGAGAATATTGCATTGCACTAGTGTGATTACTATGTATCTACTATAAAGCGACCATTTACTGGGTACTTCTTTTATTGACTTGAATGTTGCCTGGCGGCTGACAGTATGTTGAAGAGAGAGTTTGTTAGATTATTTAGTTCCCTTCAAAATGGTTGAGCTGAATGGTGCTGACCCATGCTTGACGCATGGATCGTCGATATGTTTGTCACTACATCGTTCTCATATGTATAATTTTAACATGAATGACGTAACCAATATTTTCTAACAATATTTTGATTTAAAGGAGTGTCCCTGGTGTTTCTTGCCCATTCTTCTCCATAAAAACCTACTACGTTTTGGATTGGGTACCTAGCTTCATCTTTCTGACTTACCGAACCCTTGACAATTCAGTAGGACCGGTAATTGGTTTAATTGGAATAAATGCTTTGAGTTTCAGTCGGAATAGACGATTGCAATATCTTATCATAGCTTAGAAGGATACCACCGTCCTCAAGACGTAAGTCAATTTAAAGCCGAAGTTAAACTATGAAGGTACTGCTAAATCTAAGGGTAACTTACTTTATTGAATACTGTTTAATAAACGAAATATAACCAAAAAAAATATACAAGTAAGAAGGTATTGCCGAGACTCATCTATACTAATATTATAAATGCGAAAGTGTGTCTGCCTGCCTGTTACCTCTTCACGCTTAAGCCGCTGAACCGATTTAGATGAAATTTGGTATAGAGATAGTTTGCGTCCCGGGAAAGGTCATAGGATAGTTTTTATTCCGACATTCCCACGGGATCGACCCTAATGCGGGTGAAACCGCGGGGCGCTGCTAGTAGGATATATTTTATGTTAAACCAAAAATATTCCTGCGGATGAAGTTGCGGGACAGAAGACGCAGAACCTACCTGCAAAATTCAATAACTAGTACAATATGACCGTTTGAATTCAGTGTTCATCCTCTATAACATGTACGATTTATGTTATCCACAAATCATCCCAGTTATGGCGGGGGTAATCTTAAGGGCATTCGTTTACTCCATGGGACATCAAATTTAACGTTCAATGCCGTTTTTATGGGACATAAAACTCAAGACATCTATGTATTAGCGAAAACGTAGGTTTATTATATCCAAGATAAAAATATGTCGCTTTTGAATTGTTAGTATTGATTGCGTGTTGCTGTGGCCATCGAAGTTATAAGTAGAAATGTAGGAAACTAAAACGCGAGAAACTTATAGCTACTCAACTCTGTGTAGTTTATTTACATTCGTATTTTAGAAAAGTTCAGAAATCTTCACTTTTCTACTAGGTGTAACTTTAGAAATCAAGCTATCACATAGCACTTGGGTACGCAATAAAACATTGTCAATGAAAATCTGCATATTACAAGTAAATCCCTCACAATTTATGGATAGAGGCTTTATTAAACTATAAAAATGAAAATGGGCGTAAAATGAGGTCGGTTAATCGTTCCGCATAATAAAACGCTGAAGTAATTGTGTCGTATAGCGCTAATAAAGTTTCGTAATTAACGTAAATAGTTTTCTTTGTTATGAAGTGACGGCCAAACTGTAAAGTCCTCAACTCGGTGGGTAGTTTAGTAATTATATCAAGTTTCTTTACCGAAACTGGTGTCGTGAAACTTTCAGTACAAA
Source organism: Hydraecia micacea (assembly GCA_914767645.1). Lineage (NCBI taxonomy): Eukaryota > Metazoa > Arthropoda > Insecta > Lepidoptera > Noctuidae > Hydraecia > Hydraecia micacea. The sequence goes on from OU611779.1 coordinate 20,023,384, forward strand.
GTGAAGTTTACGCTTCTGTAGTCGTAGCCGCGTCAACGCGCTACGGGGCTACAGCGTAGCGCTACGGGCTACGGCGTAGTGTGATCGAGTATAAGAAGGAATAGAACATTCATGTTACGTACAGTAGTTATGTTCAGTAAGTAAGTTCACAGGTTATAATCAATAAGCGTAGCTGAGCAGTATACAGGGTGAATTTTCCAAGAGGGCGTGGATGACCAAATCCGAAACTATGAGGAATAGCGAAAAGTACTGAAAGGAGTCACGGGCTCGATTTTAAAACTGCATCATTGGATTTTTTTTAAAATAAATATTTCTAGCCAGGAATCGAACTCGTTGATTTTGAAAAAAAAAATACACACACTGAATTATTACACCATTCGATAGTGTCGCTAATAAGGATCGAATTCTGGGAAGTAATCCCCGCGGTCGTTCATCATCAGCCTATAGCAGTCCACTGCTGGACATAGGCCTCTCCTATTGCACGCCATTCAACTCGATTTTCGGCAACCCGCGGTCGTTAACCCCCAAAAAATAAAATATGAAATCCTTTTTATTTTAAATGTATCGTGTGTAGATATCAATACCCGTCACGTCTGCACAGTTTTTCTAGTTAATTTCATTTGCCCCTGTATGTCATGTATCGTCAATCCATCTTTTTCAAACTCCTAATTGTGTCGTTGTCATTTCTTTGTCAACAAAGTGAAAGGACAAAATCAAAATGCACATATAAAACCTTCATAACCTATTTTGTTCTTGTTATTGTTGGCAGAAACCTCCAAAGAATCCAACGGCCCAACTTCAAAAAATACAACCAAATTATACAGGTTTAATTTAAAATTGCGACCTCTATATTCTAGGTTTTAATTTAACCAAAACTGTACCGCAGACGTAAATGTACCAGATCTTTATTCAAGTACAACAAAGGGTTTAATCGTGTGGAAACTATTGTTGGTTTAAAAATAAAACTGGCTCGGCTTAAATCTGTACATTAGCTATCCTAAACACAGTCGGTTTGGTGCCGTAAGGAGCTCATTGAGACCGCGAGTACGAAACATTAGAGTAAGTATGTTTATTGTTATTTTAAATCTCTGGTAATAAGAGTATTCGCAAAAATGTTGTGTCGTCCTGGATGTTAGGCATGGCTATCTGATGAAGGAAAACATAACATGTCTGATGAAGAAACCGCAACATAAAGTAATCAGACGGGCAATCCTCGTAATTTTAAGAACGTTCACAGTCTGATCTCAGTCTCGATGTGTCAAAAATACCTCTAATTCCCTATAGACAAGTTTTTGACATTTGTTTGTCGCCGAGATGAGACTGCAGATAGATTTTTAACGTTTTAAATTACGAAAATTGACCTTCAGATCTCAGTCTCAATCTATCAAAATCACCTCTAATTTCCCTACAATTTTGACAAGTTTTTGACATTGATTGTCGCCGAAATTTGCGGCTAGACTTTGAACGTTGTTATTTGTCTGTATCTAAAGAGGCATCTGCCATGCAGTGGGGCAAATGTGATGGAATATGGGCATAAAAGAAAAATACTGTGTAAGATTCAGTTTGATATTTATTACAAAACGATCAGAGGCACACCATCGCCACACGCTTAGCAGAGAGAAAAGGGGCCATGACAGGTGACAGACTCTGTCATAATAATATTGAACACGTTTCATCATCAATTACCAACAAAATATGTCTAAGATTAAGAAATTGTCATTCCTGTAAACTACTTTCATGGATAATAATTTGCATTTTTGTTTTCTTTATGTAAGAATGTTAGTTTGTAAGGTACAGTGACCCCAAAAAGTTAGTTGTCATTTTTCCACTTAAGCTTAGACCAAGGCTTAGACACACCACATTATGATTTAAAATTCTTGTGATCCAAATGTTTGAACTGCTATAAAGTAATTATTATTAATTCAATTAATACCTATGACGTGTCATAAAAAATAATGAAGTAATCCCTTAGGAGTACCTGGTATTTTTTTATTTTAAATCATAATGTGGCACCGCAGCTGAAATGGAAAAATGTCAACTAACTTTTGGAGGCCACTGTATGTGTATGGGGAATTGTAGCCTGAAACAAAACTTTATAATTTACTAGCAGCGCCCCGCGGTTTCACCCGCATAAATGTCGATCCCGTGAGAATATCGGGATAAAAACTATCCTATGTCATTTCCCGGGATTCAAGCTATCTCCATGCCAAATATCATCTAAATCGGTTCAGTAGTTTAAGCGTGAAGAAGTTACATACAGACAGACACTTTCGCATTTATAATAATAATATTAGTATGGATTGGAACTACAAAACAAAGTAAAATCACTCTAAAACAACCTACTTCAATCATTATTCGTATCTTTAAAGTCCCATTTCTAGAATACTTTCCTCCGGTGGCGGCTGATTCTCGGCTTTCGGTGAATAGCCGAGGCGTCTCTCATTCATTCATTCAGTATTCAATCTCGCTCTCAATCTCACCGCCATTCGTATTAGCGTCCGCGGTAGCTCAATAATAATGTCGTCAATTTAGCGTCAAATGTTTATCACAGAGTAGAAAGATATATAAACATTATTCGCTAGAGATTTCTTAGGTACATAGCGATGTTTCGAGGTTGGACAGACTGAACCAGTATAACATACACATACCTTCACGCCTTGTTCCCCGAAGTATTAAGCAGAAGTGTATCTATAGTACTGAATGGACTACACTACGTACAAATAGATATTTATTTACCTGCTTGTGCAGATCGGGAAATTAACTACTAATGAAATTGACACCTTGCTTCAATTTGCCGAGTACGTTAATAGCCATTTTACGAGTATACAACTGTCAGAATGACATTTGTGATTTGAATTTACGGAATGTCGGTAGTCAATTTGGTAAACAATGAATTTCCCTGACTTTACATTGATTTAGCATGGTTATAATTCTAATATTTGCAATAGAATAGAATAGAAAGAAAAAATAAGAAAAAGGAAAAGAAGAAAATTAGGAATAGAATAGAATACTCTTCATTATGTACACCATATAAATTACAGACATAAATATAGAAACTTTACAATGAATATATGTGCATCCCTGATGACGCGTGGTCGCGGCAGCACCGACAGTATTCTGAGTGTGTTCGCAGATCGGTGGGATTCCCCCGTGTTGCGGAGGTAGATGCAGCTCTACGCTGAATCTCAATTGTATATCTGTATCTGTAACCTACTAACACTGGAAGTTAAGTAAAATTGTTACTAACCCTATGGACTCCTGTCTGAAATAAAAGTTTATATTCTTTTATATTCTATTAGTAGTTACAAATGCAGTAGCTAGTAGTAATATATATAATCAGTTCGTGACATTACTCGAAACATTAACCTCTTTTCTTGAAACCAAATGCATAATGTTTTACTAGTTACCAACAAAACGATGAAGTTTACTTGCGGACTATGGCCAAAGGAAAAGATCTGCATCGGCACTCTTAATGCAGAGTCATTAAGCAAGTCGTGTTCTGTCGCAGGAACACCGGGGGGCGGAACTAGCGCTGCCCGGGAGGACGCAAGCAACAGAATATTAACAAAAGGTACAAAGCGTTATATCAGCCAGTAATTGTCGCACTACTGGCACAGAATAAAGATGTATACAATAATTCCTATATACGCGTTTGTGTCTGAGCCGATTCCGACCATTTGTTCCTAGTTGAAATACTGAATGTTAGTACAAATATGTCGAATCGACTGTGATAGAGGACAGAAGACTTTTCACATACAGAAAAAAAATATGCGCGTGGTCACTCGCTACTTACAGCTACTACGTGCAGTGTTTTGGACAAAACAAACACACACACACATGCACACACTGTGTAGCATGTAAGGTATAGTTAAGTATATTTTAAGTCACTTTGTCGCATTAGATTTATTATTATCTAATGGCAAAGGAAACATGTGATGTGATAAATAAATAAATAGTTACTGAATAATAATACCGATATGTAGCAAGGATAGCCAGCTTCCCGCACGAAGTTTGACTTTACCACCTCAAGGTAAAAGTATGCTGCCTTTAATATGGCATATACGAGTATAGCATATGTCACATACAGTTTATGATAAATTTCGGCTTTGAAGATCGACTTCGTCCAAAACTTGAAATGCCATAAAAGCCCGAATACTGTATGCGTTTTATTTGTTCACCTTTATGAAAACTTTACAAGTATTGTAAGTACTAAGACTTTTGTTTCTTTATCTTCTTAGTTGTTACTCAGAGGAACTTGATTTCGCCGCACATTAATCCTTGCCAGGGACAAGACACTGCTTAGATCTTTCGGTTTTTCACAAAGCTTTGCGAGAAACCAAAACGGGTGACAAAATAATTGTGAACTGATTATTTCGTTGAGTATTCATTATTCATTTTCATCTTTTTGAATGGATGAGTGCAAGGACCATGCTTCGTTCTGGATTTGTACCCAGTTAAAGGGAAAGGCTCTAGTAAAAGGAAACCAGATACAAACTCAAATCACCAATGAGCAGTCAGGATGATGCAGCAAAAATTGCAATGCAATGCAACCAATCACCAACTAATTAAAAACGTGTTAATATGTCGCGACGGGAATGGAACTGCCATCTTAGCAATTGATTAAAATTTAGGACGCGTTTATAAATAACACTGATAAGTGTTGTGACATTTGAACTACTCTCTGTTGATTTGAATTTGGAACGCGTTACTTTTGGGTAACGTCGTGGACGATGGGCCTAAATTCCAAAAACATAACAGTACCTAATGTGAAAGAAAAAGTATTTATCGTGACTAGTACAGGAAGATCACGTGGGCATCATTGTGGGTGTACACTTATGCCTATCCTAATGCAGACGTGCGTGATGCTTTGTTATGATTTATTAAATTCCACTCCGTAATATATCTATCTAGTGCCTGTATACCTTACAAGCAGGTACCTGAACGTAGACCCCACGTGCAAGTAATCACTGAACTTGTAGCGTTACTAGGAGCAACTCGGATTGACTTCGAAGTCTGATACAAACTTCCGATTGCAGTCGGAAACTTTCGAAATTCTGTTAGTAGTTTGTTGCAAAAAAATCTACATGATGTTTGAATACGGATAATTCGTGATGTTAAGGCGACAAGGCCCAAGTGCTTTTCTTTGTGTAAATAATTTCATCACCACTGCTCTCAAAATGATGGAGGAAAACATCGTTAGGAAACCGGCATGTCCTTGAACCAAAAATTCGAAGACATTATGACATCTAACAACCCATACTGGGCCCACGTGGTGGATTACGGTCCGTTCCCTCTCACAGAGATGAGGCCTGTGTCACAGCAGTGGGAACGTTATAGGCTGATTATGACGATAATGATTTGCATCAAAACTTCGGATATGTACGGGAGACTGATTCAGGACTATCTTATATTAATAATATATTAAAATCACTTCGTTCTTGTCTGTCTGTGTGACTGCGGTTCTTCTAGGCTACGCAACGGATTTTGATGCGCTTTTTACCATCATTTAGTAACAAACAAATAAAAATTGTTTATTCTGCACAAATAAGTCGCACAAAATAAAATCAACATAAAAAAATTAATAAATAACTTGCGACCACAAGACCAATCAGGGAGTCAACGTTTTACTATATTCTTATCATTATTTATTTTATTCCGGAAGGTTGATATGTATAATAAGTACATTAATATTAAACTTAGTTATTACAAAAACACGATGTACTGTCAAGCCGTAAAACCGTGCGAAGCAGATGTAGGTCGCTATATAGTGAAAGTATACGTTAGGAATTACAATTATATTTTGAAGATTATCTACTACAGCAAAACAGTGCCGTCATAATTATCCTGCTCGTAATCTCGTAATGGAACTCACCTGACAAGTATTTTGTAATGTATTACTAACATAGTTTTGTTCAAAGATTTTTAAGTTATTGAGTGGCGATAAAAGAATAGGTTTGGAAACCCGGACCTATATAAATAATTATCTGACAACACTCAAAGAGCAAATGCGGTGATTCATGATTAGTCCCTAGAAGCTAGGTCTCTGTATAACATTTCTTCTCTGCAGTCAGATAGTACCTATAGGCTGAGGAATGATTTGATAAGGCAACTTAGTATGCTTAGGTCATTGGTCATGTTAAGAGGATGAATAAAAGGTAACTTACAAAAGGTATTTACAAGGCAGATGTAAGTGGAAACGCCCAGGAGTAAAAGCCCTAGAAGGATATAACATACTGACCTTATTGGTGATGTTCTTCAGAAAGGTCAGGTGCGTTGTACGCGCAACGCTTGCTCGGTGGCATGCGTGTGTGACCAGATGAATGAACGTAAACGAAGCAAAAGGAGTGCAGATTACGTTCTGTAGTTCCTGTCTACCCCTGAGGGAAGAAAGCGAGAGTTTATGCACGTGTATATGTGTCAGATAGTAAAAAATAGTAACACATTTACTTTACATAAATCAACGCCATTCTATATCCCACAAGAAAAAGAGCTGAACAACGCACAGGCCGTGCGTGACATCAAAAGCCAATAAAAGCCATCACTCATTGTCTATGGACGCATGTTTTATTTATAGACGCCATTAGGTTCCATACAGACGTATGGAGGATTCAGAGCGGGTTAGGATGATTTTTATTGTTTTACGTCCATGGTGATGGTTTATGAGTTAAGTGGCGAATAATGGTAGTGTTGAATACGGTTGAGTAACTGTGGGAGAATAACCACATTTTTCCACAGTTACTACTTTATAAATAACTAGCTGACCCGGCGAACTTCGCACCGCCTCAGTTTTTTTTTTTCTCATGTTTTAATAATAAGGAACCCTCACGGGCGTCCCCAGAACACCCTACCAAAGTTTCATCACAATCTGACCAATGGTTTCGGAACACATAGTGGACAAACATACAAACATTGATTTTTATTTATATACATTTCGAAAGAGCATCAGTCTTTGGGACCAGTTCAGAATTAATATACTTATAGTTCCAACCTTAATCAGTATGGGGTACAGTAAAGCGCACGTCAGTCTAACACTTGAAATAGGAACACCGGAATATCGCTAGAAAAAAACAGAAACGGTCAATTTTAAATTGTTACCATGGACGGTTAACTATTCAAATTCATTTAGTTGCCAGAATATAGATTTACAATGTATGAGCCTCAAACAATAATGGCCCCTTTACATTCTGGCATTACAATTGTGTGCAAATATTGAATTTTATCTTCCACAATGCAATATTTTAATAAAATTTAAAAATCAAAAGTCATTTATTCAAACTAGGCTGAGAATCAGCACTTTTCGAACGTCAAAATTAAAAAAAAAGACAGCAACAACAAATAAGAGCTCATGCATCATGCTTTTTAAGAAACAAAAATAATTAATTGATGTCAAAGTTATACCTACGTAATATGTCAGTTCAAAAGATAAAGTTTAATATAATGTCAAACAAATAATGTATAAATGGTTGTAAATATTGTAATTGATAATGTCATAACTGTTCTATTATAAAGTCGAAGGTGTAGACTCAGTAAAATTTTAACATTCATTAATAATTACATTTCCCAATATTATACATTTCAGTTTCCTTGTCTGCGATCGGACATTAAAGCATAGTCTATAATATCATGTCCTATGAGTAAAATCGAAAAAGGCTAAAATATGGAATAAAAACCATAATATTGAACGCTTATAGCACTCAAACCGGTAACAAAGTAATAACATAAATATCAGAAAATGGGAAAGTTTTGCAACCCATAGAACATTTCTTTGCCAAACAAGTAACAGGTAAGTCCATGGATGGGTCGTGAATACAAATATTGGGTGTTCGGTATTCTGGGCAGGGAACCGTTAATTTGTGCGGGATCCCCATTAGCTAGGGGTAAGCCTGACGGTGTACGTTATTATATGTATAAGTAGGTATACACAAAATAATATAAAAACAGCTGTTTGATGGATGATAAAGGAAATGCTTCTGCGTGTTTCCGACTTAAAATTTTAAGGTTTCCTAATAATTCTACCTCCTGACTTCACCGTAAGTCAGTAAGAACTATAATTATTTAGGCATATGAAAGACAAATAGTAAAAGCCTTTCCAAATATTCCTTGTTAATGTATATAACTTGTTCTTACGAAATAACGATAGATTGCCCTTGGATTTACGGCCAAACCCAATTACCCATCTATCACCAGTTTTGGCATACTGGAAGTAGATTTAGTGTCACCGTCCCGAACGTGACGGTTCAGTTTCGTTCATTGTTCAGAAAGAGCGCAAAGTACGCTTAAAGAAGTTTTCACTGAATCTCTGGTTTTAACGTCGCAACAATCTATATCAGTAGCGACCTGTATGATAATACTGACAGCTACAATTATAGTGGCTACCAGCAGTAGCTATCTGTCAATAGGTTCGGCCAAAAACCACGCTTTAACAAATAGAGAGAGAAATAAAAGAATGCGGTAAAAAATTACTACACGAAAATCAATCCAATTTCCCAACTTCACTGCAAAATAACCAATGTAAGCCTAACTCGAGTGTAAAATTCAACAAAAATGTGTCCAGACTAACAAAGAGAGCTATTATGTTGCCCAATTGTTGGTTCACAAAGGGAATCGACTTTTTTTAATTAATATCTGTGGCAACACTGGCAACCTTCACGCTTGACGCAGGGGGAGCGACAGCAATTGATCGACTATCGCGACACGATGATTGATCATGCAATAATGCCTACATGAAAAGTTCGAGGGACGTTTTGTAGGGACCTCTGTGTTCCTTTTTCAGAACGTCGACGATGTATTAGGGGTTTTTGTTCTTAGTTTAAAACATAGCACACACATCACATGATCTGACCATGATTTTGTCTGGACTTTAAAAGAGACTGTGACCTCTGAGTTTGTTTCGGCCTTTCTTCTCGGAGTAGTCAGATAGGAAACGCCGACCTCATCTAGCTTTAAAAAAATATGATTGACGTGTAAAAGTGTTTGTACAAACCTACTTACAGAAATAAAATCATTTATCATTAGCAGGCATACTTAAAAGGAGTTTTAGCTGTCTTCTTGTGTGTGTTCTTGTTTTTAATTTTTGTCTGATAAAAATTAAAACTTTTCAAAACTACTGAACAAACAAAATCTCACATTCGTTTCTTCAATTGTAAAATCACAAACACCTGAAATAAAATTTTCTTTAATTCCCAAATCAGCATTGAAAACGGTTTCTCAGAACCTCTTTTCTACTGAATAAACAGAGGTCGTTTAGGTCTGAAAGGATCTTGGAATTAGAACTGTTTACCAACCTTTTAATAACTTTAGATTTTGTTACTTACCTGCAAAATTTTATGAAAAAAAAATATCGCAGAGAAAAGTAGGTACGAAATGTGGGTGTACTATAAGTACACCTATGTATAACCTTTCCGAGATTACAGACGTGATGTTATGATAATATTGTAAAAGGTAAGATACATTATGGTGAACTTCCTTCCGTCTTTAATGTAAACCAATTTTATTTAAGATTTTTTTTGTTGAAAATGTTTTGAAGGTCACACTCACGTTTAACCACTTTTTATAAGTGTTGAGCTACAAAGAAGCGGCGTAACGAACTTCCAAGACATACATTGACTTAACTCAAAAAGACGATTTTTGGGAAATCGCAAAAGAAGATCTTGCTATGAGAACTTATCCTACTTGTTGACGCACAAAATGAAAACTGATTTGATTGATTATTAATTAGGGACTCATGCATGCTTGTATTTTGAACGTATGATTCACGATTGATGAGATTTGAGTAAAAAAAAAAATCTGCCCTATCTACTAATGGGTCAATGTTCCATTGCAACATACACATATGCGACACATACATATGGCTCTGTCTGTTAGCTTTGTTCTATTTTGCTTTATTCATACCATGCGTTTCTCTTCGCAATTAACTTAGTATTCCGTTTAATTTCCGTATTATTAGGGATCTAAACAGTGGCCCATCCAATTAGGGACCGCTCCGACGCTTAACATAATAGCAGCTCTTGGTTTAACCAACCTCTGCGAATCTAGTCTTTGATATAATTGTAACTATGGAGAGGGTAATGTCTTAAGTGTGGCGAGAAATCTGATAATAAAACCTGCATCCTAATTGTGAAATACACTCGGGATGACAATCCCTATTCAGTTTGGCAGTTCAATGATATCCATTGCGTTATTTTTGGTATAGAGCAGACAATCTGATGTAGCAATGGATTTTGTTGTGTTGCCAAATGAGAGGTACTGTCATGCCGAGTGTGTTTTTTTCTTGGTAGGACTTTGATTTGCTATAAAATCAAAATAGACACTCATTTACTCAAATTAGGCTGACAATCAGCATTTTTATACAACAAATGTTACGTAATTTGTTATTTTCACCAAAATCTAGTGGTTTAGCTGGAAAAAAGCGGCGCAACAAACTCTCCAGCAACACGTCTATACATAGTTTATAACTCGCCAGTCATATTAAAGCAGATTCCAACTTTACCACACATGATTGCGACCGCCTGTTTAGGCGGCGTCACACCCAACGACTCATTATGCATTATAAATTCGCAACTAATTAGCGGCTGCTCGCTGACAAAGATTAATGTCGCAGTGTGTGCGACGAGCCTAATGCGTTGTGAGGCAAGTCGACAGTGCAATGTGTGTTTAGATAATTAGTTATGATTTTGTCGCTGTGGGAGTCATTAGGGTTTATTCTTAGGTACAGACGCCAGCACATCAACCTACACCTAACTGTCAGATTTTCCCAATCAACATGGAACCTTATGCTTTAGCGATAAAATTGAAAATCTATTACAGAAATCTGACAGATTGTAGTAGGTTGATGTGCTGGCGTCTGTACGTATAGGTAAATTAATCGCTAAGCAAATTGATACCCTACGACAATTTCCGCGTTATATCCATAGATTTAGTATATACTTTTTTTAGACTTAGATTTAGCATATACTAAATCTATACTAATAATAAAATTAAAGCTGAAGAATTTGTTTGTTTGTTTGAACGCGCTAATCTCTGGAAGTACCGGTCGGATTTGATAAACTATTTTTGCATTTGATAGCCCAATTCGTAAGGAAGGCTATAGGCACGCTATGACCCTCGGGAGCCGAGCAAAAAGGAAAAAAGTCAGAAAGAAAGCTAAGTGAAAACGAAGTGATAGCGCGGACAGGTGATGTGGTGCAACGGGGTGGGTCGCGAGAAAAAGAAATTTCACTCGTACGAAGTCGCGGGCAGAAGCTAGTCTAATGGATGTAGCCCATTTGATACTGTCAAAGAATGACAGTTGTGATTTGAAGATCGCGCAATTTATGTTCGTAGTCAATTTGCTTAACAATTACAAGTAAACTAGTCGCGAGCTCGAACGCACTGGTGGTCATGACCAAAAAGCACGCTGTCTCACTGGCTTCGCGTCCGACAGAGAAAGTATCAGTGATGAGCAGTTAGATACTAGTCTACACGCACAATGTCTAGTTCTCACGCACAGAAACACCGTTCCGAACTAAAAGGCACGTAAAAAAAAATCGAAAAGTGCTTTGGCAAATCGATGTTTATGAAAAAATCACTGCATAAATCAATTACAAATAAAATGTATATAACTGAGCTTTGTCGGTACCGACTTCGGTTTGAAGATTTTACAGTTCTTTTTTCGTTACTTATTTACACCCAAAGTTACGTTAAAAATAGCAAGAAAAACGAATTTTTGTTGGCTCATAACTTTTTAATGGCTTTTATTTTACTATTCTGTTTCCATGCAGACAAAACTAATAATAATTCAAAACGATGTCATGTTTAACTTTGGATGCACAATGTCAAACAGTGGAGTAATACTCTCCCGAAATTTGTATGGAAAAAATATCGACTAGTGGCACCTTCATTTTCCTGACCTTACCTACATACATGTTGCAATAACATATTGGGATTAGAAAAAGTTCGACAACATAAAATGTCGATAGTAGTAATGAAGCTCTTTGTAAAACAGTTGGTCTAAGAAACTCTTTCTTTTGTCACTGAAAAGTTTGAAGGGCTTAAGTACCAATGAAATCCTAGGCATTTGAAACTTTTCTCTTTAGTCTTAAAGGATTAAAATACGTAGGTAATCCACTAGATTTTTCAGGTGTCTATATTCCTATAGTCAGATATTCAGTTGTTTGCCAAGCTGGAATAAAAAAGTTGATCCCATCCAATATCCACGAACCTTCCATGGACCGAACAAAATTATGAAGACCATGTCATATATTTTTGGTTCACAATTACATGGTCCCATTACGGACCCCATATCCTCATAAATACTAAACTTTGCAACCATTACCGACACCAGGGATGCCAATCCTTAATAATTCCGTTTGAAATGTGAGGCGATTTCATTGAGTTTTTAGGGTTCCGTACCCAAAATTTTGCAACTGTACTATATTTTTAGGATGACCAACAGGTGCCAAAGGAACGCTATTATTAAGCTTACGCCCGCCGTCTGCTGGCTATCACAAAGCTGTACCTTTTGTTAGTTAGGTACTCTTTAAAGTTTCAAAGAATAAAAGTACGTATAAGGTGTCTATCATGTCAAATAATAAAAGGTTTATAAGTATTATATCAATCGATTCAACCGAACCTATCCAAAAAGTTAAAGGTTTGGTGGAACGGAACCCTCAATACGCGAGGTCTACTCTAATTTTACCGTTTTTTCCTTCTCTTAATTAAAAGAGAACGGTCACCGCCGCTTCCAAAATTGACTCTATAAAACTTGCGATTTGCATTCATTATTTACGTGGAGGCGTTTCAAGGGTTTCCTTGGGTTTTCTGTGCGCCTAGAGAAATACATTAGAAAATGTATAAAGCTACGGCTTCCTAGAAGGACGGTGGCCACCACATAGCAACTGCAATTTACCGACGAATGACGTCACTGAAACCTTATAAATTATATGAAAGTTGGTATTATTTATTTGCCTAGAGAGCGTTGTTTGACACCGTAAAGTCAAACCCCAGTGCCATCGTTTTCATGACAGCCCTGAGTGCGGCCGTTATGTGACGGTCACTGCTCCTCTTGGTAACTTGGTTGGTTTTCTTGCGGCGGTATAGCTAACGCTCACCTGGTTTGCGACCACCCTCCACCGAAGTCCGGCGTCAAGCAGCCTGCTGTGTTTAGTTGATGCGTGGGAGTTCCAGTGCATTAGGCATCTTCTGGGCACGCTCGTTCCATCATAGACCTCATCCATCGCTTTCCATCTGGCGTAATCGAGGTCAAGAGCGGGCCCATTCAGCAATAAAAAATAACTGTAGCATTAGAGTTGTTAAAAAGGTTGTGAAGTATATTAAAATTGGCTTCTAACGAAAAATAAATAATTAGTATGGGTTGATATAGCGCCAGAACCGACTGGTTTGTCGCTATGACTATATTGATTTATTTGCTCAGCCTTTCATATACGAATTAATATTTAAAATACAAAAAGGCCTCAAAAATCTACCAAATATGAAGTTTTATGTTGTTGTATATTTACCTACTAAAGAACATTGAAACAGTAAGTGCTATTTAACAGTTACAACTAACTATCCGGCAGACTGTCCGTATTTCTCGTTAGCTGTAAACGGAATGTCTTGAAGCCACAACTATACAGGATGACTTGTAATCTGATGTATTTCTCCCAGGACGTGACAGTGTGAACAATTTGCAACAATTAAGGACCCCATAAAGCCTTAGGGAAAAGTGATATTTAGTCACGAATTCTGGGAAATTTTCAAACAATACCTACCTATCTACATGTATATTTCCATCCCGTATAGGTTGTACCATTATCTGCCGGATCAACGTTTACTGTCTCAAATAACCCAACGAGCCTATAGGCTATATAACATTTGAACAGCTCGAATTACTGATTGCATCAATGAAATCATATGTTTTGCCATGAACTGGACAATTTTATTTAATAATTATATGTATAGATTATTAATATCAGTTCAGTGGATTTAATTACGATACCTTCATTAATATTAGTACGGCACCTGCTCAGTGAATGTTACGTTATGACCCGCTTTTTATTATGATTTGGATGGTAATGTTATTAAATCAAATCTACAAATATGCGCTGTTCGCACCGGTATCGGTGTACACACATACGTGAATCTACGCCTTTTCCCATGACAGTAGAAACTATTGAATATCACCTGCTGCGGTTCACCTATTACTGTGTTCGCAATTTAGTTTTCTAACACGTAAACAAATAAGTGGTTTTGGAAATACGCTTTTAATGAAGTTGTCGTGCAAACAGACCTTTATGATTGTGTGGGAAATCATAAAGTTCAGTGTGGTGTACAACTTCACACATTTTTACACCTTTTTCAATAGTACCTACTGGTTATTCTGACATCAACCTAGTTTACATTGGCATGAAGTTAATATTCGTTTAAATGGAAATATCATGCATTAGAAATGAGGACTTGAATATTAAAGACTCCTTACTTACTCCTTTTTGCTTCGTTCACATTCCTTCATACAACTGGGTATACTCGCGACCTCTTTACTTTACTTATTATATTCTGTGGTACTTTGCACCTGACCTCCATCGAAGATACTGAGCCAACAAAATACTTTTTTTAGCTATCGCCTTCAAACAATGTAAGAAAACATCTCGTCGTTGCTAAAAAACCAAAACAAAGTCAAGATGTAAGTTGTACAAATTGTTGTTTTAAGTTTAAACTTTCTTATTTCTGATAACAAAGCTGTAGAAAAGTTTTATAGCCGTATATTTACAATCTACAAAGTCTTGACGGTTTCTTTTAGAAGAAATATCGGAAACATAAAATCAATGTTAACGATTGTGTTGTAAACGCATCCGACTGTTTAACGAGAGTTTTGAATTATTTGTTTTTAACGATATCATTATAATGACGCCAAGTCACGAATTTGCATACAATACTATTGAATTCCGGAATCTGAGAATGATTACATAGTTGCCTATGGAAATTGTTTATTGGCCCATTCTTAGGTTGAGTCACAAAAGGAACGAATGAAAGGCAGTTGCATGCAGCTGAGATGATGAATATGATGAGGGATGTGTTACGCTGGTGATCGAAAAGGTGTGTGGAAATCGGTTGCCATAGTATGAACATGATATGCGGAGGGAAGTTTTGAGTATGGGTGTGTTTTGAGGATGGATTGTTGGACTACTAAGACGGATGGCTTATAAAGATGTATGGAAGAAGAAGACTTGCTGCTCTGGCCCCAAATAAATTGGGGGTAAGGGCAGGAGGATGATCAATGGCTCTTCTTATCTCAATTTCCAAGAAAACTCATTTAAGAAACCTCTAACTTAAAAGTTCATCCTCATAATTGAGTTACAACCATCAATCAAAACGTTTAAACTTTAGGATTATAATATTAGTTGAATAACTAGAATAGATGAAGTCTAGACCTACAAGTACAACTCACAGAAACTTACGCTTTACAATAACTCAGTTAATAATTTTGCTAACGTTGGTTCATGCTAACCGAAGTTTAAGTCAAGAAAATAGGGAACTAAATTGCTTTTGTGTTTCGTACGGTGTCATTATAGCTTATGAGTATAGTTCTCTTGTGACGAGGTGTAACATAACACACACCTTCAAAATATCTTAGTGCAATAGTGCATATTTTAGTGAAGAACAATATATTACAAAAAAGACTTGCATATGTATATTACCAGGGGAACATAACCATCATCATAAAATCATGCTGGACATAGGTCTTCCCAAAATAACGCCTCATGGCATCAGAACACCAGGAGCAATGAAAATATAACAATGCCTAAATAATCTACTTAACAATAATCTTAAATTCGTTCACGAACAGACAACGCACAGCCTCAACCGCTGGATTCAAAAGCATGAAATTTTGCAAAAGAGTTTCTTTTTAACGAAAGTGAGCACTTAGGAAGCATTTTTGAAAATTCATTCTCTAAGGACTCTGCTTGTATTAATATAAACAAACAGCTCCACGGCCGGCGGCCCCTACAACATTCCAGCTATAATTAAATCTGTAATATGAAAGCCGAAATAATTATTTACTTTCGACATTGGATACGGTTCGCCGACGAATTAGCCTCGATATTATTTTAAAAGCACAACGCTCCACTTGCGTTGTGTGCAAATAAATTATTTATATTTCTGGTTCGTATGAACCAGTTTTAATGAGCCATAGCATACATTTTAAATTCATTTAAATCAATGCTAATATACCCTATATAAATTAAATTGTGTGAACATTTTTCGATCTTGGCACTGTTCCATGAAAATTCAAGTCTACTCTTAGAAAGATTTTACTTGAAAAATCTTTATTTTTGTTTCATTAATTTAAAATGTAAGCATTGAAGTGTTTTCAAAATGTAGCAGTCAATTTAAACAGTTATGAAATATGAACGAAAAAATAAAAGGACTAGCTCTTTTTGAATAGATATGATAAAAAGATAATGCAAATCACGACCCTTCGTCTTATGAAATCATATAGAAAGCTATGGTACTTAGGTACTTACGGGTTAGAGGTGGCCGTTATAATCATCAAGGCTCCATCCCAACACAATAGTGCATGAGATACTTTACAAAAACTGCAACACCTTTATGCGCTAACGTAGCCCGCGAAATCTAAATTTTCTTACGTTTTTTGGAATTAACAGGAGTACCTAAATACCTACATTGATGCTTTTTAGGGTTCCGTACCTCAAAAGGAAAAACGGAACCTTTATAAGATCACTTCGTTGTCGGTCTGTCTGTCCGTCCGTCAAGACCCTTTTTCTCAGGAACGCGTGGAGTTATCAAGTTGAAATTAATACCAAATACTCAAGGCTGCAATCCCTTAAAGCAGTGAAAAAATCAAACTTCTAAGTCAACGCAATCAAAAGATACGGGTGTTTATGTTACGAAATCAAAACCTATAGGGTACTTCCTGTTGACCTAGAATCATGAAATTTGGCAAGAAGCAATGTCATGTAGCACAAGCAAAGAAAAAAATCCGGAAACATTACAAAAATATTTTGAAAATTATTTACATACCTACAAATTTATACGGAGCCCTCGGTGCGCGAGTCCGACTCGCACTTGACCGGTTTTTTTATAATTCTGTAAATACATATTTGTTACGGTCACGAATCATATTTTGATTACCATACCTACAACATGAAACGGACCTGTAAATTGCAAAAAACGTAAGAGAAATTAAATTTTAAGGACTACCCTGGCGCATTCACTAAGATTGCAGAACGATTTCACGATTACAATACTTGAAAAAAAACCTAAATTAAATAAATAAAGCGCTCAGTACGGAACAAACCGCAATAACAGTTCAGAAAAGTTTGCGATTTAAATAGGTATTTATGACTGTAATAACCAGGCCTGTCCATTTTAGGCAGCTGAAATATCTGCGTCGTTTATGTAATGGCTATTTATTAAAGTTACCTGTCCGCATAAACGATCGGTAGACCTTTTGGGACATGCTAATGGCCAGTGGATGGAAAAGTGAAGGGACATCCCGCGGGTTCCATTTTGGAATATGGAAAAACATAAATCATGGAAGTGTAAAGTAGACCGCGGATGTAAGAGACTGAGTAGAAAATGTATCATGATCATGTCAATCACTGTCAAGACAACATTTTTATTTATGACTAGCTGCTGCCCGCGACGTCGTCTGCGTGAAGGCTCTACAGCACCAAAAATACCTAAGATGCCAGTGTCGCTATAGCATTATAAGTAAACAACTTTTAAAATAGCATTAAAATATAAGTTTTTTTTGCAAGCGAAGCAAGTGAAGAGAGTTATATTGGAATCCTGCTTAGTTCAGTCATATGATGTGACTGAAGGAAATAGAGAAAATAATGCAGGAATACATTCCAGGACACGAAAGAGTAAAAATACGTACAAAGGTATCATACCTTACAACACTTGCCTATAACGTACGTTGGTAGTTATGCTGCCAGGAGCCAAAATGTAAAGAGAGTCAGGACTGGTGATGCGGGAGCAAGCGACGTACAGTTACCCGTGTGAGAAGCAACTCGTCCTGAGGTCGACATCCGCTGCCCTCAGTGTCTGCCCCTGCGACTTACTGATGGTCATCGCGAAGCAAACACTCACGGGGAACTGTACGCGCTTGAACTGGAACGGGAAGTTGAGGTATGAGGGGAATGCGTGGTATAAATACTGCCTCGCCAACGCCACAACCCGTAAGAATTTCCGCCTCAATGGTGTGTCTGTGGAGCGAGATGACTTTAAGGCGGGTCCCGTTACACAACTTCGGAGGAGATAGGTTCCGAAGAAGCATAATCGGGACACCGACCTTCAGCTTGATGGTATGCGCTAGTCCACTTGCTGACAGGGAGTTCAGAAATTCCACGGGATAATGTGTGGCGTCATCTTGCTCGACAACAGTGTTTGTCGAGGTGTAGTCTACTTCATTCCCCTCAATTTCCGAGAGAATGCATTCGTTAATTGCTGCAGCCTGATCGTTTTTAAGCGTCAAAATGGCCCGCTCACACACCCAAGAAATTTGCTGGTGCGGTATACGACTGATGTCCCCGTACACACAGCGAATGAGTTCTTCTATGCTGGATACCACTCTACCGAGAGACTCTGGAAGCACCACCTGTCCACCTCTCTCTTCTGGTAGAGTGCCTTCGCCAAGACTTAGAAGGACATCGGAGAATTCTTGAGCACGTGCATTGCCGCCGAGCCGAGCTCTCATATTAATGGTCAAGCGCAGCGTACGAACTCGTGACCACAACGAAGATCATTTCAACGAAGCATTCACCTCGTCAGCCCTCGATCCCCGCGTCACCACGGGAAGCGTTTGCCGGAAATCGCCACTGAACAGAACTGTGACACCACCCATCAAATGTTCGTTCCTGCGGATGTCCTGCAGGGTTCTGTCCACGGCCTCAACTGCCTTCCTATTGGCCATCGTACACTCATAGGCGTTTCGGCGCTCTCTAAATCGATGGGAATTTTAAACCCCCGATTTCCACGGTCTTGATGCGGTGATGATTGGGGAGCTGGTAACCCATATTCGATCAGTGGATTGCCGCCGATAGAAATAACCACATCTTGAAGTCAACTGAGACAGGTGTTCAGCACGCGTTCATCAGTTACTTCGACTTCGTATCCAGTAGCACGCCTCAAAGCTCGTAGAAAATCTTCAGACAGATGATGGCGATACTTCTCCCACAAAGCTACCGGGTTCGCGACTCCACAAAACACCAAGATGACGGCATGCGGCTGGGACTGTCACTGACGCTCGCCTCCGCGAGGGTTTCATCCCAATTTTGGTCACCGTCGAGAAGGTGACGTGCTACCCAGGCTGCGCGGTAAGTGGGATACTCCACGCCATCAAATGTCCTCAGAAAGGCGAAAGACGTTGGGCCTCGGACAGTGTGAAGTAACAACCGCAGAAAATAGCATTCGCCTTTATTCGGATGCTCGGTATAAACCCTACCCAATGCGGTGTCCTTGAAAATTCCCGGAAAACCTTCCACAGCACCTCCTCGTCGACGTCGGTTAAATAAACCCCTTTGCTTGTCGTACGTGTAATATGAAGGCACCTCGTCATACGTAAGGGATTTGTTTTACATCACATTTAAGTTTATAATTAGGTATACGACATAAAATATATTAATTACCAAGCAATAATCACACAGATAAATACCGAACAAAAGTATTAACAGTCAATGTTTATTTTGTACTAACAACATGAAATTGATGAAGAAATGATCATCATCAATGAACATAACTTTTTTGTAATACTTAACACCGCATTTTTTTTAAATTGTCTACCTCAACTCTGCTCAAGATTTTGAGGGTTTTGTTGGAACTTGAATTTTTCAAAACGAACTATACGATACAACTTTTATGAAGAAAATGCACATTACCATCTATGAATTTTAAGAATAACTAACTACTAACCTCGCCAACATGATCAAATTTAAATTATTTATTTCCAAAAAGTGTTAACATGTAACTTGATTTGATTTTTATGAAATCTCATAGATGGCGCTGCTTCAAATTTTTCTTTATACTACTAACATTCATTAAACTATGTTTCTCTTCCCAAGTTACTTAAATGGCGTAGTTTTTATAGTGTAAAGATAGATAATAGCATGGCTTACTCAAAAACAACATTTAAATATGCATCGTTAGATTACACGCTGTCACAGAATGCGTAAGAAAAATAAAGATTCACAGCTCCTCCCCCGTAGGTGATAGCGTGATAATATGTAGCCTATATGTTGACCCGACCTCTTAGTAATATTCATGCAAAATTTGAATTAAATCCATGCAGTACTTTTTGAGATTATCCCGGACATACATACAGACAATCAGATAAACAGACAAACAGACAAAAATTCTAAAAACTATATTTTTGGCTTCGATATCGATTGTAGATCACGCCCCAAGTATTCTTTTAAAAAAATATTCAATGTACAGTTTTGACTTTCCTACGATTTTATTATATGTATAGATGAAAATGCTGTTCTTGGTAACACAATACATAATTTGCCCCCGCAAAATGAAACAAGGAAAATAAACCTTTTAAAATAAAAAGAATGGATACCTACAATACAACTAAATTAAATAATATATAAACGCAGACTGATTTGAGTTATCCGGTCTGATTCCCTGAACCCCCCCCCCCCCTTGATCCCCTACTAGTTCGTCTTCTTCTATAAGCAGCTAGTTGGCAATCAGTCTAAATATACTTAGGTACCTACTCACAGTTCAATACTTCACTATCAAAACTTGCACTGGTTGATTATGACAAATGTATGTAGCTAGATATATCATCAAGAATTTTATGTTCGTCATCATCTGCCTAGCCTTTTCCCAACTATGTCGGGGTCGGCTTCCAGTCTAACCGGATGCAGCTGAATACCAGTATTTTACATGGAGCGACTGCCTATCGGACCTCCACAACCCAGTTACTGGGTAATACGATACCCCTTGGTAAGACTGGTTGTCAGACTTTCGGGCTTCTGACGACCCGTAACGACTGTCAAAGATCCACGAATGACAGCCGGGACCAACGGCTTGGAACGGTTTAGAATTTTATGTTCGTACTGGATTGAAAACTAAAATTTTTCATCTAAAGAGTTTTTGTAAGAATAAAGTGTCAGCCAACTTGCAGAAAATATATTTATCATTACTTATTTATTTTTTTAACCTGGGCCTATTTAATCAAACCGTCAGAAGACAAGCTACTGCCGACAATTCGACAGTTTTACATGATTTTTCTATAATTTTAGTGCTTCATTGAACAGCACCATTTGTGAAAATGTGACCTTTTGTAGACAAATATGTAAGTTATATTAAATAGGCCTTAGTTACTTTGTTGATAAGCCTCAAAATAAAAACATAAACATAGTAACACAACATTATGTCATATCCTAATGGGCATACACACATATGTACGTGTTTCCCAACATTTCTACTTCTCCCTGGTAAAATTGTCGGGCGATATAAAATTCAATAACCATGCTCCCTCAGCAAAGAGTCTCGCTTGCGATATTTTAAAGGATATGTTTGCGAAGACTTCTGCTCAGTGAATTTTATTTCTTTAACAATGCGAATGTTACGTCTGGTATCAAAGGCGCCAGTATTGAACTTGCGATTATGTCATTTACACAATGTATGGTTCATTTATTACTCATTTGAAGTCAAAAGCTCGACGTGCCGTTTCTAAATGAAGGAATTTTACATTAGCTCAGGAACATAATATTATTAATATGAAACAGTATTTATTGTTTCCGAGCGAATGAAATTTTTACTTGAAATAATGTATTTTGAACCATTTGCCTTGCTACAATATAAAAATATAAATACAACCTCATTAATTGTGCACCTTTTGCTCATTTCAAGCTGCAATGCAATATTCTTCATTTATTTAATCATAGAGAAGTCACGTATGCTCCCTCCATGTACAAAATATTCTCATAAATGTTCCTTTTAATACTACGTAATATTCCGCAGACTTTTCAAGTTTGATACTTGGTAGTTTATTATAGAAATGGTCGTCTGTGTCACTGCTCATTACTTTCATCAAAAGAATCCTAACGCAGCGGGCACTTTGTGCATTTACGAGTTTATTAAATGTGGCTGCTATTTCTGTGGCATTTCTACTATACATTAAATATAATAACTACATACATGAAGATCTCTGAAGAAAGTAACTCGGGAAAGAAAGTAGTTAATATTGCATTATATATAATTAGTTATGAGGATGCACCAACCGTTGTTGGTAATAACTCATCATACTCAAAAAGACTTAATTCCAGAGGACCTTAAAACAGTTTGTCCTCATTATGTTAGTTATTTTAACTAAGGCTATAACATAGCAAACTGCCAGGACGCGAGTCTGATGTAGCGGCAATTTAGCCAGAAAATTAGATCAGTCTGGCTCTAACTGTGGCTAGTCTCTACTTGAAACTTCCGTCTGTGCACCTAGTAACTAAAGCAGGTATGGCAGAGATGCTAATGTGTTTCTAATTTCTTCTGGTTGCACAGTTTGAAAGCAGTTTTTGGAAAGTTTCGCACTTTGAATATGAATGGCGCTCGGGTTTGGTATTCTGTGCGGATAAAAGTAAAACGAATTTGGTTTTATCGGATTGAACTGAGTTGGTCACAGTTATTTGCTGCTCACGATTAAATTCTGCCGCAATAACTAGCTTATCAACCCCAATTGTAGTCTTATTTGTTGTAATCTGTTCGTTTTTACAAACTCCTGCATTAATTTGGTATTTCTTATAGCATAGTTACAAAAGGGCAAAGTAATCAAAATCTGAGATAGATACAAACAACATCTTACAAAATCGATGTGCCAAAAAATTATCTTAACAATTTAGCACTGTCTCGCCTCAGTCTCCAGTTTCCACCAGAGAGCCGTGGCCATCAACACGACGGTGTTAAGTGGTGAACTTGGCACAACTCGACACAACTCCACCGACTGGTCGACCGCACACTTCGCTTATTAGTTTCTCTGGCCGACACCGGACTGATAATATGTTGCTCTGTTGTTACGTTATTACTATGTTTTCCTAGACATTTTGGCTTTTTACATCGGCTTTGTTAAGCCTGTTGAACATCTTAGAATCTACTTTAGTTCAGTAAGTAAATTGTTATTCTATTGACAGTGGTTTTTTCTACACCTAAGCTGCTTTTGTACAACCTTAAAAGCTTTCTACTTTAGTAGCATTGTTATACAATGCACACAAAAACCTTTCACTAAAAAAAACATTGGTGGCAAAAACAAATAACTTTTAGGACCAAAAATAAGCACGGAAACAAATCTAAATAAACCAAAACCGAATCATCGATCGAGCCAAATGAGCGCAACGCTCACAGCGCGTCACACGTCTCCGTGAATGTGCGGGTTCAGACGCACGCGATCGCCGCATAACTTACAAGTTATGGGACGTCCGTGACAAGTGTCACTTGATTTATTTCGGCCCGGTGCCACTGACGATAGTTAATTAGTGGTTACGCTGTACTGCACGGTTTTGGGTTAACAATTTTGGGAAAGTTTTTCTGATTTATAGCAGGGTTTGTAAATCTGTTACGATTTAATTAAGTTTTAACATTGAAACAATGCATACTGGGTTGAAATGAGCATATTTTATTATGATGACCCTTACCAGATAATTTAGTGATTAAAATAATATTATTTCTGCAATTAATCTAAGTGTACTGACCATTTCGCAGACTGATTGTAGTACAGTCTTCGTCATTTACATAGTTAAGCCGTTTTGTTAAAGTCTAAATTTTCTTGGAGGTCAAAGACGTACGTAAATATTATACCTCCTCGTCCACTAACTCGTATTATTTATAAAGAAGGTTCGAATATACAATAGATAGTTTTATTTTTAAACAAAATGGTTGAGCTGGACGGTGCTGATCCACGCGTCATGTTCGTGAACGGGCGCCGTCGGTTGAGACTGGTTATCTCTTAACTGCCAAGGCTTATTTTTAAACTTATATTTTGAATTGTTTCTTCATTTGTGTGTTTTTTTTATACATTGTTCTCACATATAGAAGCAACAAGAATAATGTACCCTGGATTTTGTAAATTTTTGATTTAAAAGAGTGTCCATGGAGTTTATTGCTCGTTCTTCTCCATAGAGATCTACGTTTTGGAATGGGCAACTAGCTTCAACTTTCGAACTAACTGACCGACTATTTAATTTTGATCATTCAAAAGTGCCTGTACATGGTTTAATTGAAATAAACGCTTTGAGTTTGAGTTTGAAACGAACTCTATAACAACTTCTTCTCAGACTATGCCTTAACACCAGCTAATCTAATTATAACACAACATCACGCCTGTATTCTCCGAAGGATTAAGCAGAAGTGTACATAGTAAACCCACATTTCGCCAGTTATGTTCAAGTCCCACATAATAAGAGAAGAATTAAAACGTGTTGCTTAGACCCCAAGTAACATGGAACAAGGAAGGAACACGGGTGGATTTTAGTCAGTAAGAGTCTGACACTCCCTTCCGCTCCACCCAGAGCGGGAGGAGTCATTAGATGATTTCCCATCCAAAAAAAAAGTGTAAGAAGATAATGATGAATAGCATAATCTGCCTATAATATTAGAATAGAATAGAATACTCTTTATTATGTTTTTTTAATATTCCCACTGCTGGAACACAGGCCTCCTCTATATGAGAGGGAGTGGGCCATAATCCACCACGCGGGCCCAGTGCGGGTTGGTGGATGTCACATGACTTCGACTTTTTTGGTTCTATGACATCCATCATGGCTTCCTCACGATATTTATCCAAACTCCGGGCTGCTACTGAGAATTTTAAAATGGAACAAACCCAATAACACTTTGCCTGACCCGAGAATCGAACCTCCATGCTCTGCAGTAGCGCTTTCGATCACTAGACTATTGAGACAGTGTAATTGTATCTGTAGTCTATAAAAAAATATTTAAATATATCTGTAAACAAAGAAATAAGAGCAATAAAAAGCTTTATATTCCATGTAGTACATACATTATTCCATTACGCTTCGTACGTTTCAATCGAACGAAACACAATGCTAGACCAAACACATTCAAGCAGCGTCCGGCCAATGAGCGCGGACCTTTTCATATGTAACGCGAAGACGGTGTATTGAGAACGAGCCTGGCCCCAGAGATAGTTGGAATATATTTAAATAAGCGAGAACAGCCTGACTATTGAAGGTGAGGGGCTGTAAGATCGCGCTTTCTGATGCTAGCCGTCCGTCGATGAAAATTAACGCAATACACATCCAATTGTTGCAAATTTGTAAATGTGCGTCTTTATATTTCAATGCACCTTAACTTTTATTCTTCTTTCTTAACGCGCACATTAATTATCTATATTAATTAGGTAGTAATTTAAAATTTCACATGAAGCTTCTCAAAGACTTTCGAATTGCAAAATGAGGTTATAATAATTATGTTCTATCTAGTTCAGACTTGCCTATATCAAATTAAATAACCCTATTACCCAGAGCTACTCGTATGTGTGTTTATATATTTTCATTAATAAATGTTTCGTTCAACTCGAAAAAATCTAATCGAAAAATCTATTTTTTTTTTACTTTAATTTCTTTCTATTACGAGTTCTACTGAAAGCGCTATCTTACGCCCCCAGTTTGCATATTTATAGGCATCGGAATAGCGATGAGACGACCTCCAAGAGATTGCAGCCTCATTCACTCAGTGGCTCGCTACCGATGCGCTTCATTGCATTTGTTAGCACTGTGTAATACTGTGTATAAGTTACGGCTAGGCGGCTCACAATACGTAGCTGAGCTTAAACGAATAGCTCTTACAGTCTGTATTGAAGATGAAAAGGTTATCTTACATGACGTGTACCTATAGTTCAAAGTTTCATTTTCATTGTAATTGAAGTTGGTAAAAAAATAGACGTTTTTCAAATCCAAATTAATTGTACCCGTATGAGACTAAGAACTGCAAATCTGGAATAAATCTTGGTTGCTTTTTACCTAAGAATAAAAAAGTTGAAATGAGACGAAAAGTCGTAGACGCCAAAGCAATTCATGCGGCCAATGTTGGACCAAATATTGCGACTAAACCATTAGTCATAAACCCGAACTAATACTACACCACTTCAGCTGCATTACGACATTCGTGACGCCTCAAAAACGAAGAAGAATGGAGTGTCCCAATGTACATTTAACGTGCTATGATTTATACAGCCTCAAGGAATCCTGTCATTGGCCAACAGCCAACTTGCTAACTGCGACCAAACACGAGATTTAGCTATTTGAGAACGCCAACACATTAACGCCAAATTTGGCGGTTGGTGAAGGGGCTTACAGGACCTAAACACAAAAAACGCAAGTTTTAGAAACAATAAAAGTATATGATAAACTACAGTAAAAAAACTCAAAAAAATATATGATATTCTTCAGGATAAATGCTAGGAACATAGTGTGTTGAAAACATAATACAACTTATTTGGTACGATAGAATAAAATCATGAAGATACCTCTAAAAACTTTTTTTTTACAACAAAATTCATACTAATATACATACAATCATTATGATTTTTTGTCAGATTATTCTATAAGCAACATACTAAAACTATAGTGTTTTAGTTTTTTTGTCCAAACACTAGATTTTTCGTAAATCGATAATTGCTTCATATTTTGCAATAAATTACCAGCGTTGTGGCATCGCGCTTCTCTTTCTTTTCTATGCAGTCCGACAAAGACCGCGCTTTAGGTCATGTAGTCCTCTGAAAGTATCGCGTATGGATTTTATTGAGTTACGCTGTGATTGGGAAAGGAAAGAAAGAAAGAATTATTGTTTTTTCTGCACAAACAAAACGCACATTACAAACAAAAAAAGACATAAAATATGTACACATACAACGTAGGCAAAAGCCTCGTACTCAAGCATATAAAAAGTTGTCAATATTGTCCATTGTTTGATGTCAGGGCCAGGGAACAACACATTAATTGACATTGACAATACAAATTAATCCGTGATGCGCCCACGACACTGGCAGATGACAACAGAACAACAACAATCAAAACAAAAACAAAATTGATAAACAAGATTGCAAGAGGAAGTAGGAGAGGGGGGAGAATAATCCACTGTTGATGAAAAAGTTTCGCAATTTCAGGAGTGTTGTTTTTAATTTAATTTGGGTAAAGATACAGGATGGATATATTAAGGTTTGCAAGTATTTTAACGTACCCCAAAAATAAGTATTAATTTACTGAATACACATACTTACTGCCTATAAAAAATCATGGTAGATGTATAATTTACTTAATTTTTTGTGTAGAAATTTTAAAATGGCCACACTGAAACTCACACATGAAAAGAAAACCATCTCTTTGGCTCACTTTTGTCAAATATAATTTAAAAGTGCTTTGAATTAAAAATTAATAAATAAGCGTATGCGTCACACTCACACCACACAAGACCCGAGACACATACTTAGCATATCTAACTTAGTACCTACTCTTCCCGCAACCTAATAGTTCCTTGCAACAATTTTATTGTTTGCCCGTTTCTAATGACTCTAATGCGATGTTCCGCGTACATTAACAGTTAGACTACACTCCAGATCCCAGTCACTAACAATTTCCCTACAATTAGACTCCAAACGAGCAATGGAATGACTCCTTAAGGCTACCGTCGAGTTTTATAAGAGATATTTTTTCAAGTTTCCGCTTTATTACCGAAGTTCTTAATGGCAGTTTTATCCTTAGTAATACGCTATTAATGTAATAACTCTTAGTTGTCTGCGAGTTGCAATCTTTTGATAAAATGTTGGAGTTTTAAAAATAGCGTGAAGTAAAAAAGTGAGATACGCGTAAAACCCTAAACATGTAGCTCGAACTTGTGATGAATCTAGTCTTGTTCAATAATGAATATACCTATGCTTTTGTCTAAGTTAATGAAACGATATAATTATGTATTACTGACATCACTGAAGGAAAAACATCCTGGACTACTTCTTACTAATCCTATCCTACTACCTAATATTATAAACGCGAAAGTTTGTGAGGATGGATGGATGTTTGTTACTCTTTCACGCAAGAACTAATGAACGGAATGGGATGGATACATAGTTTATAACTGGGATTAATAAATAGAATACCCGCATAAGTTTCGATCCCGTGGGAATATCGGAATAAAAACTATCCTATGTCCTTTCCCGGGACTCAAACTATCTCTATACCAAATTTCATCTAAATCGGTTCAGCGGTTTAACCGTGAAGAGGTAACAGACAGACACACTTTCGCATTTATAATATTAATATGGATGATGGTAATCAAAGCTCGTGCCTTCTCTGTATGAGAAGAGTCTTTTGCCATGTGTGGGTGCCAGTGGGACAATAATAGGATGGTATTATGTTAATGATAATATAGGCTGGTATATATGGCCATTTTCAGATCCCGTTGAAGCAATAAATAGAATATTCAAAAATGGATACCAACACCGTGATATCCATAGCATTTTAACGAGTTGGTAAAAAGTAATTTTAGTTATATTATTATTTTGTCCATGGCAATGCACAAACAATCAAAAGGCAAAAGAACAGTTGGCGTCCAAAATCATTATCCAGGCAGAAAATCTGTACCAATAAAGCGAACTTTATAATCCGTATTAAAAACGAATTTCCCGATAACCGACGTCATTTTGCCATAGTTATGCGCATTCTCGTTAAAACCTGCAAGAATTCTCGCCTCATTTACCGCTGACGGTCGCAGTGCCGTCTGAGTGCGACCGACTGTATGGAGAAAATATTACGCGATCTATTTTAAAACGTTCGCATTTGAGACGTGAGTTAGTGGGGTTTAGACGGGCCACTAACAGTTGATTTGTGTAAAATGACACGTAGGTATATTTTCAGACCGTGTGAGGATGGCTTATTCACACAAGGCAGGTTATTCACACGAAAAGGTATTAGGTATCCTAATCTATTCCTATACTTAGAGAACGAACGCTCTCATTAAAGAACCATACAACAGGTTTTGTTTTGTGACTGGGAAGTTGTATTTCTGAACAAGCATTAACTGGAAAACAGTGGATACGTTGTGAGTCCCACAAAAATACAGTTCATCATGACGAAACAGTGTAAAAACTACCTCTTGTAAAGTGACGTATAGCACCAACTAACTGCCTCACTTCAAGAGTTATGACATGTGGCACCCCTCAACATGGGACTTGAAATAATGTGCTCAATGGGAATGTTGAGCGTTTTACATAAAAAAAAAACAATCCACAACAATCTATGTTGTGATAACTAAGAGATTACGGGTTCCTGGCAAATTAGTGCTTCGTAAATCTTAGACATTTCTACTGACTACCGGTGAAAGAAAACATCGTTAGGAACCTTGAGGTATAAGAGAGATGGTCAGCACACCCACACTGAACAATGCTTATTCGGTCACTGCTACCTCTGATAACTTCCAGTGCTATAGTAAAAGGCGAGTAAAATTAAAGTGTCGTCAAATTTTTAGTCGCTTGAAAGTGGCGCGTGTGAACAAACACTAAGGAGGCAGGAAGGCAGCTTTAAATATAGTCGGGTTATAACATAATGTTCCTTGGTGTTTTGGTTTCGGTAAACGTCGCAAGCATGTAAATGAAGGTAGGTGGGTACGGTCAACCGTACCGTAAGTTAGGATAAATACTTTTGAACTACGAAAGTCGTCCTTACTGCGTGGAAATAAAAGTGCTTTCAATGTTGTTATCTCTCTCGTTGGTCTAGTGGTCGCAAGTGTTGCTGCTGAACATTAGGCTCTGGTTTCGACTTTTTGGTTATTTTTAGAGGGTCCTGGAAAGATCATGGAAAAATCAACTAAGGGAAATAAAGATGATTTCCTTCAGTAATTAAACAAAATTGCTCAAAGTAAAGTACATGCTAGCTGGGTTCGAACCTACAACTTAGTAAGTCGACCGATGAGAGCTGGTGGTGCCAGCTCTCGTCGGTTTTAATTAAAATAAAATCCGAACTCAGCAGTAAAATATAACGGTATTATAAATTCAGAGGGCCCTGTATACGGTTAAAGTAATTGTAATACAGAATTAATGTAACACCCTTTACCTATGAACATCCGCAGGGATCCGTACATGGTATATTGAATTAAATGCTCCATTCAATTAATTAATTTGATGGCACGTTAGGTTATTGCGTTTGAATTCATTTGTGGCATTACTGTTTATATTTTAACAGCAAAATATTAAAAAAAAGGTAAACGGTAAAATCGTATTTTGTGTATTTTGATGTTTTACATTTTTGGCGGAAAGAGTTTACTATTTATAGGTAAATAAATACTGAAAGCCCCTTAACCCTTGGAGAAATACAGTTGTCTTGTTATGTTCAATACTTCTTCTTGGCGTGTCGATAGCAATCTAAATGGACTCGGCCCAGAATTCGGCTCCGTGTTGGCGCCATCACTAGCGTCCATCAGTTCCTGTAACGTGCAGCTGACAGGACACGTAGGACACGATATTAAGTGTCCCATCGTTTGTGGAACAGCACCACATTTACACTCGAAGGTGGAGTCGTCTATGAATCACCACCTGAACAGGTTTTCCTTGCTTCTGCAAACCTGGGTCCGGAGTCTGTTTAAAGATTTTCAGTTTACCCAAGTCAACTCATATCCAGGTGGGAGATCTTCAGCGGAACGAATGGTTTGGGTAAGAAAGCACAATCTCGCCACAGCTTCAGTCCTAATACTGAAAGATATTAAGTGGAACTTGGGTATTAGAGAGCATATCACTTAGGGAGATTAAGTATAAAGTTTTGGGAGAGTTATTTAAAATGTCTTTAAAGTTGAACTGAATACCAACTTGCCGTTTTCAGCACATACGAATAAACTTTTGATACACCCTTAAGGACTTTATTCACAAATCTGAGACCTTATACAGACTCACGGACGCCAATATATTGCGTCAAAGCGCAAATAACTTTAAAATTGACTGTAGAATCTAAACTAACACTATAAAGACAAAATATTTGATTTTTGTATGTTGTGTTTGTGCAGAGCAGTGGTGGCCCAGTGGTATCGGCCGCGACTTACGAGTTGTAGGTTCGAACCCAGACAGGCGCTTTACTTTGTGTAAATTATTTCATCACCACTGCTCTCAAAACAGTGAAGGAAAACATCATGAGGAAACCGACATGTCCTAGAACCAAAAATTCGAAGGCATGTGACATATACCAACTCACATTGCCTGTGTGTGTCCCAGCAGTGGCAACATTATAGGCTGATTATGTATGTCTGTTTGTTACGCTTTCACGCTAAAACGGCTGAACAGATTTGGATGAAATTTGGCACATGACATGGATTATGGCCCAGGATATTTTATTCCAATATTGCCACGGGATCGAGACTTATGCAGGTGTAACCGCGGGACGCAGCTAGTATATCAATCAAAAGACAGTTACCAATAATGAATAGGGTTACAAACATGATTTTAATTTACCCTTGTAACATTTACAAAGTTTTAATCGTACATAAGACAATTACTTAGGAAGAGTAATGATCGTGCCGCGGTAAGCTAGCAAGATTAATTGAGAGAGAGCGCAATAAAAAGCCTCCGCGATCCCTGTTTGTATTAGTAGGTACAGGTGCTAGGTGCTGCTAATATTATTATGTTGTTCGGGGGTCGGAGTCCCCTTGAATTATAGATAGACAGATATTAATATGACATATGAAGATTGTACTCGGTATTTGTCTGTCTTATATTATTTCTCTTAAGAAATAACAAGAAAAAACGTGTCATTTTATTGGATTCTCTCCAGTGACAAAGCTGAAAGTTTCGTGCTCCTTTAGTTCATACTTTTCAAAATAAATTCGAAATAAATGCTAATTATTGGTAATTAAATTTCAAGCCTTTACCACGCAGTAACATATTCCACAGAATACTTAATAGAGCCTTTTATAATCCACCTATTTCCACCCCTGCTTCACACGGTTTTTACGTCACAAAACATCGTGGTTTCTTTATTATGTGTAAATTTTATATTAAACACAGTTATTTAACGAACAATTATTAAAAGTAAACATAGTAAAGGAGAATATACTGACGGTAGAAAATTCATACAAGGACTGACTTAAAAAATATCCAAATAAGTTGGCCGTAGACCTGCTTCAACCAAATATCACCAAGCGCCCCAAAATGCACCACATCCTCGAGCTGAATAAATAATTACCGTATGTGCCGAACTCATTATAGCCTTGCATAACCGTGCCATGAACCAAACAGTACATTTGCTTAGCCGAAGGGCTGATTGCAGATAAGTACATAATTAATAAAAATATATTTGAAAACCTTTAATATTATTGAATTATACACATAAACTTTCCGGTTTAAATTCATGATAGTGAAAACCGCACCAAAAGCCATTGCATTATTTAAAAGAACAACACTGTCCCAAAGACACGCGAAAAGAGACTTTCATTTATTATCTGTATAGATATAACATAATTTAGAACAAAATAATCAAATAATAAACTAGATGACAGGGACATGTTTACACATGTCGTCGCAACTGTTTAGTGAAACATGCCAGCAGCCAGGGAAAAAATATCTCGGCCCATTAACCAGGACGAAATATTACTAACCTAACCGATGCGACATGATGTAGATGTTGCAGTTACCCCTACTCCACTCGGCGCTCGACGAAGATTGGTGCCATTGTAGTAATGCTGAAAAAAACATTATTTGTTATGATATGTTCCTACATAGATATAAATAACATAACACGTCATCTTGCCTATATTTCCCAAAGGAGCAGGCAGTTGTGTCTATAGTGCATCCGTATTTCGGCAGTTATGATTAAGTAGGTATAGTAGACTGCACGTGGGTGTTAGCACTTTGACTTTCAGCTGACGTAGCGTAGAACGGAGTTTCAATAGAATGCGAGGCCAACTTATTCTGGCTTCATTCAACTGACGTGCGAGCTACTGTAGGTACGCACCATGAAATACGGGGCGAGCCTAATGCCAACTGTCGAGCAGAAACACAGACTGTGCTACTACTGAGAAATTATGACCCCATTCTATCGAACCTTTGACCCCACTTCCGAAAAAAAATGTTCAAATAAATGTTTTATATTTTTTTAAAGCAAAAAACCTAATTTTCGTCCCTTGAGTATAATATTTCTAGCAGCCAAAGAGTAAAAAAACACAAGTACACAACATCATATCAATTGGCAGGTATCGGAAATAATGCACGAGTTATGTTATAGGTATTACTTACCGACTTAACTTGGGGTAACTTAACGCGTTTTCTTTTTTCAACCTTATAACTTATACGCGAATAATATACCCTTTACCGTCACTATTTTTTCTTTTGTAGTTCAAGGAAAAAACAATAAAATAAACCCTTAAGTTATACCCATTGCTTAAAGTTAAGACACGTTTAAACGTAAAACAGTCGTTAATTAATACTTAACTTTAAGCTACGTTTAAATAAACCCTTAAATATTGAAGTGATAGTTTCATGAACAAACGTTTTATACGTTTTAGAGCATCAATATATCCTTGAGGATATATTGATGCTCTCCTATGTGGTTATATGTGGGCTACCTATGTGGGTGACCACATAGGTACTCTACACTCTCACCCGAATTGCCCATAATTTCCTTTTATCAAATCAACGTCAACCCTGTAACCTCTACCTCGCGTCGCTCTCAATATTGGAGCCGTTCCAAATGGAGAAAACATTGTCTTAGCATCGGGACGACCTTACCTAAGTATAATATGGTTCCATAATGGTCGTCACGGCTGTTACCACAAAGGGGGTAAACAGAAGTGTATGCCTATTTCCTGTACATCGCTGAGACTGAGAGCCAATAGTTATCCTGGAACAGTGCTTGTAAGTCATATTGTATGAGATCGCTTATAAATCAATCAAAGATAGAGATATACAAAATTAAAATCAAAGGAATCTAGGACGAAAAAAACAGACAGTAAATGAAAACGTTGACTTCTACAATCCTAATCAAAGTGAAAGTCAAATCATTTATTTCAATTAGGCACACTAAAGGCACATTTGAACGTCAAAAATTATAATAAAAAGAATTGATTCTAGTCGCCCATTCCAAAAGGTAGTTTTCGTATGGAGAAGAATGGGCAAGAAACTCCACCACTTTTAAAATGTTTTACAAGTTTTGTATACATTAATTATATAATTATATGTGAAGACGATGCATCTAGAATAAAAATTAGTCTGCCAACAAAAGGTATAAAGAATTAAGAATAAAGCAATGACAGGTAAATCAATTATGTGATAGATACATGGTGCTCACATATTAACAACTATTGTTAAAGTAGATTATTTTTATAAAATTTTAACAAGTGTGTGAGTTACTGTAGCCACAAAAAGTAAAACTAATGTCATAAAAAAATATATAAATTAAATTAGCGACCAGTTTGATTTTGTCTAGTAATCATGTCTCTTTTCAACTAATCGGAAGTTAACTAATCATGTTAGTTGTTGACATTGACAATATCAACAAACAATCATTTAGGTAAGTTCTCCTCACAGAACAGATAAAATAACTGTTCTGTGGTTCTCCTTTACACTACTTTGACAACAGAGGGGCAATTCTCGTAATTTTAAGAACTTTCAGTCTCAATCTGTCAAAAATACCTCTAATTTCCCTACATTTTGACAAGTTTTTGACATTTGTTTGTCGCTGAGATGAGACTGCGACTTGAACGTTTTAAATTATTGGCCTTCTGATTCAACTGACCCTCACTCAGGAAAAGTATCGTCTCAGATTTGTGATTAAATTAACGCACCGTTCACAAACTAAACTAATATGCTATTTGGTTTCCCTTAGCAGTTGTTACTATTAAAAGAAAGCTTTGGATTTAAATTCTTCGCCAGAAACCCTGTGTAGAAGGTCTCGCATCGTCGACTACCGGCTCATCCAATTTGGTTAATATTCGCCCTAAAATGTTATAGCTCATGAGGTTATATTGTTAAGCGTCTATGGGTACGGGCGATGCATACAAACGTGCATTTAAAGGTTTGAAATTGGTAATTCTGGATGAACGTCATGTAATCTGATGAAATTGTTGATTCGCTTATTTCCAAAGCGTTTCCAGAATTCTGATGGGGTTACTTTCAATGATGATTAGTAAACCCAGACAGGGTTGGGAATGAAACTGTTTGCTTGTCATGGCAATTGTCCGTTGCTATAGTCCGCGCGGAACTAGTTGGCCGCTGAAGTGAGGACACGGTTCGCAACTTGCGAACCGCGCCGCCTCACCCCTTTACTCAGTACGTGCGTTGCGAATCGCAACGCACGTACTGAGTAAAGCGCCCCCGCCCCCCCACCCCTCCGTCCCACCGCTCACGTACATAAGGCGCGGCCAACTAGTTCCGCGCGGACTATAAACAACACGCTTTGAACAATATAAAATGAAATCACTCCTGAGCAAAGGTAAGATCTTGACTATCAAACAGTAAAAATTATTATTGATGGTAAGATAATAGACAGTTAAATGGGTTTTAATGACTGGTACTCATTTGGTATCATCATGGTACCACCAGGAGTTATTATCTGTGACCAGGCATTGAGATATACTATAAAAAAAGCTTCACTAATTGTTGAGTAGATAAGTACAATTGTATTTTTAACCGACTTCAAAAAAGGACGAGGTTCACACTGAAGGTTCGACTGGAGGTTTGACTGTGTTTTTTTTTTGTATGTTTGTTACTCTATATCTCCGGCAATTGTAAATTGATTAGGGAGGGGATAGTGTATGCCTCAGGGGTGGTTCCATACAAATTTTATTAACTTTGCTTGGGTAGTTTTTAAGTTAGCTCCAAAATACGTATTTTTGCCACTTAGTTTATATTGATGATGTTATAATAACTTCCTGTCGCTGATATTTAAATAGCAAGTAGTGTTATACGAGTTTGTGTGGGGTAAGTATAACTTAAAAGTGAAAAAAAAAACTTAAAAAAAAACAACCGACTTCCAAATAAGACACTACAAAGAGTGAAAAATAACTTTAATTTCGGAAGTCGGTGGCAAAAAACGAAAAATGCGAACCCAACGACACTGACTTACAAAATTAAAGTTATTTTTCACTTTGTAGTGTCTTATTTGGAAGTCGGTTGTTTTTTTTCTTGTAAAATGTTTTTATTCTTACTACTTCTTATTTACTATTCGTTACATCTGAACCCTTGTCAGCCCCTATCGAGGGGTAAATAAAAATACGTCAGTCGTAATTAACCCAAGATTTGGCAAAATCTGCCAGTAAGGAAGTCGAGCCACACAATCGACGAGCTTAAGTAAGTCCATACAGACGCGAGCTTACTGTCGCTCAGCCGACCGTTGACGGTAAGTCTCTCCATACCAACGCAAACTACCCGAAAATCCCCTAAATGCCCATCATATCGCAACCCTGATGACACCATAAAAGTAAATTACGTGACATACTCATCCCGAAGCTGGTCTTTTGTCGTTCCAGATTTATCTCCAACATTAGCCGAAGACACATCGAAGATAAAACTTAGTTTACGACCATTCGCCACTATATTTGGACGATATTCCTTTTGATACGCGATGTTATTTGTCGAGCGTTCAGAGAAGCCATTTTATCGGTGAGTCCGGGTAATAAGGTAAGAGGTAATACGAGTCAAGTATTTTGTTAGACGTCGTAATTTCTTGTGAAGATTTTGCGTGTGATAAAAATGTTACATTGAATTTCCCAAGTCTTACGAACAACGAAACAACATACTTAAAGAGTTTCCAAAAAGTTCCATTACGAAGCTGTCACCTACGCATCCTGTACATCAAACTAAGCAGGTAACTTTATGCAAAAAAATCCTGTCGTCTTTTTTCACCCGTTATTTCACATATTTGATTTCTTTTCTATTTAGCATTGTCGTCAAAGAACCTAAAAATATATAGTAAAGTCGCGTGCTCTATTCTTGGAGAAAGGTTACATAAATCAATGTCTATCAATCTGTCGGCAGACGGAGACAGGTGTTTCTTCCAAATACTGATTGTAGTCTTACCTTTTTTCCTAATAAATACTTACTCTTGTGATGTCAATGTATTATTAGTCCTTCGAAAAAACAAAAACTTAAAAAACTTTTCATACATTGACTAAATCACTGTTGATATTTAAACAATTTCAAAGTCATCATCATTACACGAACAAAAAAAATGCAGTCGAGGAGGTTTCCTGGACGAACATACCTTTATCGAAGCATTCGAACAAAAAAATGAACTTGCAGCTCAGTTTGAAATTGCAACCGTTTTTCCTCTCGACTCCATATTCAGCAGATGAGGAACAGATGTTTTCAAACAATCTCCGAACTTGTCGAATAAGTCAAAGAGTGCCTGCATAGCAAAAGACCAATTACCCCCTCCCTCCCCCTCCCCCCCGCACAAGCCCACAAGTGGTGCATTCTGTAAAAGTTTTCTCTAAAAGGCTGATTAACTAAATTAACCGCTGTTAAGTCAATTACGGAGTTAGTTCACACAATTTATATAAAGTTTGGAGGTAACAATGTGATGTAGGCGCTTATTAGTGTTCTAGTTTAAGAACTGTGCTTCTGAGTGTGGAAGATGTGAATTGGAAACTTTTTGCAATCTGTGTAGGTTGTGAAGAATAGTAATATTATGGTGAGCTTTAGACGTTTAAGCTGCAATTACCTCAGCAACATTTTACATCCCCAATTAAACTGGTATCATTTTATTGTACTTACGCTCACGTATTTTTTTACAGTACGCGCCACAAAAATGTATGAAGCTGTCCGATGCAAATTTAATGGACTATCAAGTTTGTAGTCACGCACGTAAAGCGCCAACTTTATTGTGGCTTTTACAACGCTTTTGGTGATTTCATCTGCACTCCAGTGTACGTGGTTAGGTCGTTTTTATATGTCCAGTTAATGTGAACTAATGTGTGCGATTATGTTGACGTTTTGGGGAGTGGGCTTATTTTTCGTGTTTCAAGGCTTATCCCTCTCTCGTGTTGGCTTGTGTCAGCTGTACCTAATGTAGGTACCCGGAAAATTGACAAAATGAACTAAGAGCTATATGCAATACATTGCCCGACCCTTAAAATGGCACATCCAATTATAAAAAAGTTCTGCAACAGAGGACAAAACCGATACCAAAACAAATGAATATACAGTACCCTTAGTTACGTTGACTCTATCAAGAAATAAATGTTATTATAACACAAAATTAAACTTCCATTTAAAAGTAAAGATAATTAACATCATTAAAAATGTCGTAACAAAAGTAATTCCTGATTGATTCATCAGATCGTGATAAACTCCATGCCTACAAAAGGTACTCAATTGGATATATTAAATAACACCGAAATTATTTCCAAGCCAGCCATTTCAAAAAGACCTCAAAGTTAACGAAATTCAGGTAATAGATTTGGCGATTATTTAAAGTTTAAGGCATTTTTGTCCCGTAAACAAACATAGTAGCCTGCTATCAGACGACGCCGTCGATTGATTGAGATGGTACAAGATAAAGCTGAAAGCGGAGTTTGCTTTTCTTTTCTTCAGTCCCCACTTTTATCATCATTCACAGATCACCCGCTGCTGGGAATACGCTTCTTGCTCCTTAAATTAGCTAGCAAAACTTCGCGCAACAACAAACAAACAACAAAAAAACCTCTAATTTATGTAACTACACTACCAGCGCGCAGCCTTTGCACTTTGCAAACGATATTTTTTTAGAGATTAAATTAATAATTTTTGATCATCCCAATTTTTTTTATTTTTTTTTATATATTTATTAAGTTTTTTTTTATTTTATTTCCAATAACAATTATGCTCTAAAGTTATTTTATCCCAATTGAATATTTTGAAATATAAATATTTTCTTCATTTATCGCTGTTTTATCACTACACAAACAGCTCCCCAACAAAATAAGGTTCGTAATAAAATTTCTGTACACAACGTAAGCGGTTTATGAGTTTCCTATTTAGCTCTGTTGTTGTATTGGAATTGAAATTTTTTCCCTTTCTTCCACCTGAGCGTTCTGTTTGCGACAATTGTTGCCTCTTGTACCTCAATTTGTTTTGCCTGAGTATCTGCCTCGGATAAGTTAGCTACTGGAGTGTTCATAAGTTTCTGAATCCCGATGCTTGTCACCTTATCGCCCCGTAGAGGCTTATTGCTTAGCGCACTAAGCTTTCTCTCGGTTTCTAAAAGCCTGGTAGACTAGCATCAATAAAATGTTATGTTAGCCGTTGTGATAATAAATAATTTTTGTGTGCACATTGGATGTCTAAACAACCGGTAGACTTAATTTGACAGCAAAATTAATTATGTCTTTTTTTTTTTAATAAGTATTTAGTGTCGCGTATTCGGTCGATGTACGCAAAAAATATTGGAATGTAAATTAAGAGAATTTTGTTAGGCACCTACTTTTTCAAAGTCCATCTATCATGAGACTATGACGTTGTAAATAACATTATGCCGAAACGATGTTACACAACATTCATTAAATTTTTGCATCGCACGTGCGTTCTTCATACATTAACACTCCATGTAAACTTTTCTGTGGCACTTGTCTGACTTTATTGTATTCACGATAGAAATGTCTTGTCGAGCGTTCTTAAAACTGTTTTTATTGGGTTACGTCCTATTGAACGTTTAATAGATAGTCCAATGAAATGTAAATATTAAGTTTGAAAGTTGTTTTTATAAACATAAAAAGTAGGTACCTATTGAGGAAGTTTTTTTTTTGAGGAATATTGCTGTAATAACAACAAAATAAAATATCGTTTTTAAATGATAATAAAGATAAGTTACTGTAACACAGAACTTCTGGAATGAGTAAAAAGTGAAACTGAAACTAGTAATAATTTATTTAATTAAATTATTTACTTTAATTAAAACGCTTAAAATCCAATAGGTATTAATTTTGTTATTTGTAATATTTCGTACCTAGCATTTTCGTAACATAAGTGAAACAATCAACTGACATTTACATTATAATTCAATAATATGCCACCTTGTAAATAAATAAATAACTAATCATTAACCTTTCCAATTTACCCAAATTTCGGCCAGTTAACCTAAAGAAACGCCCTATCTAGATCTCAAACGAATATACCTTGCCTTGCGTACATCATCACAATTCTTTTTACCGGTAACGTAAATGTTTGGAGCGACATCTAGCGGCCAATTAAGGCTAGACTTATCATAGGAACAGTAAACTGTAATTAGTATAACCTTATCTACTTCACCGATCTAGGGTTGTGCTGGTTGGACATCGTGACACGCGCTAGATGTTACTCGGGAACCTGAAAAACAAGTATCAAATCAAATCAAATCATTTATTTGCATAGAATGTAGGTGTTGTACAATAAAGTTGTTATAAAAATAAAGTGAGCCGGGTACATTCTGCCTGAGTTTTGGCATGCAAAAATTAACAAATAATGTCAAAAACAATATTAATATTAAGTAGCTTATTAGTAAAATTATGAAAATTAAAGTAGCTTTATTCGTAAAACCTGTGGATCAACTATTATAATTGACAGTTTCGTACATTAACAGACAAGCCACGATGACGATGACGGTAAAGAGCTCAATCACTGCGATGGCTACCTATTTTTGTAGGTACCTATATCCGTGGTAGGTACCTATTGACGGTGTAAAAGTGTCTGTATATACGTACTTACTTACAGAAACAAAATTATTTATCACTTAATGTGAATGCTCACTTTATAACAATGCTACATTATGATCAAAAATGTACAATCTTTTAGTTCTAGTTCTTGGGCAGCTTGTTTTGACGTTACTTTTCAACTTATTCTAGTACCTGTAAAAAGAAACGAATAAGATATGAAACATATATGTACCATTCCCATTCTCATTGTAACTTCGTCCTCGTGTCCAAGTCAGCCTTAAACTCACGTAAAAAGTATTTCATACCAACATCCGGCGAGGTCGACGGTCGGCCGGAAACGGTCATCGGCCGCCGGAAGTAGCCCCGCTGTTTATTGTTGACTACGAGTCCTGCTTGCACTACAATTGGAGCCTTACGTCGCAATCATACGACTTCAATTCACTGTAATGATAGAGTGCACTCTGTACACAGAAGTTGTTATTGTTTAACTTTTGTTCTGTAATGGTTCGTAGATTTTCAGCGTATTTTTGTGTAATTGTATGTTGATTGGAATCGGATTGGAGAACATTAGAGTATGCTGCATAAATCCGGAGACAAAAAAAACACTTGAATTTTGCGGTCTTTTGTGTGCAGTCAACTCCTTGTCCATGGTAAAAATTCCACTTAGACAGCATCATCATTACGTGGCACTAGTTTTTACCCGCGACTACGCCTTTCGTTTCGTGTCTTATGTGTTAATCCGGCTTATAAGCTATCTGTGGCTCAATCATCAAAATCCTTTCAAAGTAAAGAAAAAAAAACAACAAAATAAAAGATAATTCTTAAACTGTCGGCAGAACGCACTTATAGTCCTTGCAATAGCTGGATTTATCCAACTTACCGTGTGATTAAAAGTTACCAGCGCAGAAAATAAGATGCTTCGGGGATGCACTTTTAGCGATGTCTCCGGTAAATCTGCTTACTAGCTGCCGGAGCGGGTGAGGTTG
Organism: Hydraecia micacea; assembly: GCA_914767645.1. NCBI lineage: Eukaryota > Metazoa > Arthropoda > Insecta > Lepidoptera > Noctuidae > Hydraecia > Hydraecia micacea. Next base: position 20,064,969 of record OU611779.1, read on the forward strand.
ATAATCGCTTGATGTAGATGGAGACACGTAATCACCAGTAGGAGCGTTCCTAATGTGATTGAGATGGGATGGCATTGAGAGAAATTAGAAAGGAAAGAACGAGTGTTTTTTTTTTTGTGTAAATATCGTCTGTTCAAAGAGTATCTGTTGGAAATGTAAAAAGATGGATCAGGAAACGTACTGTGGATGCCGATATAGTACCACGTACTAATTGAGTGCTTTGATTTGTTTATTTGAATGATAAAAACCCAAAATTCTTTTTTTCTCTGTTAGCGTGGCCACCTGCTGGGCCCCACTAATCGAAAAAGTACCTACCATTGACTTTTATTTCGTTTTGCCTTAAAACAAGATTTTTTCAAACACGTTATTTTGTTAATTTTTCATCAACCTACGTCACCCTAACATGTGTATAATTATGTATGTACAAACATATGTAGCAAGCAATACCCACAATACAGGGTTATTAGTCAATTGCCTTATGTAACACTGACGAGGGTGTCGGGGCGCTGAGGTCAGGGTGCGACCATTAATTTCCATTTATTCGCACTGACAGAAGGCCGCGGTCAGCAGTGTGTGCCCCGAACATTTGCTGGCTTCAACGGCTGGCGTAGGGTTTTAAAATCGGCAATAGGTAACTCGATACGTAACATCCTCTAAACCAAATAATTCCGGCCACAGCGGTCAATCTCAACGGAGACTTGCCAAATTCGCGGGTGAAATTATAGAACACAAGTATGTGCACAAACACAGGAGCGCTCTTTCCCTCACTCTCATAGTTCGACGGGATAGCAATCCGACAGGATCGGTGGAGGTCAGGCGCAGTACCGAGGGCCTTTTAGTGCTCTCCGAGGCAGGGAGGGGGTCTTGATATGAAAAAAGAAAATGTTTATTTCAATTACAATGATATGGTGTAAAATGATATGGTTGTGAAAACCTTTCCATATACTGGCCGCGATAAGCTGCACTCGTCAGCTTATTTTTGCAGATCTATCGATGCGTGTGGTTGTTACTTAGCTACGAGCCCTTCAATTCATTAGTTATATTGGGGAGGTAAGATAACTTATTATATTCCAACTTTAGAGCGTCGCGTCGTAATGAGTAAATAACGCACGAATATCACGTTCACGTTATTACTGTAATGATTGCCGAATTATTGGAAAAGCCGTAAACCCTGGAATGTGTCAAATAACAACATAGTCTAATTGTAATTACTTAAAAATATCACGAAAAAATATTTATTGTCCCAACCCTATTTGTCCAAATTATTTGTGCCAAGTCCTTCAGTAATCCAAAACAATCTTCACGATATTCGAAGGAAAGCCAAGTTTCCGTTAATTACATTACCGCCCCGTGGCGAAGGGTTAGCTGATCAGATTAACTGTAATTCTAGTTCAGCCGGTTGGCAAATAAAAACAATATTTTTATTGTTTCTCATAACAATCAGATTAATTTACCTTTGTCGGCAATAATGCCGAAAAGTTGCAGTAATTTAGTACTTTTATTTTCTTGCATAGTGGAGGGTAGCATAATCAGCCTGTAACGTTCCCACTGCTGGGACACAGGCTTCCTCTCAGTGAGAGGGAGTGGGCAGTAATCCACCACGCGCCCTCAGTGCGGGTTGGTAGATGTCACATGTCTTCGAGTTTTTGGTTCTAGGACATGCCGCTATCCTCACAGGTAGGTGGAGGGTAGATACACCTTTATTTTGCCAGTTATTCAAGTTCCAAGCCAGCGAGCCTGTTGCCAGCAACTAGGCAGCAATCTAGGCTCCGGACTGCTACTGAATAATTTCTAGTTGTAAATTCCAATAACACTTGGTGGGTATCGCAGCTGGAACCCCATGCTTAGCAGGCGTGTTTGTAACCACTATACCATCGAAGCAATTAAGTTTTTAACTTGAGTTCCGCTGTCCCCATTGAATGGGGACGGCGTCAATGGAGACTACGGGAACAGACGGTTTTTACGTTGAAAATATCAACAGAATTACCTAATAAACTGTCGGCTTAGCAGCATTTTTTTATTAGACCTTGTACACAACATTCGTAAGTTCCCCAATCGATTAGCTCATCGCAATATTTTACCTCATCACAATAACTTTAAAATTATATGCATAAGCACAAGTATAAGTTCCCCGTGGGAAATCACGTGAAACAATGTGTCCTCGGCCGCGCTAGGCACAGGCATGCTCGCGACAACTACACTCAGCCCACTTTGAGCTCGAATTACCTAATTGTTAATTATACCAACGAAACAAACGCGATGTTTGCGAGCGGCACGCTGGTTTGCGAGCGGCTTTAACGTTGAACGAGTCGCTTTAGCTAAGCGTTTATGTGGCCTTTGTTATTTTGAGTCTGATAGGAATTTGTGGAAGTCCTTTAATGTATTAGAACTTGCGCTATTGTGAAAGGTTTTTTCGTAAAACAGGTAGGTTCTAGAGTTACTAATCTATAAAATTCAAAGTCCTGACTGATATATCAGCGCACAGCCTAAACCGCTGCTCCTAGAGACATGAAATTTGAAGGGTGTGTTCTTTGTGAAGAGTAGGTATCCACTAAAAAAGGGTTTTTCGAAATTCCACCCCTAAGAGGGTGAATGAGGAAGGGTGAAGTTTCACGCGGACGAATTCGCGGGCAGAAGCTAGTTAATAAATAACTGGCGACACACACTGAAGCCCTGCAAAATGCAAAAGCTTCGAGCATTTCTTAAAAACTGTTCGGGTGACCGACGCGACGTCGCCGATTATTGCGATGCAACGTCGCATCGGTTTCATGCACGATTCATGACATGTGTGTCGGGCCTTAGTATAGGAGCTCTTTGGTGGGTAAATAAAATATTTCTGATTATAATAATGCACCTGCTTTGATTTACATTAGGGAGCGGTTTGCCACATATCTGGTAATCAGACTACCAGACTCACATCAGACCACTGAACATCCTGGGTAAGTATATCTTAAGGTCAAGAGGGAAAGGATGCGTAACCAAATACGTAATAAGTAGACACGTGTCTAACACTTACATTTATTACATTAGGCAAGTATTCCCGCACTTCTAGCCTACAGCACACAGCACACGTTCAAGTAAATAAGCAACATGTTCTATATTAATTTTTATGTTATTTATTGTAAACTAGCTCACCGGCGAACTTCGTGCCCCCTCAGAATCAATAAGAACGAATGTATGAGAAAATTAATTATCTTCATTATTATTTTTTTCGTGAATTCGTCCCATGTTTTAATAGTTATTCTGCTATTCGGGGCGGAGACAAATCCAAGAAATCAAAGGTCATAAAAATCGGTCCAGCCGTCCTTGAAAGAAGAAGATTATAAAAATGTGCCCTTTTAACAAATTGTATTTTATTTTATTCTGTTCTAAAAACTTACAGCTAATATAAACAGTGTTCTCAAACAATATTCAATTGCAGGTAATTTTCAAGTTTCCATTGATAAACACAAAAAATAAACGATTATTTAATTGTGCTTTAACTAAAGTGGCTAATAGAAAATTGCGTCAAGCTCATCCACACTGTCCAAATCCAAGAGCAGCCCGTCCATGTATCACAGTCTAGAGGTTACATTGATTAAGCCTTCCTAAGGAAACGGATAATGCAGCCGCCAGTAATCCGCACAGATCCGCCGCAAGCCTGCTGTATGGATCCCAACGAGTCGCAGTCGCACTGACTCCCTACAAATATAAACGATAAAACTGCCAAAGAAATTTCACATTTGCCCTCTCCATATTAAGGGTTTCCAGAAGTACATTTGTAAGCTTGTTATTGTGATTTGCGTCAAAATAAACGGCAGACATGGAGTGGCCTTCTGTATAGACAAGTTAAAACTTGAATGCCTCTGAAGTGTTTAATCCCCGGTTAGGGATCTTTGATTACGTCCTCCATGATGAAACAGAGCGGAACGTTGCGTGGGATTCTTTGTTCTTTATGCTATTGTGAGGCAAATCATTGTAAGAAGGACTAAAATTATCGTTTCCTAAACAATGAGCATTGAATACTTGATGTGTACAGTCGGCAGCACCGTGTGTGGTAAAACTTAAACCTTGGGCTGGCCTGGTACGGAGTTTCAATAGAATCAGAGGCAGGTTGGCTCAGAGGCTGGTTTTTGTTACTGAAGTGCATAAAATTACTAACAAACTCAAACATTATGGAATCATTTTGTTAGCCTACTTTGTGCCCCACTGCTGTGCAAAAGCTTCCTCTTTTTCCTTTCCATTTTGTGCGATCGCTGGCCATATTGGCCCCACAAACATGATTAGATAATTGGAATTGCCCAAAATTACCTATCTATAATTATCATTAAAAAGCCATTGTGTCTCGCGTGGATCCACGTTCCATGAAGGGTTAATATCTGGTTTGGAAACGTTGTAACGGTTAAAAAAAAAACGTTGTTTTGCATTTGACTTCACCGCAGTCAGCTAACAATGTCATGCGACTTCAGCGGAACTGACTAAGTACTTGCAGCTAATTTCGTGATAAAAAAAAATACCCACCATAACAAACGAACAAAAAGCTCATAAGCTCAGCATCGAAATTAACTTGTAAACAAAAGCAATCCGATGCTAGCAAGTAGTTTGGATTCGTATCACAGCACAGAGACAATGCAACTATTGAAACGCGAGCCCAACAATACATTTGTGCGGAGGGTACAACAGAGTACGATGATGTTAGTGGATGATGAACGTTGATTGCTTTTGTAGCATAACTACAACCAGGTAGGACCATTCCCGACTAAGAGCTCTTGAACGCGGTTTAGATGTGCTGACCGCGTTCACTTTCATTGGCGAAATTCGCTATAAATCGCCAACGTACTTGTATCAGAAGGCTAATTCCCGTAATTAAAGACGTCACGTTTAAAATCACAGTTACAATCTCAGTTCAGCGAAAATGAATGTCAAGAACCTGTCAAAAAGGGGATCGAAGATTTTTATATGGAGCCAGGCGGTGCTTATTCTGTAATCCTACTGCCGCGCCATTTTGAAAATGGCGGCCACGCATCTGACGCATGAGACCTACATAAATCGATAGCTGACATCAATGCAAAGAGAAAACATATTAATAAGAACAAACCCCGTGATCAGACCGGAATAAATCGTAAAATTTCACGTTCAAACCCCTTTAGAGGGATTTTTGACAGATGAAGATTGAGATCAGAACGTTCCTAAAAATACAAAAATTGCCCCTCAGACCTAAGGTGCTGGTAAAGTCTTAGGTACTTATGACACTTCGCATGACACTTCACTTTTTGTCTATTGCTCATCAGCTAAGGAAAACCCCCTGTATACCTACTCAACACTTTTAGCAAAAAAAAGGTAAATAATTATTTTTCAGCTACCACGCTTTTCAGCTGCACGTAGGTATAGTACACACTTGGGAAATTGGATCCCAAGCTCGTACATTGTTCTGAACCGACCGTGTCGCGCCACACAACGACATTCAATTAAAGAACTTAATTACCCGTCCCGATTGATAGAACTCACTGAAGCTTCCGCTTTTAGTACGGTAAACGAAATTCACTGTAATTCTACAATTTTCATTGGCTGTTAACATTGTAGCAATTATAGGACATTACTGCAGCGGCCAGTAAAAGAGGCATTGATGGACGAACGTTTTTTTTTTTTCGTGGAGAAATGCTCATACATTCTGCAATACCACGGGGAGATAGTGCAGTTATGTGGGACTCTAACCCACTAAAACTCCACGGTGTCCTTCTCTGCCGCTTACGGCGGGAACACGGGCACGCGTGAGCACTCATCCGTGAACCCGCCACGGCAGTCCGTCACCGGACCCTCCTCTGGGGAGTATTCCCCATCACCGGCGCACCAGAACACACAGCACGCCGTGACCACCCCAGGGACCAAACCAGCACATGGGCGCCAGACGACCCTGTTTCTGGGCACCGTTGGTCCCCCTGCGACTGGTCAGGTCATTGGCCCCGCCGCCTGCCAATTTTCGGCCGCAGAGGATAGGGAGAGCGGCCAACGTCATACCAACACTCCTCTTCCGCTGCGGCTCCACCGCGTCCGCCGTCAGACGGTGGCGACCCCGTGAAGGCCGTGGAAGGTAGGGAGAGCGGCGCACCGCAATACCAGCACTCCTCTCCCGCCGCGGCCTCCAACCCTCAGCCGCAATGCCTCCCATACGACATACGCCTCAGTTGCGATGTCGCTCAAGCGGCACCGCAACCTACAGTACTTCGTCGTCGGCTTACCGGCAAAAGCCCTGAGGAGCGGTCCCTCATGGAGGGGACGGCCTAGAAGGACACATATTATGTCCTTTTAGGGCGTCCATCCCCTTCATTAACATTTATCGTTCTATTTACGTAGGTGGGTAAACTAGTAAGCTAGGTATAGGGTAAGATTGTTATCTCGATTTTGTAATAGGTACAGAGGAGGAGGAGTGGAGGTGCTTGGGGGAGGCCTATGTGCAGAGTGGACGTCTTTCGGCTGAAATGATGATGACAGAGATACAGTCACCCGCGCGTCTATGGTAACATTAAAAAAAATATAAGTATAAAAATATAAACTTTAGTTTTTACAATTCGCATTACAAATAATAATTATGCAATTCTTACATTTCATAGCAAATTATGTACAACAAAATTGAAGCGATCTTCTTTGTATGCTTGCAAAAATCGTCATAGAACATTGTAATTACAAAATATGTCTTAGTTACCTACGATGATGCAAAAAAGTTGTTTTAAACTAAGCAAACTATTTTACTTTAAATAAAACCATAATTTATAGTCGGATAAGTTTATTTACTGGGTATTTGTTTTAGGAATTTTAGATAATTTTATGTATACCTACCTTGAGTGAAATACCTGAAGATACAGGTTTATTCCTAGTTCAGGTAGATTCCAATGATTATAAAAAGTATACCTCTAGATTAAGGACCTAATATTACCCAAATATTACCTATAAATATTTAATAATAATATAGCGACCGTTTCCGGGGGCCCATTATTGAGTGTGCAAGTCACCCCCTGCCATTTTATCCATGTATATATAAAACATTGATCAGGCAGGGGTCATAGTTCTTCCATAGTTCTTGGTAACCAGTCCACTTCAGCCACCCAAACCCATAGTCCAACTTTTTATTTTTCCATATCCTACAATAGTCCTACACCAACCGGGGGTTATCCTGGGGTGCACTTGCATAGTGCATACAGGGATAATCGTCGGATGGTGCCGCATTTCATTAAAATTTCCTAAGGGGCCTCTGCGAGTTGGCTTCGGCCCCTCGTACGCCTTCCAAAGGACCGGGACCCCATGGTCCCGAGATATGTAAAATCAAATAATAATAATAATAACCCCATCGCCGTATCTCTACGTTGACGTCGTGGTGGGGCTTGCGCGCTCCGAACTCTGGGCCTGTGCCGGGAGAGTTTACTCTCCGGAATGGGTCTAAGGTGAGGAGCCAGACCAAGAGAGATACAGAAACCCGCAGGGCAGCATGTGGCGAGCTGTTGGGCAGTAGCGACCCCACGGACCCTATCTCCCGGGAGAAGTCTTGTTCCTCATCTCTGGCTTGCCTTTATTGGCCGGCTGGAGTGAAAAATGACGAGGAACAGAGCTCCCACCTCATTCTTGCCTTTATTGGCCGGCTTGAGTGGAGATTCGCAAGAGCAAATGTGCTCGGAGGAAGGAAGTATTCCAGTAAGATGCTGGTAGGGATCTTGACCGTACTTCCGGGATTGTCCTGATAGCCGTGGAATACCTCTCCACTCCTCATAAGCACCTCAGGACATGTTGCCCCCTTGTTGCTACGTCACTATGTGCTAGCGACCGTTTCCGGGGGCCCATTATTGAGTGTGCAAGTCACCCCCTGCCATTTTTTCCGTGTATAAATAAAACATTGATCAGGCAGGGGTCATAGTTCTTCCATAGTTCTTAGTAACCAGTCCACTTCAGCCACCCAAACCCATAGTCCAACTTTTTATTTTTTCCTATCCTACAATAGTCCTACACCAACCGGGGGTTATCCTTGGGTGCACTTGCATAGTGCATACAGGGATAATCGTCGGACGGTGCCGCATTTCATTAAAATTTCCTAAGGGGCCTCTGCGAGTTGGCTTCGGCCCCTCGTACGCCTTCCAAAGGACCGGGACCCCATGGTCCCGAGATATATAAATTCAAAAATAATAATAATAATAATATTCCACAACTATCACACAACGCCATCTAGTCCCAAGCTAAGCAGAGCTTGTGTTATGGGTACTAGACAACTGATAAACATACTTATATATTTCTAAATACATACATATTATAGATAAATTACAACCAGACACAGAACAAATGATCGTGCTCATCACACAAACCTTTGTCCTGGGTGGGAATCGAACCCACGACCTCCGGCATAGCAGTCAGGGTCACTAACCACTAGACCATCAGGCCTGTGTGGTGTGTGTGTATTTATGTAAGTACATCAATTATTTCAATAAACAATTCAATAAATTCAATTCTATCCAGCTGGACTTTTGGCAATAATTCGAGAACTAAACGTTAAAGTACGTTTTTTGACTAATTAATATTTTTTGTTCACTCTTTATTAGTGGTTGTAATCTCATCATATCACTTGGTTTTAATAGGTTTTAATGTTTTATTTTTTATTTATCCTTTTGATAGATTCTTTTATATTTTTTAAATGTGAGGACTTTGTAGGCCTTGTAGACTTTAGATCTGTAGACCATTTTTTTCTTTATTAAGTACCTGGTACTTGTTGACAAGCCTACGCTGTCCTCCCATACCTACTGTGATTTTAAAACATTGTAAAAGTCAATTACTTTTAAAAGAGTAACCGTGGAGTTTCTTGCCGGCTCTTCTCCATAGGAAAAGACCAATTGGAACCGTGCACCTAGCTTCTAAAGTTTCATAAGTGCCCATGTAGGTTTATGTGAAATAAAATATGTATTTCGATTTTGAGAGGTCACGCTGCCTTAACCGAAATATGAATCAATTCGAAATTACTTTTATACCTACATAAAACAATAATTATACTAATTTTTCTTGTGGGAGGGACGATCTAAAGTACAAAAGCAGCTGAATTTGGGACGTCGCGTTCAATAAAACATTCCATTCCATTAAATATTATAAACCCTTCTAACATGTACCAACTATGAGCTACGAAATTTTAGTAATGTAACTAAGGGTGCTTTCAGACGTAAACTTCACGCGGGAAGTTTTTTTGCTGTGAGTGATGTACCCCATGATTTTAATAAGACTATTAGGCAGTTTAGTAGCGAGGCGTCGGTACTGACGGCTCTTACAATTCACAAAAAAGTGCAATGAAAACTTAAGAATATTCATGAAGAATACCTAATGCCTACAAAACCTATAGTAGATATTATTCTTCTCGCATGTTCCCACCAAAATACCTGGACCCTATGCTCAGCAGTAGCGCTTGCGACCACTAGATCAACGCGGTAATCTCTGTATTCATAACTTTATGTTCACAATTTTTACAAATAAAATAAATAAATCTTGACTAATGTCAGTCCCATCGTCTGTGCTCACCCTAAAACGTATGCGTTGTAACAGGGGAGGCGTGTGACGTCACACGTCACGACATTAATAATAATCAACACGTCACGTCGCCGCTGTCACGTCATGTGTTCACAACAAGCCGCGCGACCTTCGCGGTGGAATATATTTAGGACTACTTTAGCAATAGAGGTAATGTGTTCTTGGAAACTACCACTAATGGCATTCGGAAAAAACTGATGTTGGCCTAGAGGTGACATTGGACAATAGCAATAATCCGTCTTTCTCGTGCCAATACGAGAAAAGGTCATGCTTTACTAGGTAAACATAATTATTATAATTAACGAATCATGTTTTTAGCGGCTACCAATGCAATAAGACGTTTTTTGTTAGATATACAGGGTGTCCCAGGAAACCTGTACCAGCGAAGGTCTGTGGTCAGGGGACACTAATACCTATCGATTGGACCTCTATGTATGTTCCGCGATATTTTGTAGTTTTCGAGAAATTTTAAATTTCTCTCCAACAGAAATTTTAACCTTGTGATCGAATTCTGACCTACTAGTAGTTAGAATTTGAGTGTTTTGTATTATACAACATGTGAATACACATTCTAGCCATAATACGGACAAAAAAAATCTCAAAGAAACACCAAATCAGAAAAAGTCATGATTAAAACCGCCTACAAATTAAAAAATCTAGAAATTAAACAAAAAAAAAATACTTTCTCGAAAACTACAAAATATCGCGGAACTTAGATAGGGGTCCAATCGATAGGTATTAGTGTCCCCTGACCACAGACCTTCGCTGGTACAGGTTTCCTGGGACATCCTGTATACCTAATGCATTCGGTTGACAAAATTACTGGTTTAATAAACTAAAGTTACACATGCTAAATCCAAGTAACAAAGTGGTGTTTCATTGCTGCAATAAAAACAGTTCAATCACACCAGTTTCAGAGCGTGCAGTAACCATACAGTTACGTTTGTCGCTAACTGTCGTCACAAAAACGTGCGTGCCAAGCAAAAAGTAACAACTCGCGCGAAAACATATTGACATGCTCGTTGCACGCTGCGTGTCTATGCAGAGCGTGACAGGCTGCGGTGTAAAATAAATCTACAAACTAGTACGTGTAGGAGTACCTACTGAATGTGTACGACGTATCTAATGAATGAATGGAGTAAGTGACAAGAAAGCATGAACTTGTCTTGAAGAGAAGATAGATAGATTGTCTGAGAGATGATATGGTAAGGATGAAAGTGAATAACAGTTATTAGAGATGTTATGTAAGTAAAAAAATCGTGTGTGGTCGGGATTGTGAGCCCCCGACAGAAACGATACTCGCACGCACACACACTCGAATATAAAGAGACAGAGAGAGAGAGAATGTGTGAATTGAATACGCGTTTTTAATACAGAGCCATCTAGTTTATGTTTTAGAAGCTCTCATAAAGCTGTCGCCATCTTGGATTTTCATTATGTCCTCGCCAAGGACGTTATAGTCCTCGCTATCGGCTATAGCATCTATAAAAACAAGAAAACCATCTCTCTCTCTCTTTGTCTCTTCCTATTTATATGTAATGTTTTTATTTATATAGATAGAAAGAGTCAATCACACATTTAAAAGATAAAAATGGCGTTAAGCAAGGAGACAGGGCAAAAATTCTTGGGATAAGTACCGAGTTTTATAAATCTCTATATTCCAACGACCAAACATCCCAACAAACAACTGAAGTCCACTCATGTCCTGAGGAGGTTCCAGTAATATCTGGCTATGAAGTACACCAGGCTCTCAGAGGCATGAAGTACAATAAAAGTCCCGGCGAAGATGGTATTACAACCGAATCACTTCGAGCCGCGGAGCCTATCTTGTTGCCATACATCTGCAACTTATTTAATTCAATATTACAAACAGGTGTTTTTCCAAGTAGTTTCTGCCACTCAAATGTTATCCTCCTTCATAAAAAAGGTGATAAGACTGACATCGGCAATTACCGCCCCATCAGCCTCATCTCACACCTTTACAAAATATTCATTAAAATTCTTGAGAATCGCATTTCTGGCCAATTAGATCAACATCAACCTCCCGAACAAGCCGGGTTCCGCCGTGGCCTCTCCACTACCGACCATTTACAGTCCCTTAATCAGGTTATAGAAAAACATCTAGAATTCAACCTACCCTTATACCTCGCATTTGTTGACTACTCTAAAGCATTTGACAGTTTATCGCACAACGCCATATTTGAATCTCTTCAAAACCAAGATATCGAACCTACATACATTAAATTACTGCAAAAAATATACCAAAATAGCACAGCAGCCATAAAAATAAACACCACAGGTCCATCATTCCCTATCCAAAAAGGGGTTAAACAGGGCGACCCTCTTTCTCCAAAGCTCTTCACAGCCACGCTTGAAGAAGTCTTTAGAAAACTAAATAGCAATTGGAGGGACAAGGGCATCATCGTGGGCGATAGAAGATTAACAAATCTCCGCTTCGCCGACGATATTGTTCTTTTCTCCTCCACGGCAGCCGAGTTAGGCCTAATGCTCGACCAACTGAGCAGTGCCAGCCTCGAGGTCGGACTCGCGATGAATATGACGAAGACCAAGGTGATGACCAACAGCACCAAGCGCAACATAGGAATTGGGGGTGTGAGGATTGAATATGTCCATGAGTACATATACCTCGGCCAAATAGTCTCCTTCCAGGCAAGACACGAAAAAGAAGTTGCTCGACGCACCGAGAACGCCTGGAAGAGCTATTGGTCGATGAAACAAATAATGAAGGGAACTCTCCCTCTCTCACTAAAGAGAAAACTCATGGACATGTGCATTCTTCCTACCCTCACCTATGGAGCGCAGACATGGTCATTAACTAATCGTCAAAAGTCCGCACTCGGGGTCTGTCAGCGAGCAATGGAGCGCAGTATCCTTGGAATTAAACTTACTGATCGTATAAGGAACTCGATACTGCGTTCAAAAACTCAAATTGCCGATGTAGGTCACACGGCTGCCAAGCTAAAATGGAACTGGGCTGGTCACATCTGTCGCATGCCGGAGGAGCTATGGGCTAAAGCAACCACAGAATGGGTCCCAAACAGCAGCAAACGGCAACGCGGCAGGCCCAGAATGAGATGGCGGGACGAACTCGACTCTTACCAAAAGGATTGGCGTATAACAGCACAGGATAGAGACAAGTGGAAGGAGGGAAGGGAGGCCTTTGCCCTGCAGTGGGACAGAAATGGCTGATAATAATAAAAAATAAGATAGAAAGAGACAGAGCGAGAAAGCGAAAGTCGCATGGAGGGGACATAACTCTTTTTCGTTACATGAAGATTTCTAGCAGTTTACTCCTACCGCAACGGCGACCACTTAGTATAAGGGTATGATGATGATGATGGCCGTGGTCCACCGAACATTATTATTGTTACAGTCCACTGCTGGACTTAGGCCTCTCCCAAGCTTCCACAACACCCTGTCCTCCGCCATCCACATCCAGTCTGTACCAGGCACCTCACCACTTCACCAGTCTGTAATAGTCTGTATAAGCACGCCTTGACTGCGCCTTTATGTCGTACCAGTAAGGTGCAGAGCAGACGACAGACTATCCGTGACGCACTTTTTATTGTAAGTACCAATAAAATGGAAACTGTAAATAAAATAATAAAAGGATATACCTGGAATAGTTGAAATAAACATAGGATGATGTCGCATTCCAATTTTCGGCTACTACACTAGAAGCTTACTTAGTATCAAAGAGACATTTTGTGCGCCACAGACTCGATCGCACAAAAAGTGTGTCCTCTTTACTGCACCTAAGGGTTATTTTTGCAGTACAAGTGTCAGCAGCATAGAAATGTCTTATATATCTATGGTCACCAGTGATGTGCGGTTGACTATAATACCATAGACATGTCAAACAATGCCATGGACTGATGACTGCTTAGCCACTTACAGACCCAGCTCCTCGCGTGACATCCACCAGAATTATCTTACTGACCTTTGCTATAGTTGACTCCAAAGAATACACATATATAATGGTAAGTACAAACACCACACAGAACGACTGAGGAGCAGAATTACTGTGATCGTAACTCTTACCAGTTTCGATCAAACAAACATGACGCGGCTTCAGACCCCGCTGCCAAACAAACAATAAATTCTTCTACGTAGTCAGCTCCCAAGTGCCCACAATAAAAACCAGCCAAGTATTCTTGAAAACTTTGCCACAACTCGTTTCGAGGCAGAAACTACGCGGACGATCCTTCTCGCTTTATTAGAAAAACTTCAAAGTAAGGGGATTCAATGAGATTCATTGGCCGCTTTTAGGCATCGTTCGACAACTTGTATCATGAAATCCCTTAGTCTACAGTTAAGATATGGCAGATGGATTGTCGAATCCACTATTTTACATAACTGGTAGCTGTTTTATAAAAAACAGCTCCGTTATGTAAAACAACTGAACAACGTTTAGCGGTTTTTCATAATTACTGAACTTTATCACACAGAATGGCATATACGTTTTTCATTTATCGGTAACTCCGATTCTTTTCCGGATAACTTCGTTTCTGATTTTATCGTACAAAGAAACTCCGAGCATAGCCCGCTCCATTTTAGAAGCCACACCAAACGCTTATTATGACTGCAGATAAGCCATTCTGCATGACGTCTAGACGTCGTCGGTAGCAGTTTTGTTAAACGTAGCGCAATGGCCAACCAGTTGAACGTTGTTCGGTTGTTTTACATAATAGAGCTGTTTTGTAAAACAGCGGATTCGACAATCCATCTGCGAAAGCTATACAGGGTGGCTCGCGAAACGACTTCTAAAGCAAAAATAGAAGCCTCTCTCCAAGGGTTCCCGAAACACCCCCACGTATGTTCAGCGATTATTTATAGTTCAGGAGCTAGACGGTCTTTAATATTTTTTGGGAAATTCTCACTCAATAATGGTTTGACACGCCTGTTCACGTCTTTGAACCCAAACGCATCCACACTCTCTCCGTCAGAAGCTTTCCAAATAACTGAATACTATACTCCAACAAGTCGGCTACACGAAAGTGCGCAAGTAATAACTTGCACAGGTAAGTTACGATCATGATGACCTAAGTTAGATCGAGTTAGAACAGCGACGGAACTAAAGCAAAACTTGGGATACCCGACCTGATGGCTTGCTTATAGTGCATACAAAATGGAACAGCTTGTTTTATTTCGTATTCGTAACTTGTTATGCAAATTACAGTGTTTGAATTTGCTAGTTTTACTGAATACTTTGACACGGATATTTTAAACGGTAGATACGGACAACCACACATTCAGAGAGGTTTTAAAAGAGAGTTTTATTTACGTAAACAAAATAAGGCCTATTTCCGCTTACGCACGACGCAACGTTACACAGCGATCATAAAGTTTTTTGACATTCTTATTAAAAATAAATTAAAAATATAATTCAGTTGCATCTTATCCGTCTAATCATTTGTTAGATATTAGATATGGTACCAAAGCTACAGGGTCATTGGCCTTGGGTTCATTTGACTATGAAAAGTTGTGCTTTACATACTTACATGTAATGTATTAACAAAATCAAAAGAAATATGATTCATAAATGATAATCTTGCCATGGCATGACATTTTGAATATCTTTTGGTAGGTAATATTCAAGCAATGTCCTAAGTGCATTTTTGACGCAGGAAACGGTTATTTTGTGAGTTTTGGTGCAGCAAAATGCTGCTAGATCATCGGAAAGTACCCTGTACCTATATTTCGTGATTATGTACGCGCTATCGAATAGCACCAATAAAAGACTGAAATAAGGGAAAAAAAGTTTTCTTTTTCAAACTTCAGTCGCTTTTCACGATAATAAAGAGTACCAAGTAGCGTAATTAGATGCGCGCTATCGAATGGAATCAAGAATATCGCAAAATAAGCAACAAGTAGTTATTATTTTCAAAACCTTAATTTTGGTTTTGATCAAAATAATGGTGCCAAATAACGAAATTAGATGCTTGCTTTCGATTCGCAGAATCAAAGATGGGGCGAAAGAAGCCTACCTGTACATAAAAAACACTTCACACTTACTAAAAATCAACCAAATAAATGGCGACGGTTTACTACAAAATCATATCTGGATCAAACAAAACCCAACACACAACACATCAACAACACATCTCACATACACCCAATATCCTTAACTTGACCACAACGAAGCCACTGGGTCGAATAATTCAATTGGTCTGAAGCTCAAAGACAATAAATATCCCTGTGCATCCAACAGGACATATTATCGCAAAACACAACGAAACGGGTTTAATACGCTTTACTCACCTGCTGGTCTAACCCCGTGGCCATGAGCTGCAGGCTCAAGCGACATGCACCATGCGACACTGACCGCACCTGCAGAGAAAACAAATGAAAGACGTTGTTTAGAGCATGCCACGACTCACGAGTCAGTCGAAGCGACGCACGGACGGAAACAATCGACGCGCACGTGTGTCGCTAGACGCAAGTCGCAGCGCTCGAGGCCATGAACGGTACAAATATTCTGTGAAAATCAAACCATGACAACTTTGGTGAATTAGACTAGTCAATAGTGTCTCCCTAGCATCAGGTGGAATGACAGCTCACTTCACCAAAATTTTCACGGTGAGTTTTTTAGCGAATAAATAGGCTGGACTATTGCACTTACGTCACACTTCAGAATCTGCAGTCAACAATTATAGGACACTTTACTATGGAGCAATCCAGAAATTGTGAAAAAACCAATAAAACATGGGACAGCTGATTTTTCTCGCGATTTCGAGATTTGTCCCATGGTTAAAATTGTGATTTATTCCGGTCTGATTCCCTGAGCCCCCCTCCACCCCCCCCGCTCCTCGGTCCGGTGCTAGTTCTTCTTCTGTTTTAATCTCTGTCTTATCAACTTTATGCTAGGTTACTTTTTTTGACAGGTAAGTACAGTCAAGAGAAAATAAACGTTTCATGTTTAACAAAATTAAATAAACAATTTTTTGGCAGTATACCGCGTTATTCAAATTTTTCTTACGTTTTTTGCAATTTGCAGGTCAGTGTCAGGTTGTATCTTGATCAAAATTAGATTTGCGACTATTACAGGTACGTATTTATAGAATTATAATAATTAGAATCATTAATAAGTACATCTTTCTATGTTAGATTTGTACCATTAAGCACTTTTCCATAAGAGATTTGTTGTTATGCTACAAATCTAACTTAGAAAGATGTATTAATGATTCTAATATTTATAATTCGGTTCTGGCAGATTTAGTGCAATTTGTACGACATGATCTTCACTGTGTCTTTTAATGTTTCCATACCATCTGAGGCGGTTTTCGATAATTTGATTAGTGATTGGTGCGACTTTAAAGCTGCCTCGTATGTATTAATTGCGGACTTTGTCAAGTCTGGTCACACCTCCCGCCCATCTAAGCATAGATTACCATGTCATAATAATATGGCATGCTTATGCTAGGTAGGTGTTGTTCTCCACAGCATTTATTCTACTTTATTCCATGCCTCTTGTCCCACACCGAACACACACTTCCACGCATACGCGTAACCAGGGCACCATTGTCAACAGCCAGGGCTGGTCAAGGGTTCCAATGTCTGCCAAGTCAAGTTATCAATGAACCACAATTCTCAATAATAAGTACTAATTTAAATTATGGAAGGGCGGAGTCTCCTTACATAGGCTTATTTTCTGGAGAGGAGACTACAATCACGTTTTGGAAATGTACTTCATTTACTTGTTAAAACAATAAACCATATCGTCTAGTTATCAATGAAGTACAATTCTCAGGGCTATGATGTGACATCTGTAGTGAAGTCTGTACCGAACGCCTTAGGGCGAATTTCACCAATTAAAATGAACATGATCAACACATTTAAACCTAGTTCAAGAGCTGTCAGTGTCAGGGCTCATTGTTGTGCAATATTGACACTGAACGCGGTTTTGTTTCGGTCGGAAATTCGCCCTCGGTAAACTACGGAGAACTTTCACTTGTAGGTAGGTACTTGTTCGTCATTGTGACAAAATGTCTGGCGAGATGTAAGTAAGCGCAAATTATTACAGCCGAGCCGTATTGTGCACAAAAGTACAATATAATACTTTGGATGTGGTGCAAGCTTGTGCGAACTAGCGATTTTACTCTAGAAGTACAACGTAAGTTTTTACATAAACAACATACATAAACTCATGCCTTTTTCCCATAGGGTTAGGGAGCAAATTAAGAAAGCTACCAGCTATCATCCTTACATACTCTTTATAAACTTCGTTTACGTTCATACATCAGCGGGGCAATCGCAAAATACAAATAAACTGACGATTGATCGCAATTCCCTTCTCATTGCGTTATTTACATTGTAGAACAGAAGAATTTTTCAAATCTGTGAAGCAATGGTTTAGGAAATTCCTTAGAAACCGTCGAGTTGCGATTGAGTGTGTAACGCAATAAGGGCGCTGGTTATCACGCGCGCTGACTGCGACTGTACCACGCACCTGATCGTTTTGAAGAACATCACCAATAGGTAATGTCCTTCTAAGGGCGCCCCTCTGCCTTCTAAATACCTTTTGTTAGTCGCCTTTCATCCATCCTTTCAACGTAACCATCTGAGCACTCTTTTCAAGTTAGGAAGAGTGAGTAAGTGCAGTGTATGTTGTTGGTTACCTTAAACCTGAAAAGGGGTCAGAACAACTTTAACTTTTGAATCCATCCTGAAATCTGAATTAGCTTTTTCATAAAACAAAAAACGTATAGTTTCTGCCTTCTTTGAAATCGCACTCATAGTTTCCTTGACTGATTTGCTCCACGATTAGTTTTCTCAGTTTTCGAGTTATTTTAATCTCTACCGCAATACAAAAAATTCACTTCTAAGTTTATTTTGTAGGTAAGCGACCCCGCTCCACACAGAGCGGGAGGAGTCATTAGATGATTTTCCATCCAGAAAAAAAAATGCTACCCACTTAATTTATCATGAAAAAGACACCACTTTTGGTAATTTTCTTTCCGCCAATTATAATTCCTACATTATTAAATAGATAGGTATACCAAATAATTAGGCAATAAGGGAAGTAGTAGGTATAAAGATACCAAGATTAACGCGATAATTATAACACTAATGATAGTAGATAATTATAACGTAGTGAGCTTACATTATAAAATCTAAGCTTATTTTGTAATCAATAGATTCTAGTACAACATAATTACTAAGTAAGTACTCTAGCCGCTGCCTCTTCCATCTTGTTCTTCCACAAAACTGCGAAGCGGCTGTGAAAGGCATATGAAGAAAGTTAGCCAAATTCCAAACTTTAACCAAGGATGGATCTCAGCTGGATTCTTTGCGAAATTGTTTAGTCTGCCTAGACCTAGCTAGCCTTTATCATGCTTAGAGGTTTCTTGTCGCTTAGATTGTTTTTTTTTTTTTGTTTTCGTTAAAACTGTTTCGAAGCGTACTTAATTAATTAAAGAGCTTGCCTCTAATATTTATTACTTCAATTATTTAGGTACCCAGATGCTTTGACTGAATACTAAACTGAAGAAATTCGGGTTTTTCGGGAATAAGTAACTGGTAAGTTAAGTAGGTAAGTACATTCGAACATTTTTTCTAATGATATACGTGGATCCCATTAATTTCGTCATTATAGTTTGAAATGAAACCTATATTTGGTTGAACGACAAGTGTAGATGTGTATGTGTATTAGAAGTAACATACCTACCTACTTATGTATAATATTCTGAATTTCGAAGACAGTAACCAAACAAGAGGTTATCAAAGGTAAAAGTTGCTAATTGACAATTTATGTTAAATTAAATCAGATATAGGCAGTCGCTCCATGTAACATACTGGTATTCAGCTGTATCCGGTTAGACTGGAAGCTTTGGGGTCACCCAAACATATTAGGGAAAAGGGTAGGCAGATTGATTGAATATTGATTAATAAAGAATTGCCAAGGCAAAGATAATTTTTTGGCATTTATATCTATCAGAAGAGTAAGTTAGTACCTACCTACCTAGGTATTAGGCTAGGTATTCGGTTATCACTACGCGAGTCCATTCATAAAGCGCCCACCAGCTCTTTACCTCCAAAAGTCCAAAACCCTTCGTCTGACTTCAGAATGTCAAACTTCAACAGAATTTCAAGCCGCAAGCTGCCGTAAAAACCAACTCTGGTTGTAAAGTTGACACCAGTGTTAACCAGGGAATGCTTAGCAAAATGGAGTGTCAACGATATTGTTCATTTTGAAAGGGATTGAGAGGTAAGCCAGAAAAGTCCATCTACTATGTGCGATGGTTTCACGATGATAAATAAATCTAATTATTTATCATCGTGAAATTGAAAACCAGGTTTATATTCCTATGAGACGCTTGAAAATCAGCGGTCTACGAATTTTGCCCAAAGACAGATTCACCTGTCCATTGCAAATCTTTGCTAGCCAAGACAATTAAACAAAGAAAAACTTATTTTTGACTATTCAATGTCTGCTTAGCTTGTATCTTCGGTAGGTATGTCGGTAATTGTTGCGCCCGTGCGTGAACCCTTCATTTGCTGTCTACTCCGCGGTTTATGAGTACGCATGGCGGCGCGGCGGCGTGGCGTACGTGACGTAGCTAAATTGGACTTATCGCGGCAGATCCCGCGCGACACTTCATTTGCGAGCATCTAGGCAAAGTATTAAAAAGTTTACGTGATAGAAATGCTGGGATTTTGTGCGACGAGCAAAATATTGAATACGTGATGGTTGGTGCCTAAAGGTTCATAAAACATGTTACAGTGTTTACCCCGCTTGGCTGCGCAGTATTAATAAAAGACAATAACTTACAATAATTATACAACTTGCTTTACGTTTATTTATTGGTACGTAGGTACACCAATAGCAGTACATACCTATTTACTGATATTGGTGTGTGGTACCCACCACACACGCGTTCTGATGAATAAATATAGGTAAAGGCAACACGTCGTCTTTATTAGAAGAGTATTTTTATCTCTTGTGCGTGTGACGACATTTATAAGTAAATGTAAAAACAAGGAACAAATGTATTTTTCCCCAAAAATTAGTTAAATATGACAAAACACTTAGAAAGCGTATTATTACGTTAGGAAAGCAAAGACTTAATACAAACAAAAAAGTAGCAGTTACGGCGATGTTTCTCCAAATGAGCGAAATATAGATCTAGTTTTCGTTTAATTTGTGATCGATATAAGTAACAAACAAAACAATGGCGGCTTTGTAGACTTTGAGCAGTGCTGCCACCTATGACGAGCTTTCAGTAGTTAACCCCATAAATACAAAACCATTGAAAGAAAACAGTTACAAAATAAAATTATAATTGGTTCTATACAAATAATGTAATTACCGCGGTGAACTGCGCGTCGCGAGGCACGCACCGCGCTGCAGGCGCTGCTCAGGTGGCCTACCATGATCTAATTAAAAACGATTCAAAAACAAGACATTTCAGTTTAGGTTCCTAAACTGCAACGCTTGAGCTGCTCTATGGACGTCATGGTACCAAACATGTATGAATGAAACCAAAACTTGCGACTCAGTTTGGGACAATCGCTGTCAGCAGATGGCACGGCCTAAACTGAAACGTTAAACTGACGTCATGGTACGAATTAGAAGAACAGTTTAGTTTAGGTCCTAAAATGGATCGCGTTAAGAGCTTGTGGTAGGCCTCCTGATACTCTCATACTCACCACGCACAGTACGATCAAAGGAGATGAGTATTCATGGGTACGGTACGGTACGGGATACGTTTTTATGCATATTGCGGATCTATTCGTTTTCGCTTCCATATTCGTATGAATCGCTTACTGGTCGATATCTACCTACTTAATAGCTTAACCAAAGTCGAAGTACGCTTTACATATCTCAGCCTCAGCGTCACGTCTTACCGAGTTGAACGGACAAGTTCAGGTGGCCAAAATTTGCATTCACTATACCTTAATTCTCTTGAACTGCGTAAGGTAAGATGTCTGTTTCACTGGTGCTTCGATTTGGGTGAAGGTAGTTCAACTTACACAGTTTAATAAAGACCCTGTACCTAACTTGGTATATTATTTAAGAGTCCCTAGCTTGTATACTATTTAAGAGTCTCTAGTTAAGCTTGGCATGTAATTGTTTTTTGTCCCTATCAAATAAAAAATTTGGTAGTTAACTATACAAATAATATTATACCTGGGTACCTACGTCATATTATATTCTTACAGATAGGTATGGAAGGTACATTAAATTCATACATCCGATAATAATTTATTTATTTTATGCGCATTTCACATTTACCTGGTGCAAAAAGGTGAGTCGGGTCACTAATTAGATAATTAGGTAAACATAATTAGTCCGACCCATAATTCTTCACGCAATTTGTTGGTTCGTTCATGCTTACCTTGCTGTTTATACGGGAAAATAATTACCTACTTACATAATATCTAATATAAATAATAATTACCTACTTTTAAGATTCTTTGCTGCATACATATCTACATCAGTCATTTAAGGTCTGGCTTCTCAAACATACACCTCAAACTGATTATGTTATGTTGAGCCTGCAGAAAAGTTTCCAGCGGGCCACCTGCAACTGGCATGGGCCACCGGGCAATCTCAAGCTAGGTGGGCCGCTGCAGGTAAACCTTAGTCAGGTGTAGGTACTCCGATGAGCCACAGTGTGACTGTGGAGCCACATCGCACTGTGGAAGACCTTTACGAAGCCAACGATAACGCTATCGAAGTTGCTGGATTCTGGTCGAAGCTTATTTAGAACACATAAATGGAATTATCGCTACGACGAACAAGAAGATTTAAGTATGTTTTCCCAATCTTGCTGTAGAATACATTTATATCTACATAAATTAACTTTTTTCATAATATTAATATTCATAAATTTTAATTTGGTTTTACTCAAAGTACACACATAATTACAATATAACTATATACTATACACTATATACTAAAATAAAAGACTAACTAACCTACTATACAAATAAAAAATAAAAAACCAAAGGACACTTAGGCGTCGAAGTACTCATCCGCATCGCTGTCATCCGGAAACGTGCCCAGAAGACTGGCAGCATTGCCACGTTGAATGGCAATGCTAATTCTTTGACCAAAGAACGACCCAGCCCTCTGGTCACGTGAAGTATCGACCAGCCGGCGAGAAATTTCCTTAAAAAGGAGACGCGCGCTCGGGCCCCATGACCCGAGCGTTTCGACCCCAAACGGCTCAAAGCTGTAGTTTAGTAAATTAACTTAAATTGCGGATATACCTATAAGTACTTATGTACCTACAACAATTTCACTCCATACATAACACTGCTTTCACTAATATGTAATTCGTATGTTATCTCGTCGACTCGGCGTCCACAATGTCACTGCAGAGATCGAGAAGAATATCAGCGTGAGTTATATTTGTCTGACACAATACATATGTTGAGCTGGACTCCCATTTTGATTGAGCAACCTAGAGACGCACATCACATTTAGGTTTTTGTATAATTGTTTTTTTTTAAGTGTTACAAGGATTTTTAGCGCCTAGCTGACATTGACAGGGGGCCCTGGTTTGTGAAATTGTATTAAAAAACCGGTCAAGTGCGTGTGGGGCTACGCGCAGTGTAGAGTACCGTAGTTTTACAACTGACGCTTAGCGGCATCTATCGACATTTCTATGGAGTTGTTCGAAATTTTCGAGTCGAATACAATTGGTCGACTATTACTCGTAAACTTGTAAAGCGACGATGAAATGACAAAAACTCCTAACTGACATTTTTTTCAATTTTACTTTTTTTACGTAGATACTTTAAATAATCGTTTGTAAAGTCTATCTACGTAAAAAAAGTAAAATTGAAGAAAATGTCAGTTAGGAGTTCTTGTCATTTCATCGTCGAAATCCCTCTTAAGTGTGATAGTTTTTCTTTAAACGTCGTTATATACATATAGGTACTACTGCCGTGACATTTGAATTTCTAACTACAACCGTTTAGTTGGTAGGGGACACTTGACTCTAACGAAAATTGGTACTTTAAAGCTTGATAAGTCACGAACGATTTACTTAATCAAAAAACGGTCTTCCCTAATATTACCCCTAATATTTTTGAAAGACCTATCCAACGATATCTCACACTATGGGAAGGTCGAAAAAAAAATTATCATCCCCACTTTACATGTAGGGGAGGTACCCTAAATAATTGTTTTTTTCAAAATCTTATCTTACCACTTTTTCGGCGTCATTACCGTGTATACTCATGCCAAATTACAACTTTCTAGTACCAATATTTTTTAAGCTAAACCGCGGACAGAGAGACAGACAGACGGACATGGCGAAACTATAAGGGTTGCTTGTTGACTACGGAACCTTAAAAACTATAAGGCGGCGTTTATTTCCGATTTTAGCCACGGTAGGTACTACAAGATCATTAGTAGGTAGGTTTCACTTTCTTTCTTTTTAATGTTTTTTTAATCTAGTTCAAAATTATTGTGCATGCATTTTTTGCGTTTTGTGTGTTTTCTTCTGTGTAGTTTACCACTTTATCTTTACCTGCGTATCTGCATTGCTATTGCGAATCGCAGTTGTGAAAACGGCCGGAGGGTATTCAACGTAGCAAAGCTGCTAGCCTTTTGGGCACTTTTCCCGGGGTCAGTTTTCGAGTAAATATTTATGCCCTTTACATAAGATTTTTCTTTCTAATGCTTCCTTTATTTAAGAAAAATTTTGTACTCAAACTTCAGAACAACACAGATACATAAAAGAAAGTAACTTCCACGATCTTCCAACAGTGTAAAAGCCACAGAGACAGTAACAGTATTATATAAATTAACAGCACCCCAAGCAGGTCATGAACTGACCTCTCCCGGTAATGGAATACGGCGGCAGAGTTTAATAGTTCCCCGCACATAATTTATATGTTGTTCACTTCTGTCCTTTCTACTAGTTAGGTGCAGGCATAGAGTAGGTAAGGAATAGGGGGATAATAATATCCGTGTGGTGAGTGGTCTGTTATCTACAAGCTCTGATGCCAATATGTGCAATAACAGGGATCTCAAGATCTTCTTAGTGAAATACTTTTATTGTCTCAATCAATTGTAATTTTATGGTAAGTATGTATAAGCTTGTGTCAACATCAACAAAATTTGATACATGTATGTATATTGAGCTTACAAGAAAAACCTTATTGCTAATTAACTTTCTCAGAGGTACAACACATTGGACCCAATAGACAGATTAGATCTTTATGAAGAACTTGTCATTAAATTATTTATCACACGGTATATCAAACGAAGACGGGTTTGCTTATTTGCTATACCGTCTCAAACACAGGAATAAAACTGGATCTCCAAATCACTGGAATTATTAGGCCACTAGAATTAACTTTATGACATAAAAACATTTGGCAGTTTGATTTGTGCAAAGTCAAAGATTTGTCTCTTCTGCAATTCTCAATTCGAATCGCCGCCGCCGCAGAGCAGTGTCATCGAAATGAATTTATGTTAGTGCACGTAGCGTTTCAGCTACATGCGTTATATTGTGCCACTGAATTTGTCAAGGCTGACTAATGCCTGCAAATTATGGGAGCCTCCGAGCTCCGAGGACCGAGCTCCAGTATTTAGCCTAGCTGGCAGGCTAGTCGTTTATGTAGCTAAAGAGACTGGCTTTAGCGCTCTCTCGTTGATTTAAACTTGGTGTGGTGGATACTTGACTGTACAGGGTTAATAACTTTATAATTTACTTATAATTAGTACACAGGGTCAATTCAAATTAACTAGTGAAACTTCAAAATGTGATAATAAGAGATAGATCTGAGAGAGGACCTAAGTATCACGTGTCTATTTGATCATAATAAAAACTATTTTTTCGTTTTAGCATGTTTCAAATGATATCGACATAGGTACATCTAATATCTCGAAAACTATTGAATTTCGGCCATACATATGTGGGGTTCAATTTGTTGCATTTTGGCCCCCCTATCAGCTTCTGACGGATATACGTCGAATTACAAGTAACCCTGTAGACACAAACTATAGATCGCTGCGACATATTAATATGCGAGTAGGGAAGCAGTAACGCACTTATTGTGTTGTGCCTTGTGCTACAAATCGAGTACTCTGTGGCTACGCTACAGAGGTTGTAATTGTAATTGCTGTTGATTATCCACTTATAATACATATATTAAGATGTTATTAAGATATTAATTTAGTTTAACCTTTTGAAAATATAATATCTATGTATATCTAATACTAAAAATAACAAAATTAAATCCTAACTTAACTAAAACTATACAGAAACTAAAATATAGCGTCGAAAAATTCATCCGCATCGCTGTCGACTGGTAATGTTCCCAAGAGACTGGCGGCATTGCCACGTTGTATGGCAATGCTTAGCCTTTGGCCAAGGTAAAAGCCAGCTCTTGGGTCACGGGAAGTGTCAACCAGCCGTTTTGAAATTTCTTTAAAAAGACCATGAGCACTCGGACCCCATGGCCCGAGGGTTTCAACCCCAAACGGCTCGAAAATATAATTTCCGATAAGGTTATTATATTTTCGCCGCTTGAGGTTTTCAGCAGCCGCAGCAGCAGCGCCAGCACAGCATGCCGAGCCAGGAAGATGGGATGGCGCAAGAGTATCGACACACGTTGCGTCCCACACTAAAGGCCTACCCACCTTCCATGGAAATAAAGACATACCGTCCGGTCTCTTGCCATCGTCGCGTGCCAAGCCATTGGGTTCTAATACAGCTGGAACGCCGACGGTAACAAGAGCTCGTCGGATGATGTCATTGATGTTCGCGTGGCGCGCTAAGCGACCCGCACTGCGGCTGCAAGACAGGCCATGATGTCCGAGGCTGTTGACATCTTCGCCACAGTGACAGCGATGAGGAGAACAGCAAGGAGTTCCTAGTCTTAGGGAAGCAGCGAGGCGAAAAGTAGTGTCGTCGAACAAAGTGCCTATGTTCGACGAAGGTAGTGCATGAAGCCAAAGACCCGACTCCCACCTACCCACAGCCAGCAGGCGCGCACGTTCCGCAGTAGTAGCAGACGAGTCAAGTAAATTATTCTGTACTACTCTGCAGAGCGGCTCATCCCACCGTCTCTGGGAAGATGGATTAAGTGTTCATCACATCAGATTTAAGTATTTTTTCACTTGTCTTTCAAAAACCGAGAAAAAGTCATCACTAAATCACCTACTTATCTGTACGTATTGTAACCCCGTTCAACTGAAATCTTGAGTCACAAGTCCTTCACAACTCTTAAGATACACTTGATCGATATCAGTGCACCGACTACAAATGAAAATAACAATAAATAATACATAAAACCAGTTATCTATCAACATTGGCCGGATGAGGCGCATAAGCGATACATTGGATAAACTCAGAGAGCGATACCGCCATGTATTATGGATAAGAAGTGAGCTCTTAAAAGATTTATCGGGTGGGAAACAAAATGTGGTACATTGATTGTACCTGTATTTTGACGGGGAACCGTTACATATTGCATTTTCGGGATACGAGCTAAAATACAGTTGCGATGTTGTTTTTCTATCACCCGATCATGGCCTAGAGATACCAGTCATTTATTTGGCTTAAGTAGAACCTAATCACGAGTTTAGAAAAAAAAAACGAGTGTGCTTTTATGACCACACGACTGAAGTGAAACTTCAGTATTGCGTATTTGGCTATGAGAGGAAGAGAGAAAGAAAATGTGCGCGCGCACTGCTGTCTCTTGCTTATATCCCCCACTCAACTCCCGTTCGCCTCGCCCGATCACACTTTTTGTAACGCTTATGTCACGCGTTCGCCAGCTTACTCCCCAAGTCAAGCGTGCGTAAAGAAGTTTCACTTCAAAAAACAAAAACCCCGTTACAACTTTATAAGTAGGTAGGTCACGCAAAATGGAAAGAAGCATGTTGGGAACCAGACTATCAGACAAAACATGAACAGACAGAGGTCAGGAGGACAAGGTATATGGGACACCACGGATATGGGGACACCAAAGGAAAATATCGGCAGATCTATTTATACTACATATTACTATATAATAAAGACTAGGGCCGAACTGGATGACCAACGCCAGAGACAGACACTACTCGAAAAGAATGGGGGAGGCCTACTGTTGGCCAAGAAGGCGACTACTACTCATTTAATTAACAAATAGGTACTATAAAATTAATACAATTACAGTTCAATTTAGCACTATCATACAATTAAAAAACATTAAAACTCAAATAGATAATTGAAGTTAGAAATGCACCGACATTTAATTTTGCATGTTATTTTTTTAAATTATGATATTTTACTATAGTAGGTATACGTATGCTAGAAACATTCTGTAAAAAAAGTGTAATTGAAAAATAAATGGCTTTTTTATAACCACACGAGTTATCAAAGATGTATTTTATGTATTGACATCCATCCAGCCGTTAGGGTGCTTCGAGGGTGCAAAGAACATAAAATGATAAAAAGATTACTACGCCTAAAAAACATAACCGTGTCTTTGTTGTCGCGCAGTCTGCTAAAGAGCCAAATAATTTTCCACCGCAATACTGAAATATTTAAAAAATAAGCCATTGGTTGGCACAGTATTTAGCTAAACATACGCTCTCAACCTTATTTTGCCCACCTTTGAGTTTTTTTTTTTCTCTAGTCCCCAATTCTTTTTTCGTCGCGAATCTTATACAGCTATTGCCACGATTATATATTCAAACGTGTGATATTACACAATCGTAACATACTTAGGATATATATAATTTTCTCTGGGTCTTCTCGTGCCCCCTAAAAGTCTCAAACACGAGTGAGCGTATCGCCCACGTTGAGAACCTATGAGCGTGCTATGAGCTAAACTAATCAAGTTTCACTTAAAGTTGTATGACTAAAATGATCTTTTATTGTATTTTACTGTTAAATGTAATAATAATTTACAAAAAAAAGCTCATAGTAGCAGCAACCGCGGACCATTGCGTCCAGACCGGAAACAAAATATAATAAAATCGCAGGGTGCGGACCGCGGCCGCACAGTACATAGAGTACAGAAGGTAAGCTCGGCTACCATATACAACGAGAGGCATAGTCATGCACAGTTGCACAGACGCGTCTACGTACAGCGAGTGCACGCGACGTTGCAAGCATATACGTTTCACATAGTACCCATTTGAAGTCCCCATACTTACACCGTTACACGTATGCAACATGAATCTTTTGAATGTCATTGACAGGGAAGCGCTGTTACTCGTAGTCCTAATCATTTTTGACAATAATGGTTTAGCGAAATTTCATTGAAACAACAAGATGGCGGCGTTAGTTCCAATTTTGGTCACGCACAAGATCCTTGTAAAACTCTGTGCGTGCGCATGTTTTCGCTCGTTGTATGAAGCCTGCCTTCTGTACTTGTCTATTTCGTGACGTGGTCGCCCGTCTCATAGCGGAAGGCAAAAGTTAATTCTCTGCTTTATAGCTTGAAATGTTTGTTAGCGGGCAGCGAGTAGCGACGCGACGAGGGACAGTTTTTATTGCAGCATCATTCATTAGGTCTCCGCTTCATGTTTAATCGGACGTAAGATTCATATTAAATCAATTTTGGGAATAAAGTCTCATACATAGTCAGTTCAGTTCTGCCTTCATCTGAAGGTAGAACTGAACTGACTATGTATGGAGACTTTAGGGCACTAAAGTCAGTGTGAGGCATCACACAGCACGGATGGTTCCGGATGTCACCACATAGTTTAGATCAGACGGCTGATCTGAACTATGTGGGGTCATCCGGAACCATCTGTGCCATGTGAGGCTTTTACGGCTTCAACGACGATCGCCTACGACAAGTCTACGACTACGAGGCAACCGAACCGGTGCGATACGGCGGTTGAAAAGTCCAATCGGTCAGACTCAGACCGATTGGATCAATCTGCTGTTCAGTTTGATCTCTTTGTGTAGGTAGGAAGGCAGGCTTAATGAAACTTTGTTATATTTGTATGGGTATGTACCTACTGTCTAATGTTATGAAGATGCTTCTCCAAAAGAGTTCAAAGTTTTCAAGAGAGTCTTACGAGTTCTTGGAAAGTTAAATTAATTACCTACCTAGGATTAGGTACCTAACTAGGATTTTGCATCATAATGGTCTTTAAAATCCTTGCAATATGGTTGCTGTTTGTTTGCTGACCGCTTTGTCAGTAAAATAACAGACTGAAAGGACTGTACCTATGGTTATTTGGTTACAAGTACATAAGGAATTTGGTAAACGTAGAATGAAAAGTAGCGACCTAATATTATAATAATGTGCGTTGGAGTAAGTAGCATAATCAGCTTATAATGTTCCCACTGCTGGGACACAGGCCTCCTATCTATGAGAGGGTGTGGGTCATAACCCAGTGCGGTTTGGTGGATGTCACATGTTTGCGAATTTTTTGTTCTAAGACATTACCAGTTAACGCAATTTCACTAATTAAAAGGGCAATCAACTAATCCCCAACAGTAAACAGCTACCTATATGAAGCCTATATGTGAGGCGGTAAGTGCAAGTGCAGGTGAACAAGACAGCTAGATTGGACATAATTGCGTGTCGCTGTTAACAAGATCGAGCGCCTCTCGTAGGACCCGCCGACCCGCAGGACCTGCGAACATTCGGGCGGTGATGGATGGAGTGCTATGTAGCGCTATGACGGACGCTAAATCTATATCTTTGTCTATCTATATATATTCTTCTTCTATACATATAATAAAGGAGTCTGGGCGAAAGTGATCTATGGACAGACAAGTAAAAACAGGAACGTGAGGACAGTCTGATAAGATCGTTTTTCTGCAGCTACAGCGGCTAAGGTAACCTACCTGCTCTTGAAAATCATGTAAATTCTAAAAGTATATTTTTCTCAAAAAACACACGATGCTGAACTTGTGTCAAGAACTCTGAGATGGTGATCGCGGTACCCTCGAGAGCTTTCTTGCTATCCCATACAAGTTGTCGGTGCAGCATTTTGAAGAATCGTACTAACTAGTATGGGTCGGGCCTTCTGCTGTGAGAATCCAAGTCCAAACCTCTGACAATTTAATTTGGCTAGATATGATGTTATGGACCACATCAAGTAACTTTTCATTGTCCTTTCTGGGACACCACGGAACAGCAGGATCTTTCTTCGCATGACAGTTTCATGTCTATCAAACCCAGCAGCAAGCAGCTCAATTTGAGTTTTTAACGTAGAGAGTGATTAACGGAAAACAGCTAAAACTCGGAGAACTCACGTGCGATGGATGCAATGTCTGGTGAAGCTGCAATTTTGGTTAATATTCCAAACCGAGGTCTTCCAGGCTAGCAGCAAGTTTAGTGTTCATGTTCAATGTAGTGTTCCTAATGTAGTAAAAGTGAACGAGGTACAAGTGCGGCAAGTGTCACAGACTTGATTACAATAGATAGCGTTTGTGGAGGGGTCTAATAGGTATAAGATGAACTGATTTATTTAATTTAAACAAATGATGTTCTAGTGCTATTGTCTACCCACAAAAAAAAGGTATCAGCTATATAAAGAAAGCGTATCTAAAAAGTTTATATCCTACATTTATAGCGCTACAACTACAAGGTTCTTTTGGCGTATGGCCGAAATCGGAACCAAAGCCGCCATCTTGTTTTTTTTCCATAGAATTAGTATGTACTTACTATATGTTTTTCCAATATATTTCCCAAAACAATTCCATAAATATTTACCAGAAGCGCCCCCTGACAACGTTATTTGAGCGCCAAAAGATCGTCCATGACATCGAATTTCAAAGGGGATTGAACATTTGTTTATGGAGCCTGGCATACCTAGTGTTGCGCTGACGAATAGGTAGGCATGCCACAGATCTTCAAAGCCCTTTTTATTGGATCAGGCAGGAGGGCAGGAGCATATATAATATGTATCTAGGTATGAAAATTGCGTTGACAGAGACTACTTAGAAGATTAATAGTAGATTGAGATAATTGCAGATTGTAGCTTCATCCCGTTCGGCCTGTATTAAATTACCCCATTCATATAGGTACATTAATTTAATTGTAAGCATAAATATTTAGTAAGTCTGTTTCATGCTGTATTTCTGGTGCCAGGCGCAAAATATTTATAATAGAT
Source organism: Hydraecia micacea (assembly GCA_914767645.1). NCBI lineage: Eukaryota > Metazoa > Arthropoda > Insecta > Lepidoptera > Noctuidae > Hydraecia > Hydraecia micacea. Next base: position 20,096,551 of record OU611779.1, read on the forward strand.
GCCGTGGTTATTAACAGTCTTCTTACTAATTCTAGAGATATTTATAACGATTATTCATAGCGATTATTATTACCAAGATAATCTTTTATTAGAGATGAAGATGAAACACGGAATGACAAGCTGTCAAGTAGGTACCGGAAGTGGCGTTGATATCAAAAACAATGCAATCATTCGAGCGGAAAGGACACTTCAAAGAGGAGGCTGGCAATCGTATATGTACCTACCTAACATTTTCCGGACAACTTATTATAAGTAAGTAGCATTTTATTGCCAAAATTTGTTCTATTATGTACTTAATGAAATCACAAACTTATTAATTAATTTAAGTAATTAAAATAATTACTTCCCTATAGCCAGACAAAGAGAACCAAACAATGGAAATAATGTCATATCACAACAATTTACAACTAAATAAACATTACTGGCTCCAAAACCCAGGAATTTCTCCTAGCTATATCTGAAACAATGGAGGCAACAGCCATAAATACTAACATCCGGAACAAACACACTTGTCACGGTATGTGGACCAGTGAAACAGACTCCCTCCGCTTGCCAAGTAACCCACCTTTACACTATAAATTGTCCAAGCTTATTATTGCCTTCAGTAATAAGAAGTAAGTAACGCGAACTTTTTGGCACAGCTTCAAAAGAAAAAACGAAATCGTCTATATAGTTTGAGTACCTTTTTTTTTTTTTATCGTGTGGAAATCCTCATGGATGTCCACCACCCTGGGGTGGGTGGAGGGGTCTGTCAGACTTTTACTGACTAAAACCACACGTTGTCCTGCTGCTACCTTTAGCCGGGGTGCTGGAGTGCTTGCGCATTTCGTCACGCTCCCCCGGCCAGGTGTTGGCCCGCATGAATCCATGCGGACCCCGTCACCCTCAGCGGCCGCAAACGGCCACTATTCCTCTAGAGAGAGGCGCGCGCAGAACACGGCGCGCCACCGTCTCGGGCCTTTCACTGTTCAGGCAACAAACTCCCCAAGTCCGTTGCCTGCAGGCCTCACCTTAAGGCGGCCAGAGATCGTTCCGCGTCCTCCGGCGCCCGGTGCGTCTGCTACGGATTGGAAGGGAGGTTGTATCCTCCCTCTCCCTTTCCGCCGCCTCCTTCGCGATCATCACTTCCTCGCAGAAGGAAGCGACAGCGTCCCACGCGCTCTCACTTCCAACCATGGACTGGACCACGTCCGGAAGCGAGAGAGTATCCGAAGCACCAACCGCCGCGACAAGGTCACGGCGTTGCACTGCCCATTTCTTAGTAACCTATTATTAAAATTGTCTTTGAACGATTGTGTGATGAATGTAGCCAGAAGTATATTGTTTGTAGACTTACATCGACACACACACACAGAAACTAGTGGCTTTAAAAGAGTTTTAAGAAACTAATGCTTGAGTCTTCTTGACCCTTGAGACGTTTAAATCGTCATAGATAGGAACTACTTCAATCTTGACTGTGATAAAAAGTTAGATAGAATACTCTTTATTATGTACACCATAAGATCAGGCCGGAATGAATCAAAATTAAGATATAAAATGTAGAAAGTTTACAAGGGTGGCAAAAAGGGCGGTTTTATCGCTTCTTTAGGAGAGACAATTTATACAAGTAAGTAGTCTGTGGTGTACATAATAAAGAGAGGTGGTGTGGAGTGGTGTAAGTAGGTACATATTTACATAATACAATACATACATACCTACATAAAACATATTATAAATACATAAAGATAAGTATAATAATTATATAAATGTACTTACCTATACAATAATAATCATAAAACATGTGCAAAGAACAAAAACAAAAATGTGGAGATAGTGTTTTTTATTATATCTAACAAAAAAAAACTCAAAAAAAAACCTCGAAGCATTTATTTCAATTAAACTAATTAAGTAGGTACCTACCTACAGGCACTTTTGAATTGCGAAGGGGTCGGTCAGTCAGAAAGCTGAAGCTAGTTTCTAGTTCCAAAGCGTAGAGGTACCTAAACCTATGGAAAAGAACGGAAAAGAAACTCCACATAATTAAAAACTTTATTTATGTAAGTAATTTATAAGCAGACTTTGGCAACATCGGGCCGCGATTACTCCTACATCCTAACTAACTAAACCCATAAAGATAAAGAGACACGTTTTCCTCAATCCCCCCTATTTTTATTTTCACGTATTTTTTTCACAAGGAACAATGGAGTTCAAAATAATATAGGGCAGGGTAATAAAGCGTTCTGCTCCAAATCAGTTAGCGGTCAAGTGGTCACATTAGGTGCAGATTTATAGCCTCCTCCCGACGCGACGGGACCCGAAATACATGCCCTACTATACTTTTCATTTTCTCACAAGCACAATGGCCTTCACAGTCTATGTATAACAGGGATTGCGAACCTTTTGACGTCCGCGTAGGTACGTAATGTTCTTGGTAAAACGACGTTTAGGTCAATCAAACTTTTTTTTTCTACTATTGCTGACCCACTGCTGGGCAAATGTCTCCCCAAGTTTATACTCTTATACCGCGCCGACTCAAAATAGATAAAAAACCATAAAAAAACTTATGCGTAAAAACTATTTGTATATTTCCAAGTACAGTATATGTAGGTACCTATTACTTACCTAATTTTTTACAACTCAAACTAAATATTCAGTGTCATGATATTAGTTGGTTATTGCAATTCATCATATTATGTAGGTACTTTCGTAGGAACAACACAGAGCAATATTTCTTAATTTGAGAAATATTTGGCAGCTATTTGCGATGTTGCCAATTTCCAGAATGCACCTTCTTCAATCTAGAAGAAATAAGTAGGTACGCAGGCAAGGTTGGTACCTCTATCTATACCTACCACCAGATCGGTCAGCCTGAGGCAGTACTGGGCATCAGAGGTCTTCGCCTTATAACTGTGTTCGAGTTTACTTCACAGGTAGATCTACAGCATCTCACTTAGCCTACAACAGCTAACACAACAACTCCTACAGTCGTGTAAGTAACTCGATCATAATTATTTATATAACCTACCTAAGTACTTGTGAATTTAAGTTTTCGGATGTAAATAAAAAAATATAAGCAAAACAAACACAACTAAACAACAAACATTATAAACACAACTGGCGAAATGTGGGTGTACAGGTATGTACTACACTGTACCTAAGTACTATAGGGTAGGTACCTACCCCTAAGTGCCTAACGATTCGGGCGGGGATTACCTACAGGCGAGATGTTATGTAAAATTATAAGTAGGTACCTATAAGATTATAATTAGGATATTATTAAAGTAAAATCGTAAAGTAAAGTAAAATAGTTTATTTCATAAAGTTGTTATATTTACGAACTGATTGACTGACTGATTGATTGATTGATTGACTGATTTGTCTGTAATTTATATGGTGTACATAATAAAGAGTATTCTATTCTATTATATTTACGAACATTTCATTTTAATTTTGAATAATAAACAAAATTAGTACTGGATATAATTATTATTATTACGTAATAAAGAGCTTGATAATTTGCTGTGAACAGCGCCATCTCTTAGTCGTATTACAAACTGATTAACGACTTGTTATTAGCGCTGCGCGAACATGAGATGGCGTTAATAAAAGTAAAACTTTTTTTCAGAACTCAGAAAAATAATTAAAAATGATGCTTATAAACTATATTTTAAAATTGTGTTAAATTATATTTTATATTGTGTTAAATAATTGAAAGAAGTAAAATTATTCACAATAATATTAATTACTGGCAAGTTAAGACCGGCCGGCGCGCGCCATGTTTTCCGGTCGCCGGCTGTCATTTATTTTACACGGACGGATCGCTGAAGTGTGTTGTTCTTTCGTCTGTTTTATTCGTCACATTTTATCAAGTAAGTGGTCTTTATTTTTATTGAAATCTAACATTTAGCATATTATTGTATGTTCTCAATAAGATAAAAACACGAGGTATGTTCGCAAAATAATGAATGTCCTCTATTGTTTAGCTATTGAATGGAGAGATTAGACTGGGAAGTAAAAACGGAATTTCTTGTGGTCATGACACGCTTGCACAACGCTGATGATGCCTCGAGCACGATGCACGAATCACCGTTTAATTATTTTTGTTGGTATTTCTAAAGGGGGTAGCGTTAACAAAAGTAGTAAATACCTAACAAGTAATAAAACAATCGTATTCTACGCATGGCGGGTGAAGATGAGCGGTCATGCGGTGATCGTTTTCTCTGAATTGTATTTGTATGTATGTAATGTATTATCATTTTTTAAATCAAAGGTCATGCAAAACGGAAGAATTAGGAAAAGGCTTCGCTGTGAGTCTGAGGACGAAGTCACAGGGAATGTAGCGAAAAAGATGATAGGCGAGAGGTAATTCTTCCACGAAATAAAAAGTTACAACAGTTCTATTTATCCTTTCTTTAGTCTTCCTGTTGCTGCAGGAAATATAAATGAAAAATTATTTATTTAACTGCATTTTGGAATCTTAATGTTTCGTGGAACTTGGGATTTTACAAGGTGACAGGTCTGGCATGTCGCTTGACTCGCCTGATAGGTCAAGGGAAAAGAAGGATGCCATTATAGCTACTTCTTTATGAGCCAGCGCACACTAGCGACTTTTGGTTGATAGATAGTTTGATTGTTCGGGGAATCTGTAGGTCTGGAGCGATATTGTAGTGCACGCATTTGGCAATTAAAAATCGGTCAATCAAATGTGTGCACTTCAATATAACTCCATACTAATTCCCTGAGCAATCAAACTATCAGTCAACAAAGTCTCTAGTGCGTGCTGGCTCTAAAACAGATTCTCAATTTTTGTATGCAGTTTATAACTATGGTGTAGGTGGAAGTTTATTCAAGTGTCTTACAAGTTTTTTTATTTTTGAAAGGTGATGGTGTCTATAATTGGTTGTCTTGCTGCATGGAAATATTTTGCGTGATATGAATACAATCATCTGTTCATTTCAAAAATGTTGTGTAACATTGTTAGATGATGAAACTGCATGTCTGATTCATGATTCATACACAATTTAAAACTAGTTAAGTAAATGAATTGTGATCTGTTTTATTTACTTCAATAAAACTTTATTTTTTTGTATAGAGAGCAGATTCTACGCTTCATCATTGCCATAGAAACAAATATTGGGCTCCAATCTAACATGAATAGTAAAACTGCTACAACTATTGATAATAAATACTTAGCCCTTACATCTCTGATAAGGGTTTTCTCAAAATGATTATTGGCAGAATGCTTTATTATAAAAATATGTTGATGATTTTCACAAACTAAATTTAATTTGTATAATCTAGTTTACTTGGAAATTGACAAGTGTCAGCTGCCAACATGTCCATGGAGCACAAGTGTTTCTGCAGAGGCGATGAGTCCAATGGCATGGACCTTAACAAGCCTGAACACCTATTGCCCATGATGAGGCCTTTCTCTATGAGGTGCTGGTCTATGATTTTAGAAGAAAAAAAACATTGAGTAGGTATATTAGTTAGAGTTGAATTGCAATTGTAGTAGTTTTGAATTAGATTAGGTATGTAAGTACTGAGTTTGAGATTATAGCACAATAATCTTGTTAATTATATAAAATATGGACATAAGGTATCAAGCAAAAGATGAAAAAGGTACAACGCATAGTATTCTAATAAAGCTTGTAATTAGTTTATTTGTACAATTGTTTAGAAAAGAAAACGACATGAGCTCTCTGGATTAAAGTCAAATCTGCTGGCTTGAATTTTAATTGTTTAAGAAAGGGCTTATTTCATTTACGAGCTGGATAGGTTCCGTCAAAACTGGAAGGAGGACGCGCGGGCTCGCGAATGATGGAAAGAGTGGAGGGAGGCCTTTGCCCAGGAGTGGGACAGCAATACAAGCAAGCAGCTAATAAATAAATAATTAATAATTTTACTAATGTCGGACAACTTTGAATATAATTGAGGACTGACATTTTTTGTATGGAAACTGTCGAATATACTAAATTATTCCTCGGATGGAGATGTGTACAGTTGGGAAAAAGCCTTTTGTTAAATAATTTAGAGGCACATAGAGACTTTCGATCTTAAGACCTCTTCAAATTATAATTATTGTGAAGCACCAGGGTAAACTAGTTTGTTAGCTTTAGCTTTTTACATTTATTGTAGTTACATTTATAGTAGGAAATGTAATGGTACGAAAAATTACTAGATAAAAGATAAGAAAAAAAGTTTAATGTAGATAAGCAGGTAACTAATTTCTAGCATACCCACTATTTGAAAAGGAAGATAACATCATTACCTACAAACTTACCATTACAAGATATAATTTATGTATTGATTTAGGACTAAATGAAAATGCAAACATGTATTTTTGTGATCTCATTGGTCCTCAATCAGTAGGTAAGTATTTGAAAGAGACTTAATTCACACACTATGTTATGGGTTTGGTTTCCGCACTTATGCCCGTTTTCACCATCGTTCCTTAAATTTAGGGAGACCTTAAGAAATTTTAAGTGTTAGTTTCGTTTTCACCATCACCTAAAGGACACTTATGGTCCTAAAACATATGGGTAAGGGGCTGATTTAAGGAGTCTCTTATGTTAAGAGACTCTTAGTTAAGGAGTGTTTGAGGGAACGATGGTGAAAACGGGCATTAGTCCTTCAAATGGACCATTGTGCGTGGGGAGGTACTCACTTCAACTTTTCAATGGTTTAGCCCATCCATAATTTTATTCACCATTTAAATTCGTTAAAAACATCAAATTGTACTTAAGTACTGCTTAGCTTTAAATAGAATACACATCTCCGATAATTTCATCATCCTTAGCTCGATGACTAGTGCTTTCTTGCAATTATCATGACGTCGCCGTGGCATTGGCATGAATTAGATAACATTATTATGAATTGTTCACATTGAGGTGATAAGTGCTATACTTCCTTTTTTTTTCAGTTCGTCTTTCTGATAATATTTGTTTTTGGCCGAAAATAATTATATTGATTCAAGTTCTTGTGTGACAAGGTGCAGGATGTAGGAAATCCGCGGGGCATCTATTTTGTATCTTATTGCGAATGTGAATCAACTTAAGGTCGTGAGCTGGGTTCTGGGTAATTCAGAAAACCTACTGTGATTCAGCATCATCGTTTGTTTCCTTGACATCTAATTTTGACTGGGATCCGGGTGTGGGTGGAGGTTTTGTACTGGGGCACTACGAATCCAAGTCAAGGTTATCTGATGTCTAAAAGAATCTATCAAAAAGATAAATAAAATATTAAATCCTATTAAAACCTAATTATATCATTGGCATTGCCTTTATCATTAAACTTATCTTGTCTAGACACTTAGACAAATTAGTTTTAACGATATTGAAAATATCAAAACATTCCATCTAATCCAATCGTTTCTCATTGGCGTCATATCTCAGTTTTCTTTATCTTTCTTTACGGAAAGTGTGGCAATAAGTTGCTTTTTCGATCTTTTGATAAAACGTGTACTTTTTTTTTAAAGTGCCTAGATAATTATAGTAACAGTTGAATTTGTTGGTTTCAATCATGTTTCAAGTGGTTAAGTTCAAAGTAATATCAGAATATCGCTTTTGGTTACTCTAGATACCCACTTTAATTACTAAGAACAATTTCCCTGAAAACATTTGGACCAGGTTTTGCTCTTACCTCCGGGCCACTTAGTCAAATGTGAAAAGCTAGTAAATATTAGCGTCTTACCCTCTTACTAATAAACGTTGTAAGTATAGCGTCTGTATTACGCAACGCTTTGTCTTCTTCTTTCGAAAGTCAAATTACTGACGACTGAAAGAGAGAAATCGGTGTGTAACTATTCATCACACTAATATTATAAGGGCGAAAGTTTGTGAGTTTGTATGTTTGTTACTCCTTCACGCAAAAACTGTTGAACGGATTTGAATAAAATTTGGCACACAGATAGTTTATAACCAGGATTAACACATAGGATACTTTTTATCCCGTTATTCCCACGTGATCGATACTTATGCGGGTGAAACCGCGGGGCGCTGCTAGTCTAGTAGCGAGTTAGCGAGAACAAACACTTGAGTTACTTTAACTTTATCTCCCTCGTATTGTCTTATCATTTTCAAGATAAACGTTCACAAACAGCTTAGCTTTATCTTCCCAGAGTGCAGTTTCGCAGTTTATATTTAGGTAGGTACCGCAGAAGTCTTAAAAAATTTTCCAATTCTGAAATCAGAACCTTCTCTTCCTTCTGAAGCTTCTGTAAAATCTTTTTTTTTTATAATTTTCTTTGTAAATCAGGAAGTTATGAGTCCAAAAAAGAGTTTTACCAGTATTTAATTGCCTTTCGTAGGTGAAAACAGCTAGATTGAGAAAATAAACTTTGTTTTTAAAACAATGCCATAGGACTACCATAAAACCTCTCTCTAAACAAAACTCATAGTAAGTTCCCAGCTTCCCACATATTTAAACTTTCTCTCATTAGGCCATGAGAAACCTTCATAACGGACAGTTGTCCTCCTTCCCAGGGTCAACAACTTGGAATCTATTCTAAAAAACATGTTCACATGTGGAATACTCGGTGCATATTTGCAAAACGGAAACGGACACCTGCTAGTTGAACTGTGGAGGAAGACTAAGGACATTCGCGGCATTGTCCACGAATGGGTGCCAAGGCATTTCGAGCGATACGTCGCTCAAAGTTATGGGTTAGTTTTGCATATAAAGAAATTGTACCTAGTTCAGTTTGTTCCTTCATATCGAAGGCCAAGAGATTGAGTAGTTTAGCTTGATGCCCTGTAGAAAGTGTCTGAAGATGCAGATACTTGCAGAGTACGAGTTATGACGTACACTTTATATCAAGATCGAAATTTCACTAACAGTTTCAGACTGATCGTCTGTCCTCCGCCATACCCTAAACTTAGAACCCATTTGAGTGAGCATTGCTGACGTATTGAGGCCACTATTATAGTACTCCATTTAGGATTGTCTTCGTTGAGTTGACTGTCATAAGAATTTGCAACATTGGACATTGAACAACCTTGAATTGTAACTAGAATCAAATTCAAGATTCTATCAATTTATAACGCGACTGTTTCGGGCTTGTTATACTGTGAAATTATTCTGAGGCTTTTGAGTCTGCTGTTTTCAATTCATGAATTCGTAGCGCGGTGGATTTCGAAACACACTTTTTTATTGAAGTTTGGCTGGCTATAGAATTATGTCGAGGCCGCCTTAGTACGGCCACGCTAATTTACCGTGGCACGGTCTTCAGCTTCTTGCATATTTTTTAAGTACGGTCTGTTTAATATTTGAATTGTAGGTATCCCGTCAATTCCCGTCGTCTTGGCAGTTTTACTATTTGTTTCACGCAGCAGGGTACACAATTTAGATTCTACCATAGTATACTTACTCAATGTTTGCAATAATAGTCATTGCAATCGTTGGTGTATCTATATCAATCAATTTGAATTTTCCATGTTTCCCAGATTATTCCGTCATTCGGGGTCTGTCGTTCTTCATTTAATGTTTTCATTTTGAATTACGTATTACGATTTAAAATATGCAAACGCACCTACTATAAATTCTTACGATAAGTCACGGATTTAATTATTTTCTTACAGAACGATCTATCCTCAACCTTTGACATTCAGTAGATTATCTCGTTGTGTAACTGAGCACCATATAAGATTGTCGGATTGTGTACCACGGTGTTATTTAAACAAAAGTTATTATCCATGGTAAATATACATAATTTGAATACAACAAACATTGTCGTTTCTTAATGATGTCATTTTTTTCCTCTAAGTTATTAATTGTGTTTTTAATGAGAATGTTTTGATGGTAGATAAATTTGCCATTTCACCTCGCTAGACTATTGCATAGTTTCCCAAGGATGGGGAATAAAGCACCTGTTCTGCTTTCGTCATATTATTATCAACGTCAATGTGATCCATCTGCGAAGTTTGATGACCATCATTTTATGGTTATGTATAGTCGTTATTGCCAAACGTTTTATTCTCAAGAACTAAGTTTTCAATACTAAGCTAGATGCTGTCAAACATCATTTCTTGATCTCTATCATACTTATCATCTGGACAGAAAATTATCAGATCTATCAAGAAACTTGCCGCCCTTTTATGTAAGTAATAAATAATATCCTTTTACAAATTAAGCCCATGTAAGTGTTTCTATTGATATTTTCAAGCGCCTCTTGATTTCACTTTATCTTATGGATCTGCGTGCGTGAGGTGAGCCGTCCCCCGACGTGAGGACGCTTGGATCAAAATATTTCCTGCAACTTATATTAAACTTAAAGGGCCAATATATATTATTTTTTTAGTTTTTAGAGGTTTTTGTTTGAGTCGGGGTTTTTTTAAATTTTTAATTTAACTTTTATTTTTTGCTTTTTAAACTTTATAATATTATATTACTAGTAAGCATGCTATACGATCGACACGTGATGACGTGACTCGCCGAAATTTGCAAAGCTGTACGTATTTTTACCACAGTGAAGCTAGTTAGGTACTCGTGGTCGTTGGCGTTCATTCCATATAACGTATTCCTCTGTTTTCTCCTTGGATAATGATACTAGTCCAAATACTTTGGCTTAATTTTTTTTTATACGATTTTATTGAAAAAATAAAGGTAATGATAATGTACTTAAATAATGTATTAAAAGCTAAATAATTCGTTAGGCCCTAGGTACCAGTCATTACTCCACTTTCCTCATCAATCTAGCTAGGGCATTGTTAGACTAAAAAATAAATTTCAAGTTATTAGTTTTCATTTCGTTAAGTAGTTAATATTCCTCATTCCCTTTCAATATAGTGTACATTATTCTACTTGTCAAGCCCTTTCATTTGATGCCCATATTAAAGGAGTTGTGAAAAAAAAAATGTAATTCGCCATATTGTGGTGGCGGCCATCTTGGATTTGAAATTTGCAATATTGTATAGTATTCTACTAGTCAAGCCCTTTCATTTGATACCCATATTGAGGAAGTTGTTGAAAAAAAAATGTAATTCGCCATTTTCTGGTGGCGGCCATCTTGGATTTGAAATTTATCATAGTGTATAGTATTCTACTAGTCAAGCCCTTTCATTTGATACCCATATTGAGGGAGTTGTGAAAAATTATGTAATCCGCCATTTTGTGGCAGCGGCCATCTTGGACCGATTTTCATCAAACATAGCTAAGAACACTCCCGACTAATTCACCTTTCAAACAAAAAAAACAAAATCAAAATCGGTTCATCCGTTTGGGAGCTACGATGCCACAGACAGACACACACACACACACACACAGACACGTCAAACTTATAACACCCCGTCGTTTTTGCGTCGGGGGTTAAAAATTATCAAATCTATCAAGAAACTTGCCGCCCTTTTATGTAAGTAATAAATAATATCCTTTTACAAATTAAGCCCATGTAAGTGTTTCTATTCATATTTTCAAGCGCCTCTTGATTTCACTTTATCTTATGGATCTGCGTGCGTGAGATTGTTCAGTTCAGTCAGGCCTTCTTAAGTTCATAATTCAGTTGACCGTAAGTGTTCCTCGTGGTAAGACGTCTCGGAAGTGAGTTCTTCAATTACTTATTCATTCAAAAATTTATCTGTGATTCTGTGACGTGAATATTTAATACAAGGTTTTGTGGTAATTTGAATACTCATTCATTAGAAATTCATATTGCCTATTATTTATTTGATATAGGTTTTAAATTAATTCAGATTTGACAAATTATAGTTCAATAATTGACATCACAACATTATCCTACTTGGGTTTGACGCATTTGGTGCACATCGCAACTTGTACACCATGCTCAAATGGTGAACTTAGCAACTGGTGCACTTCTCAAATGGCACACTTCGCAACTGGTGCACTTCTCAATTGGTGCACTTCGCAAAAGGAGCACTTTTTAAGATGAGTGGAGATTTGGAAAAATTGTCTAAAAATGAAAGAATCTTTGGTTTTGCGTAGGTAGTTTTCTTAAAAATACAATCAACAAAATAATTTTAAATTAACTCAACATAATCACTAACATTTTAACATTAATTATTAACATACTTGTGACGGGCAAGACAATACTACAAATAAAATACGTAATCATATATCGTTTTTAAAAAAGGCAGTATGCAATGATTTTAGGCCTGTCCAAAAAATATTTGAACTCAAACGAACAGGTTACTGGTATAATACCTACAATTTATGCTTTACTACCTAACAAAACACAACAAACATACACACGGCTCTTTTCAATATTGAAGGAAAAACTCGGTATAAATATTAAAAAAATTAAGTCTGATTATGAAATAGCGCAGTTGAATGCAGTTAAATCAGTTTTTCCGGCTGTAGAATTGAGCGGATGCTACCGTCATTTTTACGCCGCTATATATGGAAAAAAGCTAAAACAATCAAATTGCTGAGCACAACACCTGGGCGGAATACCGCCAGGCAATTTATAGCTAATTAATGTTAAAATGTTAGTGATTATGTTGAGTTAATTTAAAATTATTTTGTTGATTGTATTTTTAAGAAAACTACCTACGCAAAACCAAATATTCTTTCATTTTTAGACAATTTTTCCAAATCTCCACTCATCTTAAAAAGTGCTCCTTTTGCGAAGTGCACCAATTGAGAAGTGCACCAGTTGCGAAGTGTGCCATATGAGAAGTGCACCAGTTGCTAAGTTCACCATTTGAGCATGGTGTACAAGTTGCGATGTGCACCAAATGCGTCAAACCCATCTACTTTACTTAGTTACTTTTTAGGATATTTCATGTCACTTCTCCAGAATTTCAAAACAGTTTTGGAATACCTATTTTATTTTTTATTAAACGAAACCTTTTTTATTATAAATCATCTACTGTGTTACATACTTACTTACATCTAACTGCACACGCGCCCAATTGCGTTCCGTCAAGTTCTATGCTCTTGTTACGTTCAAACGTGGTGGCCACATGCATAACGGTATCTGTGTTCATCGTGGTAGACCACTTACATTGCATAATAGACACGTGTCTTACACTTACATGACCGGTAGCTAAATTTTCTGTTCATGGACTAGGTGTTAATTTGAACACCAAAATGAAACATTTAAACGACCCCGCTTACAACATTTTATTCAAGACTTGCGGATATAAATCCGCAAGTCATGAATAAGTATGACTTTATTGAAATAAATTATTGTGACTCAGCACGGATATGATAACGATTGTAATCTAGTACGTGCAAAGTTGCTAGGAACATCTAAAGATAAGTGACATAATTCGGTGATAACTAAGAAGTAGGTACCTATTTGATGAGTTAACATAATTAATGCCTACTTATGCAAGTATCTATTAAGGATATAATATTCATTGTTATCTTAGTTATACAGGGTCCCATTAAAGTAGATGGACAAATTTTAACACAGCGCTCGGTAGGTACACACGGCTACACATCAAGCTATACATTTCCAGTTTTCGCTGATCTCGCATTGTATAGGTTTTTCGTACAATTTGAAGTCAGCTTATACTGGTTATGTATAGCTTGATGTGTAGCCGTGTGTACGTCTAACCAAAGATATCCAACCAAAAAAAACACAAATTAAAGTGATTTTATTTTGACCTAAAATTATAAATTGGCACATTAGTGTATTTTCGTTAGCTGATTATTTTTCTTGTAAGTATCTAATGCGTTTTTCTTATTATATTTTTTTACCATCGTCCATAATTTGGTGGTCTGAATGATTTATAAAAGTGTGTCCACCTATTTTAATGGGACCTTATTATATTGCTGTAGTTTTCACCATTGTTATCATGAATTGCCTTCATCACCATGTCTAGCTCACACAAGCCATTTTATTGAGCACTAGCTTTTGCCCGCGACTTCATCCGCGTGAAATTTCTTGTTCCCTCAACCCACCCATTTCTTTTTGCTCGGTCCTAAGGCCCTTAGCGTGATGTTATAGCCCATTGCCTTCCTCAAGAATTGAGCTATCACATGCAAAAGTAATTTTTCAAATCCAATCTGTAGTTTCAGAGATCAAATAAACACTTCAGCTTTCTGCCATACCATACTGAAGTAGTTCGAAATTCGAATTAGTTACCCACCCGTTCTAAATATTTCTAACATCACTGAATAAAAAAAAAGTCCACGAAAGAACACATCTACAATTGAATAACACAACCTTATCGTCAAACTAATATGATTATAATCTCAATTCCAGCTTCAACAAGATGCCTCTCCAGCTGACTAAGCCCGCTCCCCAGTTCAAGACCACCGCTGTTGTCAACGGCGAGTTCAAGGACGTCGCTCTCTCCGACTACAAGGGCAAATATGTAGTGCTGTTCTTCTATCCTCTGGATTTGTGAGTCCAAACGCTATATTTTTCATAAACAGGTAGTGCTACAAGGATCTTTTGGCGCTTGAATGACGTTGACAGGGTGGCGCTGTTGGTAAACATTTGGGAAACTGTTTTGTGAAATGTATTGAAAAAACAAGATGGCGTCATTAGTTCCGATTTTGACCACGCGCCAAAAGATTCTTGTACAGCTGTACCTGTCTGCGCGGACCAGAGACAGTCGGCACAGATTTTGATGGATGAAGAAGAAAAAAAATATCCAATCGCAGCGCGTTACTCGAATAGCTCTGGGACCGCGCAAATCGTTTGTTGTGTCAGAACCGCATAAGATAAGATCGGTATAGTCGGTAACATAAACTTCATACAAACTGCCTGACTAGTGCGCGCTGAGCTACAAAATGACTTAGGAATTGATTATGATTAGTATGGGTTCCGATTATCGGATAAGATTCAGAGAATTCCTTCGGCAAAGTCAAGGTCATGATTTTGCAAGTTTAATGTCTTTAGGACTTGTGAGAACAGCAGTAATCGCTACACGTACAGAAGGTTGACGATATAATACAAAAATCAAACGGCATTTCTCCTTGGTCATCAAATCAATACCTATAGAAAACAAATTACTATCGTATAGAATCTGTGTCCCGCTTTATGAGTTTTCATCTTTCATTGCAGTCCTTATCTTTGCTAATCTTGAAGCTTTATGTACTGTGTTAACGCAACCATTGTTTAATAGCAGCCACCGCTAATCCTATACGACGAGGCGTTCTATTTCAGGTTTTTGAAATAAGCTGTCACATCTTGACAGTGTGCTAATAAATATATAATTTAATTATATAGGTACTAGGAACACTACCAAAAGCAGCAAGTAGGCTGAAATAGTTCCAAGACGTAATGTTTTTGCGCTGGCCTTCAATCGACTAATAAAAAGCCGGCTCATAAAATATTCCGAGAACAAGGTCTTTTTGGCGGCACGACGACGGTATAAAAATGTTCTACAACCTCTACATTCATACTTTTATGTCAAGCTTGATTACTATTTAGAGTATTAAGGCGCTACCTCGAAAATAAAAACCGGGCGACTGATCTACTAAGCGAGCGAAAGTGATGCAATTACTTTTGAAACGCAAAAGAAGAGATGGCTATAATATGCGTGCGCTCGGAATAAAAGAACTATGTGCCAAAACGAATTTACTCCTTTTTTAACAAAATAAATTAATTAAATTTAAAAAAAAACTTGAGTAAACTGATATGATGTTTTAAAGTAAATTCCATTGAATAACTCTTCGCCGTGATGTCGAAAAAAGTAAACTGCAATTTTTTTGTATCGAGAAAAAATTAATTGAATCGTGTATTCTTTTTAGATGATACTAGACCAAAGAGTCGCAAAGCATATACCAAAATGTTAAATCCCTATTCCACATACTTAACAAGTTACACGAAATAGAAAAAACATTTTTTTTTTTCAATATATCACCGTAAACGTTCAGTTCTTTGAACCGGCCGCACTACATCCGTATAAAACCAGTCGCATTCATTACCACACAATCATGTAATCAAATACGTAACCCACTGAGGTCAGGGTTGTCAGCTTCTGGGAGTAAATGTCATGTGGAATTTATAGATTAACCTCTAGTGATATTGCAGGAGGATACACGTAAATATCTAGCACAAACAATCTTACGTGGTGGGTACTTGGGGATGAAAGGTAAAAATCAGGGATTTGGATAAAATATATCAATTATTTATCCGACTCCTTTTCTTGTTTAATAGGTACTTACTCGTTCAACATTACGTCATATTTGTCAAATATCTGGAAAGTTATCCATAAAACGTTTATGTAACATCGAATCCAATAAAATAATTAATATTAAACGCCGCTGCTGTTTACGGATATGAGTTAGAGTTGGACTGTTCTATTTATATGAACTTTTTCATTTCAATTGGTTGTATTTATTTTCATGGGTGTGACGCGAAGTGTTTGTCTCTTAATTCTTAGGGTTCTTCCAGACCAGTCGCCACTGTACATTTGCACACAGTATCATTTCATTGGGTATAGATTTATGTATTCTGTCTTTAACTTTTTCCTCACGGTTTCAAGCCAAGACTTTATAAATACCTGCTGTCAACTCTCATGTTGTGCTTTTGTGTTTGTACGAAGACACGGATAGCGTTATATTATTAACTAGCGGCCCGCCTCAGCTTCGCACGGGTGTTTTTTTTTTTTTCGAATTTCTGAAGTTTTCTTTCATACAAACCATGTCCTGGCAATACCGAACACAAAAAAAAAAATATCCAAATATGTTCAGGAAGGCCCACATCGAAGAAGGAGTGAAGGAAGAGGTCTCCAAAGCGGTCTCCTCTCCGTCTCCATCTCTCCTGCACATTATAAAGAAGGCAGTATGTACGTGTCAGCGGACTACTCTGGAAGGTCCTAAGACTGGGAACGAGCGAGAAACTGGGTAAAGGGAGAGGGATTCATTACAAAGAGCGAAGGGATTGTTTGTTCTGAGAGGCCGGTTTATGTTGTTGGTTAACATGTTCATTGTATTTGTCTATAGCTAGTGTGTATCTTTGGTAAAGTTATACTATCTGTCCAAGGGTTCGTATTTTCTAGAAAGGCGGAAGCTTCGACCGCATCATTACTTACGTCAGCTAAGATAGCGACGGAGACGTGCTTAAAAAACCTTGCCTGCGTTCTTTATATTCTAACTAGCTTTTGCCCGCGACTTCGTCCGCGTATATGTCGGTTATCGCGGACGCAGACGAAGTCGAAGTCGAATAAAAAGTAGCCTATGTCCTTTGTTGGGGTTCACACTTACCCTGTACCAAATTTCACAAATCGGTTCAGTAGTTTAGGCGTGAAGAAAAGACAGACAGACAGAGTTACTTTCGCATTTATAATATTAGTTAGGATTAGTTAGGATTTATTTACAAGACGGATTTCATCGTTTAATTTCAGACCGACTGTGTTTTTTTTTTAAATAATAATTTTCGATGTCACAGACAACACTGTATTGTGAGTCTTGTACCCATATTTTGGTAATATTTATACTTCATTTATTTGCATAGAGCAAGCATTCATTTTCAGTCGCTACTGATGGTGCCAGTATAATATAATCATACAGATCACTACTGATATAGATTATTACGACGTTAAAACCAGCGATAGGTTTTCTACCTCCAGTATGCCAAAACTGGTGATAGATAGGTAATTGGGTTCGGCCGTCAATTCGCAAAATCAGCGGTTAGGGATTACATACCAATTACTCGTGATTGATTGAGTGAATCAATAAACAATCTCATTGTTATAACTGTTTGTCATTCCACGCGAGATGTTGTGATCTTTGAACGACACGTCACCGTTGCACTTGCCACTGTACTAATATAATTGTTCCATAGCGCTGAGTCATACAGTCTCCTGCGCATTGCGGTGCGATATTTTGAAAGGCTATATTGAGGTAATATCGGCCAACACACTTCTTCATTGGAACATTAGCTATATTGTCTACAAGTCAGTAATTACTGGGGTTGTCTGTTAAGTATTTTTATGATAAACATTTTAGTATCCTGTAACACCTTACATCAAATTAAGTGTTGAAAAGAACAGCCTGAATTTTATACCTTCCCTTCAAATCAAATATCGAATATTCTCGGTTGATGCGCTATGAAATAAAATTCTTAAGGGATTAGAAAATAGCAGTAGGCACAAAAACCGTATAAAATAAATAAAGAATGTAATAACATGAATTTATTACTTAGCTAGTTAATTTCAATTGTTGATCGTAAACGCTATCTAAATTACTTACTTCGAACTAAAAGTACCGCTTTATAACACAGCAAATTAAAAATCATTATCTATTTGGTCACTTATTATTTAATTTTCGGGATCGCTGACCCTGTATTGATATAAAAAAAAAAACTCAAAACGATAAGATAGTGTGTTTAAATTAATATTGGGGTATTGTTGGCAGTTTACTAAATATATTTGTTAGTTTAAACTTTAAAACATTGTATGTATTATGCAGTTCGGAAGACAAAACTATAATTTGATGATGGAGCCAAGAGGTGAATAGTGGAACTCTTCAGTGACTACTAGTGAACCCTTCTAATTTGGGCTCATATGATTTGTTGTAACGAATCCAATAGATTTCACTTGGGTGTCGAGGGTCTGATGGTGGATCCAGGAGGTGGATAGTGGAACTCTTCACTGGCTAATAGTAAACCCCTCGAGTTTGGGCTCATATGATTCGTTTTGACGAGTCCAATATATTGCACTTGGTGTCGAGGGTCTGATGATGAATAGTGGAACTCTTTAGGCTAGGGGCTTGTAAACCCCTCGAGTTTGTTAGTAGCCCCTAATCGTCATAACTACGTTGACTTTATACTTATTAACTTATTGAAACATAATACTAGAAGCAAAAGTAAAAAAAAATAATGCAGCTTAAAAAAACACGCTTTCAAAACGCACAAAAAATTATAAAATAACTATCTGACCCGGCGAACATCGTATCGCCTCAGAATATGAAATACATAAGTGTCGATCCCGTGGGAATGTCGGGATAAAAACTATCCTATGTCAAACTATCTCTATTACCAAATTTCATCTAATTCGGTTTAGCGGTTTAAGCGTGAAGAGGTAGCATACATACATACAGACAGACACACTTTCGTATTTATAATACTAGTATGGATTTAGGATTAAATTGACTTAAATTGAATTCTAAAAGCGTGGAGCGTCTGTAAATTGGTTCAAAGAAACTCTTTAGCCCGTCTAAATTACGTAGGTAAGTATGTTTAAAACTAGATGAGGTCAGTCAGTATCCATGCATTTCCGTAAAGTTTAGAAATAAGTAAATAGGTACTGCTGTGAACAACCTTAAAGTTGGAACCACGAATTTGGTCCAGAACCCCAGACCAGTGCGTCCATAAAGGCATAGATCGAATAAACAAGTACCAAGAAGTACCATAAGGATATTTTGGCGTCTCAATGACATTGACGAGCGTTTTTGGTAAACATTTGTGAAATTATCACAGAAATTGTATGAAAAAGCAAATGGCGGCGATAGTTCTGATTCTGGTCACTCGCTAAGAGATCCTTCCGGGGTATCGGCACAAGCATCATAATGTCCCGATTGTCATCTGTTCCAAATGTTTGAGAGTGTAGCGTATTGTTCGCAGCACGTTCGTGTGTCCCACCGAGATCATCGCGTTCTCGGAGCGCGCGGACGACTTCCGCAAGATTGGCTGCGAGGTCATCGGCGCCTCCACCGACTCGCACTTCACGCACCTCGCCTGGATCAACACACCGCGCAAACAGGGTATGTACTTTGTAATTTATTTTATAGGGTCAGAAAAGAATGAAAATTTGTTTATTCTGCACAAACTAAACGCACAACGCACATTACAAATAACAAAGACAAAATATACACATACAACGTAGTCAAAAGCCTCGTACTCAAGCATATAAAAAGTTGTCAAAGTCCATTGCTTGATGTCAGGGCCAGGGAACAAAGACAACACACACACATTTGAAATTGACAATACAAATTAACAATTAACCCTTCAAATGCCGTGAATGTGGATCCACGCGAGACAAAATGGCTTTTTAATTGTTTCTGTAATTACGGCATTGTTTATTTAATAATTGTTTCTGCAGGTACACAAGAGGTACCAAATCTACTTATACAGTGCACTTAGCTAAATACATTGGCTAGCAGTACACCCGCGGTTCTGACATCAGGATGGCGGGTGTACCTAATTTTTAAAATATCATTGTACGGGTGTAGGTACACAGATTTTCAAGAGAGGTACAGTCACGAGTATAAGTATGTATACACTTGGCTTTATTCAAAGGCGATTTTCTCCTTTATTTTAGAATGAAATTTTATGTTATTACGAACATAGTATTTTCGAACCCATAGGTTCATGTAAAGTGTCCTATTTCAACGCTGCATTCGTTTTTTCACGAAAAAATCGCAATTGAAAGTTGCCAACCGTTGACATATTAGTGCTCGTGACTGTACGTAAAGGCACACAAAAGATACCAAATAACTGCAGTAAATTTAGGCAAATCTGAAAGGTACACCTGCGATAATAAGATCCAATCACATTTTTCCTGAATCTTTTGCAGAGACTTGGGCTCATAATTCTATACTATCCAGTCCTGTCCCTTTAATCAGTTCTTAAGTACCAGATGATCTGTAAGTAATCAGTAGAGAATCTAAACAAAGTACAGTTGTACTTTGAACACACACAGTTATACTTTTTTGAATATTATTTATAATACCTAAGTATCACATAGAATATTATTTTACTTTAAAAAATGTCTTATCATGATGTGTAATACAATAATTTATTGTTTGTAATCACATCACAACCTATCCACGCGCCAGACTGCTAAAACAAGTAATACTGATACACTATCATGTAAGGTGTCACCAATGCATCACGTATTCACGTAATACCTAAAATGACTAATCTTTGAAGTGTTTTTTATAGGTAAGCATTAGGTACATACATACAACTATTAAGTATGCTGTAAAAGTGTTATGTTTGGGCAGTCCCCAGTTGTCGATATGGCACATGGAGTTTTAGAAGTTTGCCTTTGTAGAGCGTAGTCTCTGTAAAATCTTTGTGGCCTATCAACGGTCGCGAGGAGCGTACTGCGTGTACACTTAAAAGCTTAAAACATTAGGGGAAAGCGCTAAGGAAATCCGCTAAATTCAAAATTGCAGAAAATTGAATTTCGCGGGCTACCTCAGCGGATCCCCTTATAGTCTGTCAAGCTCCGCTAATGAGACACAATTAATTTTCTATTGTTTCGTCGCCGGTAGGCGACGCGCGAATCTTGACTGGTTAAGTTTAAAGGTTAAATGAACCACAAATTTGTATATTTTCACATAAAATAACATCACCCCGTCGTATTCCAGGCGGCCTGGGCCCCATGAACATCCCGCTGCTGAGCGACAAGTCCCACCGCGTGGCGCGCGACTACGGCGTGCTCGACGAGGAGACCGGCATACCCTTCCGCGGCCTCTTCATCATTGACGACAAACAGAACCTGCGACAGATCACCGTCAACGACCTGCCTGTGGGACGGTAAGACACTCGCCCACCTACTGTACCTCACTGGGTACTGACTGGTAAAGACCACGGAAGATTTCGTACGTGGGTACGCTTACCCACGCTAAAGCTAAAGCTTCTGTTGTCTTACAAAGTCAAAGTAATTTATGGATGGTCATTAATTTTTTTTTGCTTGGGCAATATACGTCGGTTTAAAATAAGTTTTCTCGCTAGAAAGTAGATTCCTATGGCCAAAGCCAAGTTGCATTGATATACCATACATATAACAAAGTTGCGAATATTATACCAAATACGTTTATTAAAATTCAATTCTCCCTACAAAATAACTCAATTGAAACACGCTTATCTACACAGCTATAAAGTGTAACTGTAGCTGTTTACGTAACTGGTAACCTTTAGACGTAACAGAGATAAATGTATGAACATTCTTCATTGAATGATAGCTTATCGGCACTCGAAGGTTCTGTATAGAACCGTATAGAAACCGATTGTGACGTATTTGCTTATTGTTTTAGAGTATTAACGCAATACTATTGTCAGAATTTATGTTTATTACGTTTAATTGTCAAATAACTTATGTTTCAAAAGAAAATCTAAGAAATAAAAAATGTTTGAGAAAGTTCTGACATCTACTGTTTAAAAAGGTTTTGCAATCCATTGTTATTTGCCACCATGACAATATTTCCTCTAAAAAATTCTTCAAAATGGTCCGTTAGAAGTACAATCAAATATATACAATCACGCTACAACGTCCCGAGTATTATTAAAGGCCTGCGCAGACGAGGGACAATTTGTACGCGGACAAATTGTCCGCAACGATAGAATGTATGGAAATCCCAGCAGTCTACTCGTCCTTCGTGTGCGTTACTGCATAGATTTCCATACGTTCTATCGTTGCGGACAATTTGTCCGCGTACAAATTGTCCCTCGTCTGCGCAGGCCTTAAAAGTATTCGACGGAAGTTTAGGGACTACAATGAAAAACAGGTTCCTGATTATTATGCGAATATGTCCCCTGAGAAATGAGCGTCCGTGTGCGTGTCAGCTGCACTCAGCTGCAGGTTCCCATGTACGTGGTAATCTAACGACCTTCATTTTATTCCACGATTAATTACGTACATAAGAATGTTATTATGGAAACATACTTATGAATATTATTATGAATTCTGATCGCATATTGCTTTGAGGGATTGTCAAGTGAAACACACAAAAACATATCCCGGTAATACGTTCAACGTAGTAGTAGCGCTTGAATAACTAAAACCGTTACTGCTACAAAATAAAAGCGCCGTCAATTACAAGTCATCACCAATTCGCTCGAACTCTTTTACTTCAAATATTGTTAAACTCTGTTATCTTGTTCCCCAGATCGGTCGAGGAGACGCTCCGCCTGGTGCAAGCCTTCCAGTACACCGACAAGCACGGAGAGGTCTGCCCCGCCAACTGGCAGCCCGGCTCCAAGACCATCAAACCAGACGCCCGCGCCGCTCAAGAATACTTCATCGACGCCAACTAATCGAACCGCACCCCTCACTCGCTGCTCAAATTTGACCTTACTTGCTAGTTCGACAAAAACGGCGCTTTTTATTAAAGTCGTTAATTAAACGTTTTTGTTGATGGTAGGTAATAATATCAACATTATGCGGCAATCTAGTTCCCTTTTCAACGAAAATTGCATTCATGAATTATTATAGTAGTCCCAGTTAAACTACTTACATATTAAACCAACACAGCTAAACTGGAACTTTGTTAATTCAATCAATATTACTATCATGAGTGCAAGTTTCGTACTTTTAACATACTGGATGTCGGAAATTGGAGTTAGAGAAGAAAATGTCTGAATCTCAAGCGATAGGCCTGTCGACGCCAGTCCTACTAACAAAATTCCAATTAATTTACATTTCTAAATATCAAATTGATCATGTTAGACGGGTTAAAACAGGCGCAAACTCCGATTTTCCTAAACAGTTGGACAATAATGTAATGTAGGTATCTAAGGTGCTTAGTACCTCACACGCAATCAGTATTCTACGGAGATCCTATGATATTGTACTATTCGAGGCTGTAATAAAAGCTATGTGCAACATTTTTTGTTTTATTTTAACTGCATACCAATTATACAAGAAAGCATTGGCAACAAAAAGAAATTAAGTTCGTACATTACAATGTTTTGCTTTGACCGTTGACCCCCAATATGTGTTGTGTGAAAGCGTGAGAGAGATGTTTGCTGGGTGATCATCAGAATGACTGCACTAGGAGTACGTTACCCTAGCAGGAAAGTAGCTCCTAGAGTGATATGAGTGGAACGTATAATTAGTGCGTAATCTGCTGTAAATGTGCGCCAAATAAAAAATTTGTGCGCTTTGTCGTTTTGGAAAAAAACGGAAAAAACGATTCCTGCTAGGGTAACGTTTTTCCAGCAGGAAAATTCTAAACGAATGATCGGAGAGAGAAATATTGTGCATGGGCAGAGAGCTTATATTTGTGCAAAAATGTGCGCTGAAAATATAATTTGTGCGTCTTCAGGTTTTCGAGATATTGAGTTTCCTGCTGGAGTGACGTTTTGCAGAATCGTGTATCTCTAAAACTATTGTATGTGCGCCTGTAGAATAAACATACACGAGTAGCCCTTAATTTGTGCGTATTTGTGACAGAATTAGATTCAAGAAAATATTTATAATTTTCAAGTAATCGCGCTTTTTTGAAAACGCGAAAACATGTCACAGCGCCTAAACGAGAAAACGTATAAGATCGCTGAAAACTGTGTTCGGTCCTTCTTGATGCTAATAATAACCATAACAAGTTTCAAAAGTGTACGTGCATGCTTTATTGAATAATATTGCCTAAAGTCAAAACGACGGGGTCGTAACTTTGACGGCAAAATACAAGAAATCGGCTCAACCCAAGATGTGTAGTTTAAACCAAAAATTAGTGCGTCTAGTCAAGAATATATAGTTAAAATGTTCAGCTTGGAATGTTTCGCATTCAGTAGATATAAGCAAAAAACATAACATGTAAACAACGGCTGGTTATCCGACCAAATTCGAATGACCACAAAAAAGCGACGGATTCATACATATCGATGACATTCTTAACTTTACTCACGAACCGGTTGACACGTGTTGTGCCTGAGTACACTGAAGTAGAAAAGAAGTAAAAAAATAAACTTGTTATTAGATTATATTCTACTAGCTTGCGTGACTTTGCACATGATTAAGTCATCATCTGCCTAGCCTTTTCCCAACTATGTTGGGGTCGGCTTCCAGTCTAACCAGATGCAGCCGAATACCAGTATTTTACATGGAGCGACTGCCTATCTGACCTCCACAACCCAGTTACTGGGTAATACGATACCCCTTGGTAACACTGGTTGTCAGACTTTCGGGCCTCTGACTACTCGTAACTACTGTCAAAGATCCACGAATGACAGCCGGGACCAACGGCTTAACGTGCTTTCCGAGGCACGGAGGGGTCTCAGTATGTAAAGATGGTCACCCATCCACAGACCAACCGCGGCAAGCGTCCCTTAACCTGATCGATCGACCTGTGCGGCTGTTATTATTTAGCCACGGACCCCTCTCCTCTCCGCACATGATTAAGTAAGTACATTATAAAAAGTAGCCTATGTGCTATTCCAAGGAATAAGCTATCTTCTACATTCCAGCTTTCATTAAAATACATACAGCAGATAACATATTATTGTGATGGAGCGTCAGCTCAAATCTAACATTAAAAAATAATATATATTGGCCCTTTAAGTTTAATATAAGTTGCAGGAAATATTTTGATCCAAGCTTCCTCACGTCGGGGGACGGCTAATGAAAATTGGAAGTTAACAGCAGCTATGTTTTCTACAATAGCATGCATTCATTATTGCTGGGTTTAAACCTCATCAGCACCCTAATTGCGTAACACACTATTACTGTCAATTTGAATCATTTTGAAGTTTATTGCTAATCCATTGCTTCAAATGTTCGAAAAATGTGTTTGCTTAGCAACGTAAATAACGCAATGAATGTTGTTAAACTGTCAAAATGAAACCCATTGCTACTGATAGTGTGTTACGCAATTATATACCCTGCTGTTTGGCGTTTTCATTAGCGACGGCTAATGAAAACGCCAAACAGATGAGGTGACCCCGACGTGAGGACGCTTGGATCAAAATATTTCCTGCAACTTATATTAAACTTAAAGGGCCAATAATATATTATTTTTTAGTTTTTAGAGGTTTTTGTTTGAGTCGGGGTTTTTTTAAATTAACTTTTATTTCTTGCTTTTTAAACTTAATAATATTATATTACTAGTAAAGTAAATATGCTATACGATCGACACGTGACTCGCCGAAATCTGCAAAGCTGAATCTCCCTCAAAACTAGGTCATATAATTGCAAACAAATGTTTGAACGCAACTGTACGGACAACAGCTTAGGTTTAATACGACCAATAAAGAAGACCATCGATATGTATGAATCCGTCGCTTTTTTGTGGTCATTCGAATTTGGTCGGATAACCAGCCGTTGTTTACATGTTATGTTTTTTGCTTATATCTACTGAATGCGAAACATTCCAAGCTGAATATTTTAACTATATATTCTTGACTAGACGCACTAATTTTTGGTTTAAACTACACATCTTGGGTTGAGCCGATTTCTTGTATTTTGCCGTCAAAGTTACGACCCCGTCGTTTTGACTTTAGGCAATATTATTCAATAAAGCATGCACGTACACTTTTGAAACTTGTTATGGTTATTATTAGCATCAAGAAGGACCGAACACAGTTTTCAGCGATCTTATACGTTTTCTCGTTTAGGCGCTGTGACATGTTTTCGCGTTTTCAAAAAAGCGAGATTACCTACCTACTTGAAAATTATAAATATTTTCTTGAATCTAATTC
This sequence comes from Hydraecia micacea, assembly GCA_914767645.1. NCBI lineage: Eukaryota > Metazoa > Arthropoda > Insecta > Lepidoptera > Noctuidae > Hydraecia > Hydraecia micacea. Next base: position 20,122,808 of record OU611779.1, read on the forward strand.
TGTCACAAATACGAACAAATTAAAGGCTACTCGTGTATGTTTATTCTACAGGCGCACATACCTACAATAGTTTTAGAGATACACGATTCTGCAAAACGTCACTCCAGCAGGAAACTCAATATCTCGAAAACCTGAAGACGCACAAATTATATTTTCAGCGCACATTTTTGCACAAATATAAGCTCTCTGCCCATGCACAATATTTCTCTCTCTGATCATTCGTTTAGAATTTTCCTGCTGGAAAAACGTTACCCTAGCAGGAATCGTTTTTTCCGTTTTTTTCCAAAACGACAAAGCGCACAAATTTTTTATTTGGCGCACATTTACAGCAGATTACGCACTAATTATACGTTCCACTCATATCACTCTAGGAGCTACTTTCCTGCTAGGGTAACGTACACCTGCACTAGCTGCTAAAGACTAGTTGCAAACTTACCATTTTCCTTAGGGGCGTTCAGTAAAAAGTATTTTTAGAAATTATCGGTAGTAGTCTGTGTCTTAGGATCTGCATTTTAGTTATTTACCACCAACTTCCGGAATTATTTTCATCATTTGCTTCAAAATGATTCAGATTCCGATTGATAGTGAGTTATGCAATTAGGGCGCTGGTTAAAATGGAGGACGCTCGAGTATTTCAAAGCTAGCGTCCTGAATTGCAGCCATCGCAACGGTGGACTTCGGGGCGTTATCTTGATGAAACAAGACAATCTTTGCAAGTTCGCATCGCCGTTTCTTGAGGATTTAGTTACGCATATTTTTATATCTTCATGATCGAGGTACCGTAGGTATTCAATCATTACTATCCCAGAAAAGAGCCCATGAATTTTATTTACCGGCAGATTTTTTCTTGTAATTAAAAATTGCGCCATCTATGTGGTTGTATGGTTTTAAAACTGCATTGAACAATGCTCGCGCTAGTCAATATAAGTATCCATAGATGTCGCTAGCGACATGAAATAATAGGATTTCAAATTATTACAGGTTCACAAAGACATACACACCACCACACCACTGACTAAACCATAGGATAATATTTTCAAGCAGCTACGGTTGTTCAGTAGTTGTTTACTTAAAAACCTGCAATGTAGGTAGTAGGTTAGGTACCTGACTACAGTCCGTCAAATCTAAGAAGTACCGTTTGACGTTTCATATTTTTCAACTTTGTTCATACGAATTCATCATAAAACCATGAATTTAGAAAGATTTCATTATTGTATCTAAAAATGTACAATTCTTAATATCTAAATGTAATTGAAAACTTTCAAACAAAGCAAAATAACACATATTTATAACTGTCAAACGGTACTTCTTAGATTTGACGGACTGTACTTGCTACTCACACACTTCACTTATTTCGGCGAAATTCTATGATTACCCTATATCAAAGAGTAACCCTATATTAGGTATACTGTAGTCTGCCTATGATTTCGAGAGATCCAGACCGAAAAAAACGTAGCACATTACTATAGTAGGTAGGTACCTAGTTATTAAAGTTTGTTTACAACTTATGGAAAATTTGCAGTTTGCCGCTGCGCCGCGCCGATCATCCCAACCATCATTCAACCAATGAGACCCCCGCATTCCCGCTCTAGTTGTCTCGGAAGGAACACGTTCTCCTATTTCAAAATTGGCACGGAAAATTAAATTTGGAACAATGAGTTTCGGTCAGAATTATTACAGTGATTATGGTAGTGGCAGTTCATCAAATTCGGTAAGTTTTTTTTTGGAAATTACCTAACGTGAGATTTTGCAAAACAAAAACTTAGCGGGAACAAGTACGGACTTGTTTTGTCTTTTGCAAATTCTAGATGTTTTTTTATTTTAAAAGTCGTGTGGTGTTTATTCTATATAAAATGCGCTGTTGATATTACATATACCTACCTACCTATAACTTGTGGGTAGAAGAAAATTTAATTTTTGGTCGTGAACTTATTTTCTAGGCTGTATGTTTCGGGCGATAGAATTTTGATAGGTATTAGATAATAGTGTGATGGTAAGTACTTAATTACTGTATTATAAGCAAGGTACCTAGGTAGGTAGGCCGTACTGTAGGAAACATATTAGGCTTATAGCTTTGATAGGTACGATAAACAACAAAATCGTGGCGCGTCTTCGGCGCCATGATTTATGTTAAAAAAACTAAGCCGGCCATGTTAATTAAGTTTCAATTCATAATCAATATTTTAGTGTAAGTCCTTACCTACAATAAAGCGATATTTCATAATTTAATTTAGTAGGTAATATTGACAAATTAATCAAAACAGTTAAGTAGGTATTTCTGTATTTGATACCTAGCGACGCGCGTTAGCAACAGCTACGTAATTATTGTAAGCTGTTTGTAGATAGGTACCTACTTAAAACAAAGCTTGGCTTGGCCACATGCTTGGCGGTGTCCGTTTTCTTTCACAAAGGATTTATTTATTGGGCTTTATGTTATGTTTATAAACTTATTCTTATCAAGCAGAGGTCGCAGTTGTACAGTCAACAAAAGAGATGATGAGTATGCAGGGTCGTCGGATATAGTTGAAGTTTAGTAAGAAACCGATGGATGTTGTCGACTGAAATTTAATTTGATAAATGACCTGTTTGTTTTCTATTAATAAAATTAAATTTTATTCGAGAACATCCATTGTTTTCGTACTAAACTTCAACTATATCCGAAGATCCTGCATCAGCATACTTATCTCTTTTGTTGACTGTACATTCGATTCAGTATTCATATTACCACATACTTATTACTTAATTACCTAGTACCTACCTACGCACGACGAAATATCAAGCTAAGTAGGTATAAATTTCCAGTAAGTATAGGTATTGCAAGCTGACGTCTCATTGTACAAAACGCCTATACAATGCGAGGTCAGCTAAAACTGAAAATGAAAACTTGATATTATGTCGTCATGTGTACCTACCCTACCACAGTATTTTGTAGTAGGTACAATCAACCGCATGTCAATCGCAACAGTTTGACATTACAAGCGCGGACGAAAGCGGACGGTTTTCTCAATTACCTAGTGTTCTACTGACATGATGTGTTTCACTGTAGGTAGGTACCTAGTTTCTTACCTATTGACTGGTCACACACCTACCTACATCACGGCTTGATGCTTGCTTTCTCCAGGGGCATGAGCAGAGGTGTTTAAAATTCACCCAAGTTTCGCCAGTTATCTCCCTAGACCTACACGGTACACCCATACATATTGTATAAACGTACCTACCACACGAAATTTATAGCGCCTATTGGCTATTAGGCACAAATCCAAACACTCCGAGCTCAAAAATCCAAATTGAGAACAATAATAACAATGCTCGACCTGGGAGCGAACCCGGATTTCACATTCAACAGTCGCGCTTACGACCACTAGATCAACGACGCAGTTATTATGTGTAGACAGCTAGACCAAAGTGGCAGTCGACATCACAGATAAATATGTCCTGTGGTCGACATGCAATGATATTACCTGAGACTAGCTGTGCCCGCGAGTTCGGCGTGCATGTCGGTAAGGGTCTAAACAGACGGACTGCATTTCAGCTGCAACATCGCAGTTTGGAGGCAGTTTATTTAACTGCTTCGAAACCTACTACCTAGTAATGTCAACTGCATCCGAACTGTGATGTTGTAGCTGGCATGCAGTTCAAATGCAGTCCGTCTGATTTTTTTGCGCAGAATCCTAATTCTTTTACTAAAATAAAAGTAGCATAGTAAGTAGTTATGCCTTATAACGTCAGCTATCTGCCTGTGAAAGTCCCGTCAAAATCGGTCCAGCAGTTTCGGAGCAACAGCAATGAACATTTTTTTTTTTTTCAACATAACCTAAAGCGCGGTCTTTGTCGGACTCATAGATAATATGAAAGAGTTTTTTACATTTCTATGGTCGGACTGCATAGAAAAGAAAGAGAAGCGCGATGTCACAACGCTGGTAATTTATTGCAAAATATGAAGCAATTATCGATTTACGAAAAATCTAGTGTTTGTAAAAAAAAACTAAAACACTATAAGTAGTTTTAGTAAGTATGTTGCTTGTAGAATAATCTGACAAAAAATCATAATGATTGTATGTCTATATTAGTATGAATTTTGTTGTAAAAATAAAATTTTTAGAGGTATCTTCATGATTTTTTTCTATCGTACACACGGCTACACATCAAGCTATACATTTCCAGTTTTAGCTGAGCTCGCACTGGGGTGGGTTTCACTTACAATCAGAAGTCAGCTTATACTGGTTATGTATAGCTTGACGCGTAGCCGTGTGTACCAAATAAGTTGTATTATGTTTTCAACAAACTATCTTCCTAGCATTTATCCTGAAGAATATCATATATTTTTTTGATTTTACTTTTATTGTTTCTAAAACTTGCGTTTTTTGCGTTTAGGTCCTGTAAGCCCCTTAAGGGGGAAGTGCCAGGGTAGCCCGCGAAATTCAAATTGACTTACGTTTTTCGCAATTTTCAGATCAGTGTCAGGTTGTATTTTGATCAAAAGTTGATTCGCGACTATAACAGGTACGTATTTACAGAATGATAATCATTAGAATCATTAATACATCTTTCTAAGTTAGATTTGTACCACGACAACAAATCTCTTATGGAAAACTGCTTAGTGGTACAAATCTAACTTAGAAAGATGTATTAATGATTCTAATGATTATAATTCTATAAATACGTACCTGTTATTGTCGCGAATCAAATTTTGATCAAGATACAACCTGACACTGGCCTGCAAATTGCAAAAAACGTAAGAAAATTTGAATTTCGCGGTCTACCACTGCGCATTCACCTTAAGTACCGTATACTTTCATATGCATTTAGTAAAAAGCTGTTATTTTGACATTGCAAACCTTTGCAAACAAACACTTCAATTTAATTTATTTGTATAAAGTATAGATTATTGTTAATTTATTCTAGTAGGTACTTCCTAGCCTGAAGCACAGATTCAACCTAATTCAGGCATTATAAACAAGTGTGCTCTATTTTAATTTTAAGATAAGTAGGTACGTATGACGTATCTAATAACATAACAGTCTATTACTGTCCCACTGCAGGGCAAAGGCCTCTTCTCATACAGAGAAGGCACGTGCATTGATCACCACTCACCACGCTTGTTCTAGACGCGCTGGCGTCGCTGGCGATTTCAGACATAAATATTAACTAAGTATACCCGCGCGCCGCTCCCCGCCCCGCGCTGCCAGTCTGGCCAAGCACTAAGTGTGTTACGCAACTACCCCGCAGATTTCCCCACGATGTGTTTCCTTAAGCCGGGTACTCACTAGCGAGCTGTAACTGTAACCGTTGCATGTACTGTAACCAAAAAACATAATGTGTACGTGGTTCGCAAACCTGCTGCGAGCGGTACGCGTGCGGCTCGCAACGAACAACGTACTCATTTCTAAACCCGTAACGTTGCACGTAACTGTAACCGTTACTGTTACCAAAAACATAATGTGTACGTGGTTCGCGAGCCTGCGACGAACGCTACACGAGCGACTCGCAGCGAGCCGACGATTGTCGGTTTTTGCCGCGGATCAAAGGGCGGTCGCAGTGCGTCCGACATCGTGGAGTACTCCCCGTACACACTAGAACCTCGTTACTGTATCTGTTTGGTTACAGTTACAGCTCGCAAAATGAGTATGCTCGGTGAAAGCGTTTCGGCGACGTCGTGAGCCGTAATTGTAAAACGCGTACACACTAGAACCTCGTTACTGTATCACATAAGTTACGGTTACAGCTCGCTAATGAGTACCCGGCTTTATAAAATCCACGATAAACTTAAAAAAATACCTACACATGAATTGAAAATGTCACATTGGCACTTACTCAGATTTGAACCCTCAAGCTCGTGCATGTGAGGCCTTAACCACTGGGCCATCACGACTTACCTTACTTAGCTTAGATTATATTATGTACTTACCTATTTATTTATTTAGTACTTCAAGCACACAAATATGTATACAGAGGCGGACTCATCACCTCAAATTACTTATTATATTAATTTATAAGTACTTATTTACTCTATTGCAGCCTACATCCTGGCCGCCTCAGGATACTTGGTCCTCCTACCAGAGCCAGCGCAATATGGACAGGCCCGTCGAACAGAAGTCGCTCAGCTATCAAGATCGTGAGTCTCGGTCACTTTATGCCCTTTCTAACTAACTAGGTAGGTACCTACCCAGTACACAGGGCTATGTCAACGATCAATGTTTACTTTTGTGAGACCATAAATGGTTACCTCATAATTAAGTATGTGGTTAATTGATTATAATGAAAAAACGGAATGTAAACACCAAAGCAATATAAAAAACATCTATGGTAAACACCAAGTGCGGGACGGACCACGCACAGTGAAGGATTCCGTAATCGGGAAGAATATTTACGCATGCTGTCATTGAGTTATAATCATAGATATATGTCCACAGTGGCGACGGGGAAGTGCACCTTGGAGGACCTTAGCAGGGACTTCCAGATGAACGGCGTAGACTCGCCCTACACTCCAATCGAGGACAGGATCTGGAGCAACCGCGCAAGTTAGTACCTAGGGATTGAACCTTAATTATTGTAAACTAGATTTTGCCTGCGGCTTCGCCCGCGCGGATTTAAAAAATATCCCACGGGAACGTACTACCGGAATTAAAAGTACCAAAAGTACCTGTGTTAATCCAGATTATAAGCTATCTGTGTGCCAAATTTCATCCAAATCCGTTCAGCCGTTTCTGCGCCAATCCGGAACAAACATCCAGACAAACAGACAAGTTACTATTTTGTTATACGTATTGACAACACATAACATAACATTACGCGTGTATTCCCCGAGGAGTAAGGCAGATGTACCTTTAGTACACCCAAATTTCGACAGCTACCTATGTTTAAATCCCATATACTTAATAGGTGGGAGCCGCGCCTATTGTCATCAACCAGCGGGGCAATTGCGTAACACATTATCAATCGGAATCGGTTTCATTTTGACAGTTCAACAACATTCATTGCGTTATTTACGTGTTGAGCAGACAAATTTTTCGAACTTATGAAGCAATGGATTAGCAATTTGCTTCAAAATGATTCAGATTCCGATTGATAGTGTGTTACACAATTAGGGTGCGGGCATTAATCCAGATTCTCGGCTGTTACGAAGAAATTCCAGATGGAAAAACCCAATAACTCCCCGACCCGACCCGGGAACCCAGGCCCTCTTGCTCGGCAGTAGCGTCTTTATCTTACGGTCTTATTTTATTGTAGGTAAGTACAACAAACTCGGAATGACAATCCTTTTCATTTTGAAATTTCATTTTAAGACTTCGAGCAGCCGAAGTTTACAAAGAGATGAAGCCATGGATTATGATTGGGAATGCAATAGGGGTGTCGCTCAAGGCAAAGCGTTTCGCCTGCCCTTCCCTTGCCTCTAAATATGATCCTTTTCTTATCCGGATCGAGATGTACAGTCCGTTCACAGTTATTTTACTTCAGACAACATCAAACGAACAGCAACCTTGTGACAAGAATCAAGATCACCGTGATTTTGACAGTGATGTCATATCAGAGGTAAGTATAGTAAGCTTGAAAGGAATGTTTCTTTCTGACTGGTTTCTGTTTCAGATGGTCTGTCCGGCATGGGCCCGGCGGGCGCCTACTGCCGCCAGGCGTCGTGGCCGGCGCCCGAGCGCTCGCCCGCGCCGCGCCTGGCGCGCCCGCGCTCCCACTGGGCGCCCGAGGCCTCCGCGCACGAGTTCAACCCGAAAGAGTTCACTAGCTCCACTCCTGTTGAGGCTGTTGAAGGTAAATAACGTAACATAACATCGCCAGTAATCCCTGAAGGGTACCTTTTTTTTTTGTTGGGGGAACCCTAAGGGAATAATAGTACACCCACATTTCGCCAGATATGTTTAAGCCCCATGTAATAGTCAAGCCCATAGAAATGTAAAAAACAGGTCGAGCACATTGCCATCAAACGGGGAAAAATCCAGACTTCGGATTGCTACTAAGAAATTCCTAATGGAAAAACCCAATAAAACTGCCCGACCTCCGCGCAGTAGAGCGTGCGAGCATTAGAACTTTTACGACATATGAGTTGGTGGGCAAAAAACCACCATGTGGAGCCCTTGTCGCGGACAACATGCGTCGCGGCAGAATCCGTAAAATATGGCGCATTGCGGAACGAGCTGCAAAGAACAAACGACCAGTGGTTCACATTATCCCCGGATCGAAATAGCTGGAAGTCATGGGGGAGGCTTTTGCCCAGCAGTAAGATGATGTAGGCTAACAGTAACTACATAGATAAGCCCTTTTGTTGATGTGTGTAGATTGTGTAGTTATAGAATCAGGTGTTACTTTGCGGATTCCATGACAAACAAATTATTGCAATTGGTTTCACAAAAAACACGTTTCAAGCTACTGCCATTCAATGGGAAAACCTCGGGAGCCCGTAAATGCACATGCACACAACATGCAACCGAAACTCGACACGTGTTTTGCCCTTCCACGGGGACTCGTCGACCACTCGGACGGCGCGTCAACATCTCCTGATTCTCATCTACCTACAAATCAAATCAAAGCATTTATTTCAATTAAACCATGTAGGTACAGGCACTTTTGAATTGTCAAAATTAAATAGTCAGTCAGTTAATCAGAAAGTTGAAGCTGGCTACTTTCATTGACTTATATATTACTAGCGTACTCTATTTTATTTTTCGAGTTGATATAGGGTTTGTGGATTGCGCACAGCGGCTGCGGTCTTGTAGTTTGTATAGTAAGTAACCTTTAGTTTTGTAAATGTTCATAGATAGGACCGCGGGCGCAGAGGCCTCGGCGTCGCTGTCTGTGGAGCAGGCGCGTGTGCTGGCGTCTCTGCCCAACACCGTGCTGTTCTCTCTGCTGCACGACCTCGAGCAGGCCAGGGGGAACCTGCAGAAACGCTCCAAGAGAGTCGCTAGCGTGAGTATTGTTGTCATCGAATAGATTGTAATAGGGATGACGACTAACTTTTTTTTCTTCGTCTATCAGGTAGATTATTAAAAAGTATTGGGCACGTATTTTTTAATTTTTCACATAATCACAACATTACAGAGATATATTGATTTGAAATGTCGCATGACGTCACGTGTTGGTACAATTTTTACCTATACGTGACGTCACGAGCCCCCACTCCCAAACTTTGACACGCTTTATCTTTGTAATTTTTTGGTTGATTGACACAAGAAAAAATATGTCCATTATACTGACGGACTAAATAGAATTTCGTTTACTTTACCCCGTGCGTCGTCATCCCTATTGGAATAGATTTTAAACCAGGGCGTTCCAAAAGCGCGTTTCGTTGACAATATCATCATAGTCGCGGAAAACACCTTCCAGAAGCATGTGTACTTGAGGGTGAGGCAAACTTGATTTTTCCTTTATTCTAAACTAGCTTATGCCCGCGAGTTCGTCCGCGTGAAATTTCTTGTTCCCCCGACCCACCCCTCGCTTCTAACGTTTCATAAGTGCTCATGTAGGTTTATGTGAAATAAAATATTTTGCTTTTGATTTTTGGCCCCCTCTGATGTTAAGTGGTCACCGCTTTTTATGGATAGCCTGCAAGACCAGAGGCATTGCAGCCCCAGTGCTCATTCTTCTCCATACTACAGAATATATAGGGTGACTGGTAATTTGTGACCGATACTTAAACACGTGATTATACTACTCATGATAACAAACAACTTTTACTATGGGACAAAACCTGAAATCGCGAAAAAAAAATCAGCTGTTCCCTACATTTATGTTTGTATAACTCGTCAAAATGTAGGGAACAGCTGATTTTTTTTTGCGATTTCAGTTTTGGTCCCATAGTAAAAGTTGTTTGTTATCATGAGTACAATCACGTGTTTAAGTATCGGCACAGATTACTGAATAGTTACTACGTATCGGTCACTAATTACCAGTCACCTTATATAATAGTACACGAAGATACCTTTCGGAAGGGTTAACTAGAATCAATAATATTTTGTTCCTGTAATGTAATGGTTTAGGTTCTGTTCTGTGGTTTAGGTATTGGAAATATACCTAGGTACTGCTACAGGCATCTTAGCGTTCAAATGACACTGACGGGGCCGCTGTTGGTAAACATTTGTGCAATCGTTTTGTGACGTGCCACTTGAAATATATTCAAAAAATGGTGGCGTTAGTCCCGATTTTGGCCTCTCTCAATAATTTATGTTCGACTTTAGCAGGAGTGCCGCTTCTGCAAGAACAACGGCGAGCGCGAGTCGTACTACCGCGCGCACGCGCTCAAGGACGGCGCCGGCCGCGTCACGTGCCCCGTGCTGCGCGCCTTCGTGTGTCGCCGCTGTGGAGCTCGCGGCGACACCGCGCACACCAGCAAGTACTGCCCGCTCAGCACCGCGCACGGTACGTACTGCCGCACGCGACACCGCGCACACCAGCAAGTACTGCCCGCTCAGCACCGCGCACGGTACGTACTGCCGCACGCGACACCGCGCACACCAGCAAGTACTGCCCGCTCAGCACCGCGCACGGTACGTACTGCCGCACGCGACACCGCGCACACCAGCAAGTACTGCCCGCTCAGCACCGCGCACGGTACGTACTGCCGCACGCGACACCGCGCACACCAGCAAGTACTGCCCGCTCAGCACCGCGCACGGTACGTACTGCCGCACGCGACACCGCGCACACCAGCAAGTACTGCCCGCTCAGCACCGCGCACGGTACGTACTGCCGCACGCGACACCGCGCACACCAGCAAGTACTGCCCGCTCAGCACCGCGCACGGTACGTACTGCCGCACGCGACACCGCGCACACCAGCAAGTACTGCCCGCTCAGCACCGCGCACGGTACGTACTGCCGCACGCGACACCGCGCACACCAGCAAGTACTGCCCGCTCAGCACCGCGCACGGTACGTACTGCCGCACGCGACACCGCGCACACCAGCAAGTACTGCCCGCTCAGCACCGCGCACGGTACGTACTGCCGCACGCGACACCGCGCACACCAGCAAGTACTGCCCGCTCAGCACCGCGCACGGTACGTACTGCCGCACGCGACACCGCGCACACCAGCAAGTACTGCCCGCTCAGCACCGCGCACGGTACGTACTGCCGCACGCGACACCGCGCACACCAGCAAGTACTGCCCGCTCAGCACCGCGCACGGTACGTACTGCCGCACGCGACACCGCGCACACCAGCAAGTACTGCCCGCTCAGCACCGCGCACGGTACGTACAAAGACAAAGACATTTATTCGTCGGATATGGTAGGTACAAAGTTGGTTGGTATAATGGGTAAGTTCATCACATCCGCCGCTAATAGCGGCATCCGAATATTTACAATGTGAACCTAATGTACACGTGGGTAGGTATAAAACCTAACTTAAACTCTAATAAACAATACAAAACACTTATACTACGGACATTAATTTTATACTCTATTATACAATATCAAATAAAAACACAACAATAACAATATTTCTATTATACAACTAAATAAATCTACATTAAGGGGATTACAGGACCTAAACGCAACAAACGCAAGTTTTAGAAACAATAAAAGTACCTACATGATCGACTACAGTAAAAAAAATCAAAAAAATATATGATATTCTTCAGGATAAATGCTAGGATGATAGTGTGTTGAAAACATAATACAACTTATTTGGTACGATAGAAAAAAATCATGAAGATACCTCTAAAAACTTTTTTTTTACAACAAAAATCATACTAATATAAATACAATCATTATGATTTTTTGTCAGATTATTCTACAAGCAACATACTAAAACTATAGTGTTTTAGTTTTTTTGTCCAAACACTAGATTTTTCGTAAATCGATAATTGCTTCATATTTTGCAATAAATTACCAGCGTTGTGGCATCGCGCTTCTCTTTCTTTTCTATGCAATCCGACAAAGACCGCGCTTTAGGTCATGTAGTCCTCTTAAATAAAAAATTAAAAAAAAATCTTATTTACCCTTATACTCAAAAAATTCTTTTAAGGTGTAAAATTATTTTGGAGAAGCCAATTTTTCAGATTTCTTTTGTAAACATTAAATGGTAGCTCTCTTATTACTTTTGGAATATGTTTATATATTTTAATGGACATAAGGTAGCTGTTTCTGTAGTGGAGAGTGCTATTACAAAATTGGTTTTTTAACTTGGTGGGGTCCCTTTTTGCAAATCTATTGTTTTCGGCTACTGTGGAGAAGTGAGAGTTTTTCTTGACAAATATGGCTATTTCAAAAATGTAAGTAGAAGATAGAGTTAGAATATTTAGCTTTTTAAAAATTGGTTTACAGCTCTCGTATGGAGGCGCCCCAGTTATTGCTTGCAAGCATTTTTTTTGCGCTATGAATGCTCTTTGTACGTAGCCGTGATAGGCGTTGAGTGCAGCTTCTTCATTCGCTGTTTTGCGTAGTTCTCTCAGTGCATATACAAATCTGTTTATTTTTTTACATAGATTTTCAATGTGTATTCCCCAATTACAGTTTTCATCTAATGTTAGACCTAAAAATTTTATAGTATTTTCTTTATTAATTATTTGGTAATTGTGATTTTTGGTGGAGTTTGTTTGTAGTTTGCAAATTGAATGAATTTTGTTTTAGATATATTTATTTTTAAGTTGTTTTCGTTTAGCCAATTAATTATATCGTTGATGGTTTGATTAACTTCTTGTTGATGTAATGTTTTGTTATTTTCCGGTATTATTACTGACACGTCATCTGCAAATAGTACGCACTTATGATTTGTTATGTTTGGCAAGTCGTTAATGTATAACAGGAAGAGAAGAGGCCCAAGGATGCTTCCTTGGGGCACTCCGGACCCGTTGTGTCTAAATAAAGATTTATATACCATTGCAACAAGTTTATCATCAATACGGGATACTTCAACACACTGTTGTCTAGGTACTCGCCATCATCTGCCTAGCCTTTACCCAATGTTGTTATGGGAATGCTGGGGTCGGCCTCTAGTCTTAACCGGATGTGGCGGAATACCAGTATTTTAATGGAGCGATGCCTAACTGACCTCCACAAAGCAGTAACTGAGTAACACGATACCCCTTGGCAAGACTGGTTATGAGAAATTCGAGCTTCTGAGTACCCGTAACACTGTCAAAGATCTATGAATCTCTGCCAGGGCCACTTGCTGTACTTTTCGAGGCACGGGAGAGTCGGTATGTAATGGATGGTCACCCATCCACAGACCGACCTCGGCAAACGTTGCTTAACCTTGAAGATCTCTCCATGCTGTTATTATGTAGCCAAAAACCCGATGCTACAGGGTATAAAACAATAAGTTCGCTAACAACTGCAGTCGTGAAAAGTATCGATATCTAACTGAAGAAATTTTTCAACGCTGGTTGGTCTAGAATCATGTGCTGAATTCATGGTAAGATTTACGCTTCGATGTCGTCCCTAACCGTCCCTTACACTGTATGGTATGGGCCATACCATACAGTGTAAGCTTAGTAGATACAGCCATACCGTATGGCTGTATCTACTAAGGGCTCTTGTCCATGACCGGTTTACCTGGCGCGAAGATGAACCGTTGCTAGCCGACACTAGCATACATATTAATTCTCTTTTCAGAACGTATGAAGTCCACGGCCATGATGCGCAGTGTGCTCATGGCGTCGGGCCGTCGCCGACCCGCGTCGCTGCCGCCCTCTGTGTCGGCGAGCGAACAATACGTGTCCTTTGGAGAAACAACGCCATCTGTCATCTCTGACACGAACGTGTACAATGCTTACGCCCTCACATTGCCGCTTGACCCCTTATGGGCAGCTCTCGAACAAAAATTATTGCTGTAATTCAATTATTTCTCGACGCTTTGTTAACAAAAATAAATTAAATTTTATTTTACCAATGTTATCAAATCGTTCCATTTTCGGTATATAGTAGTTGATTAATTCGCGTATAGATGGCGCTGTACTCAATTAAGCGGGAACTTATGAAGATTTTTGTTTTGTTATAAAATCAAATAGTATTATGGATGTTGACTGATACATTATAAGTGTTTATAGTAAGTTGACTGGTATTTAAATCCTGTTGTTAAATACGGGTATGTTTTAGAGTTAAGAATATATAAATAATGTTGAAGTTAGTATTCTAATGTTTTTAAGATGATACTTTACGTATAAATGTTTATTTGATGATACTGTACGTACCAGTGTGCCAACGGCGGCTGAGTAAAATATGTAGTTGATTATTGTGAAAACGAATTAAACAAATCGATCTTTTAAGTATGACAAAACTGTGTCACAGCATAAACTGAAAAATAGATTTGCCAACTTTTTAACTTTTACTACAATTTCTTGTAATACCTACATGCGGATATTTAAAGAGTACCTTATTATAAAATGAACTTATTCAGCTTCTTAGCATCAATATAAATTACTTTAAACACATTCACCTTAATCAATGCTAATGTATTGATACCTTATAAAATGTTATTTAGGTATGAATTTGTAACACTGAACTAATTCGAAACTGCTTTGGCCGTTATCTTGAGTTTTTGAATCTAGAATCGGTCTAGATTTCGCTTAATAAACTTTGTATAAATTACCAGTTATATTAGCAATTAAAATTCATTAACAGTTATGAAAAAAGTAAGTAGATCGAATTTGACTGTTCTGTTAAAAAAGTCCGTTTTTACTTAATTATGAAAGATTTTTTTTGCAAGTACCCATTAATTTAGTAAATTGTCAAAATTATCAATTCAAAAATTGCCATTTCTAACTTCCCAACCCAATTGTATTCGCACCTAACAATGTGGAATTTTAATGACACGAATAAGTTGTTCATAATTTTTGAATAAATTATTCAACTTATTAAACTAATTTATCTAGGCCTCGTTTTGATATTTTTTAATTGGTATTTGCAAATAAATACTAAATTCGTATCCGCATGTCAACAATTCATGTAAAAAAGAAACATTAATTCATTTGACTCATCAAATAAGTTGACCCTAAATTGTCATTAATTATACCAGATATCACTATATATAATCTAGAATTTTATTTTGTTGATTATTTTTATAAGATAATTATATTGTTAAACATTTATTGGTGGAGGTGTCTTTTGGGGATAAATAATAAAATAAATCAGACATAAAATATTATTTTTATTCTCCATTCATTGTTACCAAATATCTTAAATTCTTGATATTTCCTGTTGGTGTGGCGCACAGCCATAGGTGCGGTTCGTCGACCCGCCCCCTGTGATATTTGAGGGGTACACAACTACACAGCATACAGACCAGTAATCAACAATCATCATCACATATCACATCCGAACATCCGTAGTGATTGCTCGTTCCATCTCTAATGACTAGGGCCAGGGGCCTTATCTTATAATCTAGCCTTGAGCCTACCACTGCAGGGCAAAGGCCTCTTCATACCACCACCACCACGTTTGCCCAACACGGGTTGACCATTTCAGACTCGTGTTAACTATATGTTCTTTGGGGGCAATTCTTGTAATTTTAAGAACTTTCAGTCTTATCTCAGTCTCAATCTTTAAATACTTACCTCTAATTTCCCTACATTTTTGACAAGTTTTTGACATTGATTGTCGCTGAGATGAGATTGCGACAAGATTTTGAACATTTTTAATTGCGGGAATTGGCCTTTACACTAAGTACTGGCAATTTATTATTTTAGGTCAAAGTAAAATCACTAATCAGTGTTTTTTTGCTTGGATAATCTTTGGTTAGACTTACTGAGCGCTGTGTTAAAAATTTGTCCACCCTGTACTTATATGTCAACCGGTCTACAAAGTTCTTTGTCGATTTCCCCGTGGACGGAGTTGCAGGAATAGCTAGGTTAACAGCACTAAGCTTCCACTAATAAAATTAAAAGACGCGGGCGCGTTTTTAAACCAATCGCGGTTTTCTACTGCTTCCCCACGAATAAACAACAGCCAACAGCACTATCTCGGTACTTCTATAGTATTTCTGTTGTAGGTACCTATAATTGTAAACAATTATACCCAAGTAACACTTGAAAAGATAGTAAAAGTTGTGCAAAGTGTGTCAAACATCGCGCCTGCGCTCGCTGTCCGACGAAAAATAAACATTACTTATTATTGCAACTCAAAAAAAGTCGCACGATACTTCGGCTTGCTAGCTGAGTGTACTCCTAAACCTATAAAATACGACAGACGATTTACAAACTTATTTAGCAAGTGCCAAAGTGTAATTTCAAGCGACTGAGATCAAATGAAGCGGTTTAAAAATCATACGAATTTGAACTCACGCGCCGAAAAGCCGCGTACCGTTTTGAATTCATTGATCATTCGTCTTCAACGCTTTAATCGACCTTAAAATCAAAATAACAAGTCATACTTTCCTTTAAACAGAACACGCCGCGGCAAACGTAACTCTAACACGTCACACGAAGGTATCATTTTCATTGAAAAGCAGTGTCCAAAATATCTAGGTTCCAATCCGGTTGATTTGGGAATGTGTGTCACGGAAGTGGGCTGCGAAGAGTAGAGGGCAGGTGAAAGGGGTGGAGGGGGGGGGGGGGGGAGAATATGCTGAGATTATGCACATCTGTATATATAATGGTCGCTGGCTGTTAAAATTGGCACACTTTGACCACTGAGCGTGAGCCTCTTATAGGCTATGTGGAATGTTTATTCAATTGGAAGATCTGGGATAGAAGACTACATGTATGGACGCATAGGATTCTAGGTTATTGTGATGTTCAAGTTTAATTGATTTTGAATTAACTGCAGTCTTCATTTTCCTGCTTTTCACACCGTCTCCAATCGGTCATAGTCATCCATTTTGATTGTGTGGTAGACGAAATACTTTGTAACGACCTCAAAATTACTTGACTTATTTTTTATCCAGCAAATGACATTTAAAATATTACTTAAGTACCTACTTGGATATTTTTTGACTACTATAATATTCTTGTATCATATAAAGTCAATATAAATTATAATTTATGAGTAGGTAGTAACAGAATACCTAACTAATAGTACTATATAGGTAAGGTAGGTAGTCATATTATGCCTTTTGTTTTGAGAATCCTGCCTGCCTGTTCCTCCGTCGCCGGACAGGATAAGGACTTTATATATCTACCAGATAGGTAAATGAAAGAATGAATCAGTACAATCTTCGTCAGTTTTTTAATTATTTTCTTTATCAAGTTAGTAGGTACACATAAGTAATACCTTTTGAAGCTACGGAACTGAGCAGATTAACTTTGTATAGAAAACTATAATAATATAATTACTTGACAACAAAGATCAAAATACCTACCTAATGCATACATCTTTGACCAATGTCAAGTTGACATCAACCTAAAACCTTTTTAATGGCCTGGCCGTTTTTTGTTTTTTTTTTATCAGAATCTGTCAGTGTCACATTTTTAATTCGGTCTGGCACAAGTCTGGCATGTAAATAAGATGGCTGAATGAATGTCAATCTGCGGTTTTGACATAACGACGCATTATGTCGGTAAAGCAGATTATATCGCGCAATGTGGTGACTAACATATTTTGGCAGTGACATGTCGGTAACAAAAATATCTGACAGATCAGTTAACCGCCAGATAAACAGAGATGGTGAATGAAACAAACTACGGGCCTCTTAAACTACGCTACAAAGCATCTTGCCTTACTTTGTCAATAATTATAAAGCAAGAACTCGCTTCTGTTCGCCGCCAACCTACAGCCCGCGGCCCATAGTCACCTCATTCTGCCATCGTCGTCGTGGGAAGGCCTAGTACCAGCATTACACCTCGTTGTCCGACTCCAAGACCACAGGAAGCATCGTTCATTAATATCGAGTACTTACTTACATTAAGATTACAGATCTGTTATAATCCGGAGGTGGTCTAATTGTAGGTAAACCTGTACTAATAAGTGCTGGTTTGTTTAACTCGGTTCAAGTTTGATTCATTCGTATATTATTGCTGTTCAGTTGTTGATAAGAGTGTATTATGAAAATAATGTTGTATTTAACTGGTGAACGGTATGTAGTATAATTAGCCTGAATGATCCTGAAAATAGCTCTAAAAACCAAAAAACCGATATATTGCAAGTCCTAGGATTTTTAAAAAAGAGCCGATTTTCCTTTAATTACCCTACGACATTACGTATTAATGATCATAATATATACCTATTACTGTTGTCTTGACTAACATACCTACGGATCGGAGTCGTAAAGTTTCAGGTAAAGTCAGTAGCACCTCTTGCAACTCCAACCATGCCATTGGATCATAGGCTAAGCTGGAGAGGCCTTAGCTATAACTAACAGCAGACTTCGGTAGGTGTAACATTTATTAACCGTCAGAAAAAAGCCCCCTACAAGTACAAGTGGAACACTATAATTCTTAAAGAGTCACACAGAATAAAATTGTGAAACATAACACTAGGTAAGCTTAATGCTAATTACAACGCATACATATTTATCATTCATAATGAAATGTAAATATTCTAACAGTTCTGTAACTGTGGGCGTGCCTAATTAAACTATTGACCCCAATATTATATTCATTGTTACACTATTTTTGTTTGGAGATGCTCAGACGCAGCTTACGGTGGGCGGAGTTCATTCAGTGAGACTGACTAAGCTCTGCGTTGCACTTATGGAGATCATTTCATTACGGTATTTGGATTGGACTTAATGATACAAAACTTGCTGTGGGGCATACCGTCATGTCCTACAACCATAAATTCAGAGACCAGTGACAAACACTTACTGGACTTTAAAAGAGACCGCTGCACTTGTTTCGGTGTTTTATTCTGTATGTAGGTAGTCGCATAGGAAACACCGATGTCGTCTAGTTTTTAAAATATGATTGACGTGTTAAAGTTTTTGTATAAACCTTTACAGAAATGAATATCATAAATTATACAGGCTGAATTTTTCAAGTGGGCGTGGATGGTCAAATCCGAAACTATGAGGAATAGCGAAAAAAGGAGTCTCGTGCTCGATTTTGATGAAAACTAAAACTGCAACATTGGATTTTTGAAAAATCAATATTTCTAGCCAGGAATCGAACCCGTTGAAATAAATACTAAAACCTTCCTGAAAGTATGTAGATCACGTTAATGAAAGAAACATCAAAATTGGTTCATTAGACATACAAACATAAATACATCCTACATACTCGTACATACGGGTCGAATACAGCGAGTATTCACCTCCTTTTTTGAAGTCGGTTAAAAATAATTAGCATTTACCTACAATATTTCTTTTTAGTGTCTACAAATCGACCATCGTCAACCGCATCATCACTTCCGCAAGCAGATAATTATGATTAATTGAAATGATGTTAAGTACCTAACTACTAGAAAAAGTTACACTTGAGCTGAACAAGTTCGATTCGAACCGAGCTCCTCACCGAGAAGCTATTCGCTCGCCATTCGGGCCATCACGGCATTTCTTATCTACTGGTAGACATTTCCAACCATTTTATCATTGTCGCCTTTTTGGCGCCTGCAAAATTCCCTAATTCATTTTTCAGTTTTTTTTTTTCATGTGAAAATACCTACTTACTTCATAAGGTAAATTCTCTGACCATGTTATTTGTTGATTCCCCCTCTGTACCTATAGTACCTGACCTCCCATTTTCCCAAACACTAAAAATCCAAAATACGTCCGGCCTTACTCCACAATCCCCACTCAACTCCTAGCTACTTATCCAGCTCGAATTCTGCAAGTCTCGTCTATCTGCGCCTACGCATAGCCCTTCCCCCACCCTCTCCGCCGAGAGAAATGGCGTGACCTTGTTTCTTGACCCACTGCCGACGTCGCTGCCGAGCACCGACGCACACAGGCGCACGCGCATACTCTCACACATACACAAAACTTTGGTCGAAGCAAAAAGTCAATGGGGTTTGGTTATTGGGTTATTTTGTGACCTGAAAAATTATGTTTTTTGGGAAATAGAATAAAGGTTACTTTGTGTGAAAGATTTAGCTTTTGACAAGACCACGTGGTGCGCTTCAATGCAGGAAGTGGAAGGTCGTTTGAAAATGTTCTTAGGGGTCGCCAAATTTTGATTGGTACTAATAAATTAAGAACCAGTAATTCCGACTTACAGCTAGACTTAATGAAGTTCAAAGTCATGACAGCCGCTGTTCTAAGTGTCATTCTGTAGTAGGCTCTAATTATTGAATAGAAGACTTTGGTTAAATTTAATTATTTATTTCTCTTCCTCTAGAACCAAAAAATGCTTTAGCGCAGTTTTTCTTTTTATACGTTTTTGGGGTTATAAATTGGTCACCCATTACTTAGACATCACACAATCCCATATACGTAACATAGGACTGGTTGGTTGTCACCGTCATTTACGCAAATATGCCGAGTTTTTGGAGGTTACAGGGATCCTCCAAAACCTAGCCATATTCTGATCAAGATATACCTACGTCCGTTGTTTTAAAGTCGCCCATTACACTGCCGGCTTCACCCTAAACAAAACTACACCATCTATAGCGAATACAATTCAATGCGCCTACGGCTAGTATCTATAGGTACCCGTATAGGTATACCTTGATGAATAAGCTTTTTGTTAAAATTTATCGAATATGTTTTTTTTTTCCTGCGCCCTGAATCCGCCTAGTGTTAGTTAGTGTTATAGGGTTTTTCGGTTTGCATTAGGGGTTGGCCCCGGTTGATAGCAACATACTCGCCATATACCACATGCGACTTAAGTATAGGTAACCGATGAAATGTGAGTGAAGTAAGTAGGTAATGTAGTCACCTTTTCCTACAACTTCGGGGATACATTTATAGGCGAGATGTGTTATGTTATGTTTATCATTTTTGAAGAGAGTTTCTACTTTTTAAAATCATTATTTTCATTACTGCCTTTCTTATTAATAAGTAAAAAACCAAAGGCACGCTAAACTTTCATCAATGTACCTACATAGCACTTAAAAAAAACAATCATATCGTCCACACCGCACTCTGTGTGTAGCTCCCTAACCGGACACAACGTACACTTCAGCCCAATTCCTAACGTAATCAAAGCAGAGGTAGTGCCGTCCTGCACCGACAAAGGGCGAACACACTGCAATACCAATGACTTGACCATCTGTGAGCCATTCAGCGGTTCATTGCGATTCGCAGTCGATGCAGCTTGACGTGTTAACCAGACAAGTAGACACACACACACCTAGCAGGGTTGATAAACCTAGAGCAAGAGTGTCGTGAGAAGTTTATATAAAAATATAATATTATCCATTAATCGATACTTAACTGGCATAGATTACTTACATAAAGGTATTCAGTTCTGACCATAACAAAACAAAATTTCAGAAGCATTCTCATAACTGCTGAATATTTATTTTGCTTATTTAGTATGTAGCTACTGGTACTTCCGTATCAATAGCGCTTTTAGCATGCCCAGTATCTTTGATTGAGTGCGAAAAGACCAAAAACGAGTTGATGGTGTCCAAACAATAGACATTCGCCATCCCTGATCTAGGAACTCATGCGCACGTGTCCTTCATTGAGTGTGTGTGTATGTGTGTTTGCGTGACGTGTGTTAGGAAAGCTGCCTGTGTGAATGACTGAGACATTACAGCTTAATAACAGATCAGCTATAAGAAGGCGAACGGGGGCTGACAATTTGTCAGCTATATAATTTGCAGTTTTTGTTTAATTATAACATGGAGTATTAATGAAATGAGTGTTACCTATAACGGGTGTTACAGTTACCTGGTAACTGATACCTACATATTTCTTGTCTTCTATAATCTATGAAGACGTAACATTATAACATCATGCCCATAAAGGGGTTTCAAATAGTGTTTGTTATACCCACAACTCTTCAGTCATTATGGGTCCCATATAATAGGAGCTAGCCCATACCCATTACCTGGACCCAAAGCGTCTGCTTTTGAGAACTTAAAAACACTGCCAGCCCGTGAATCTAACTAATTCCTCACAGATTGCAGTTGAGCTCGTCTCCACTAGACGAAGAGGAGTTATTCTACGGTCGTTAAAGAATAACTAAATCGTTTTATAACCAACACATGGTGTACGTCCCACTTGCTGTGGCCACTGCTGAACAAACGTCTCATTCCATTTTTCGCGGCTGGTGGCTGTTATGGTCCATTCTTCAACCGTCTTTATTTCTGTAAGATCTATAGAACATTTAACCTGGTTAAATGTTCTATAGATCTAAAAAATGGCTAGAAAAGACACAACAAACAAACAGAGATCTGTTTGTTTGTTGTGTCTTTTCTAGCCATTTTTTTAAATTTAATTTCTCTATAAACTTATTGCTGTATGTTGTATAGAAAATTTCCATTCTTGCTCGCTATACATTTCCCAGATTATAACTAAGTATACATTACACCAATAGATAAGAGCTAGTCTCATTATTTTCTTACTCTGTGGAAAGGAAAGTCAAGTATAGCATATCATGAGCTTAGTGCAGGCTGTCTCATTATTGTGTAGGCTCAATCAGGCCTAAACACCGCGACTATGGTAGTGGAATCGTTGCTATCTTAAGATAGTATACGTTGCCCGTGGCTGATTTATTTGTAGCGGATTAGATAGCTAGAATGATTTCTTTATGATTTATTATGATTAAGATTACTTACATTAGTTTTCTGCTTTTGATTTTGGTTTTCTTACCTTGAGTAATAATGATACCAATCTGTAACATTGTCCCTCTGCTTTATAAAGACGTATACAGAGATGAAATAAGCTCTAATGGGACCAGACCATTTCTGCCAGAAGAACTCACTTCAGGATAAACAGTTCTGCACAAATAATGTTCAGTTTGCCTATTATTATTGTCGTTTTGTTATTTTTCTGTCTTGAAAGGGGATTATTTCAGGTTGGTTAGTAATATATACATACGAGCAAAGAGTATTAACATAGTGTTAATACTCTTTAGTCGTTAATATTGAACATACTTTTACCGCACTATCAAGCGACTACAAGAAAATAAGTGTTTTTAAATTCATCAACAATAAAGCAAATCTTAAAAAGTCTATATTTAGTATTCGCGAAGGTTGATCACCGTTGCAGGTACCGTTGTAATGTGACCATGTAGCCTGGTAGGTGATCATTTTGGGCAGCATCGTCATCGGTGATATCAGTTCGGTTCTGATGTAAACATAGCGGTGTTTTTTATAAAGCTATTGATGAGTTTTCAGGTCAAACTGGATTGATACCAAATCTAGTTCATTTTGAAATGTTTTTAATACTCGTGTTTGACAAATATTTTACCAGTTGAGATAAGTGATGGTGCACGTTTCCCTCCTTCGACTCCTTCGTCATCATCAGCATAGGCTGATGAGACCTATGTCCAGAAGCCGCCTGCTATAGGCGGCTTCTGGACATAAGTAGGTCTCTCCTTTCGCACGCCATTTTTGTCGGTTATTCTTATCAAGTTGCTGCAAGCCACAAGCCCCCTCCCCCAATCCCTTCTCTGTTTACCCACAGTGTGGGCATAAGGCAATTTCTATGGTTTTATATCCTAGCTAGAGTGATGAAAGAGTTGGTATATAAAATCAATGTTGCAGCCAAGGTCCCTTTGATCAGGTTCACGAAATGTAAAGAAATCCCATCCCCTAAACAAAAAATTAATATTCTATCATCAGATAAATTGAATAGAATTTAGAAATGGATCATCAGTTCCAATACATGATATCAGTTGTTAATAAAATGTTGGTTACTTGGTTGCTAAGCTAGTGATTCGTGGGAACTTCCATTCTTTAACTTTTTATCGATATAAACTCGTTGCGACCAAGTGTTCTTTCACCAAGATTGGCTGCAATTAATTTAGTTACAGTAAACATTTTTATATTAATTTTTTATTGCTTTTACAATGTAGGTCTTTATTAGTGACTGTAAGGTTGGTCAGAAATTAGATTAAATATTGATGTAACGTCTATAAACATTCAAAAACTGTTTTCGGTTTAAGAGAACATTGCCATAATCACTAGTCTTGGTAAAGATTTAAAAGAATACTGGTGGATATGAATGGCCATCTTCTTTAACACATCCAAAGATGGAGTGGTAGCTGTAAGCTGATAATGTTTATCAATAACGTGGCGTTTGCAAGATATAAGAACGTGGATAAAATGAAATAGTATGTAAGGAATGCAGCCTGGCGTGTCGCTCTGTGCCATCCCCATGGGAAAACACTCGTCTGTGTGGTTGTGGTGTTAACATCGTCTAGTAACTAAGGAGTTATTCGGACGTGATTTGCCTCAACATGCCTACTGCTAAGTGTGCCGCGTCGAGAGTGAACACGGGTACTGTTATTCGACGGCCCGACTTTTACTTTTGTCGCCCCCCCCTTCCCTTCCCCCCCCCCCCGTGTGGGAGATACAAGAAAATGCTTTAGGCACGCTGTATGTAAACATAGTTTGACTTTGACTTTGAAAAATGGTGGCATTGATAGTTGGATCTGTGTTTATTTAGCATGTCCATAATATTTGTGAAGCTTTTTTCCTGTTTGCGTAATCTTAATACATGTTTTCGGTCAATCGATGAATCTTCTTCGCCTTGCCTATCACAGTCCGGTTTATCTCCATTCCAAGGACCATCAAACGATGATCGGTCTTGCAGCAGTAAAAAGTCCTGTAAGTTCAGTTTTCATACTCTACTGTTCAGTCTTCGGTACTTTTACGGATGATGAAGTTTTCGTCTAAAACTTTTTCTATATTTACTTATTTTTTGTCCTAATATTACCGGATGGACAGATTCATCAACACTTGTGAAGTCTGTAGACAAGAGTCGTACTTGTTAAAATAATAACGACTGTACCTGTTTCTGTACACGAAAATTAGGTTAAACTTGCGATATCCATATAAACTAGTCACAGAGACACGTCTGTGTTCCCCTTAGAGGAAGGTTGAGGTTTACCATAGAACGAGCTAAATCTCGCAACTGATGTTCTAGAGGATATTTCGAATATATCTATACTTCTGACTTCATGTTCCCATTTACTTATAGTGCCAATAGAATAGAATAATATTGTCACGTGAGCGAAGCACAGCCAGTTTTTGAATAAACTCAGACAGTTTTATACCTACGGGGTGATTCCGTAACACACTATCAGTAGCAATGGGTTTCATTTTGACAGTTCAACAACGTTCATTGTGATTTTTACGTTGTTCAGCAGACACATTTTTCGAACATATGAAGCAATGGATTAGCAATAAGCTTCAAAATGTTTCAGATTGAGATCGATAGTGTGTTTCGCAATTAGGGTGCTGGGGTCGAACCCAGCCTCCCATGCTCAGCACTCAGTGGTGCTTACAAAGACTAGACTAACGAAGCAGTCAGTGAACCAGATGGCAGCTTCCATTTACGATTATTATCAGTGTAAATGAGTTCGCTGTCCACTAACTTCTTTACTATTACTTTAAGTAATATTAGTAATACTGGTAAGTTGTTCGTAACTGACAGTACTGGTATCATTAATACTATGCATACCTAGATTAGCGAGTCCGACGATGATAACCGTACTGATTCTATATCTTTCATATGTATTTATTTTGTGAGTAGTCAATTCTAGAAGATATTTCTATACGCGTAATTTTTAGTTCAATATTTTAAAATTAGATGACAATGAACAAACTCAGAGGTCATGACTTTTTCAATATATTTCATTTTCGCTTTCGCAATATCCATGAAAATATGTTTTGGGAAACAAATAAGAAAATGGATATCTCGTAATTCAGAATAAAATTTAATTTCAAAAATAAATAGTTCTATTATAGAATACATAATATGTATATTGCATCAAAGCTTTAGATCCCTTACCATACCCATTTTATTATTTGTTTCCCAAAATCATAATTTTCATCTCATTTACCTCGCCACCAGCACCCCACCATGGGCAAAGTAAAGCGTCATAGTTCAGCTGCGTCGCGGATGCAGCGCCGGCGGATCGGTGTCACCGGCACACTTTCACGGGCCGGGCCGTGCCGTGCCGCCGCCGGCCCGTCCCCCCGCACAGCTTCCGGAAACCACGTTTAAGGTCGCTTGGTCAAGGTTATGGTTCGCCTTTAGGTCATGTGGGGATTTTTTGGTGGTTATTAATATTTTTATCTTAGGTGACCTGGTTTTTTAAGGTTCGATGTTATAAAGGACCCTTAAACTTGTCAAAAGGTGGTTACTGACAAAGAGATAACTCATCATCCTCCCCTTATCCCACAATTGATTCGGGGACAGCGCAGAAGCGCGTGTCTCTATTAGCCGCCATCTCAGAAGTCACCCGTTTTTGCCCCATCATCTGCTCATATACCATTCATCGCTGCTTTGGTTTTCTTGACAATAGTTATAGTAAAATTTAATCCTGTTATATAGTGAAGAATCCATGATCTGCCTGACATAGCGATGTCTTGAGAACATCGTGCTTTTGAGTTCAAACAGTCTTTCTTCGCGCTAGTTTGGGTAGTAAATAAAAGAGCTTGTCACGAAATATCATGTGCCTAAGTAAGTCATAACTTTTAGAGCGTGTCGCATTTATTATACGCTCCAAAATAAATTTGGTTGGCAATTTTTATAGGCAATTGAGGGAAATAGGTTGTTTTGAGTTTTACTGTTCTTGTGTTGTAATTTCACTCTTAATGATAGAGATGCTTGGCCGCCGTTTTTCTCCACTTTGGTAAAGTATTAAGTAAATGGTATAATTTAAAAAATGACTGCATATATAGCCGATAAAATGTTTTTAATTTTCATCGCATATATAATTTTTATAAATGTGTAAAAAAGACTAAATGTTTATTATTTACCTAGAATTTATTCAAATATTATATCGGTGTTAATTCGGATTTCGCATCAATCTTCATTGCAAATATTCGAATTACTTACTAACCAAATAGGTATATGAATTGTAATTTTTTGTCCAAAATCTAGAACACGACCATGGAAACAGACGGTTAAATATTGCTATCATAATTAATAAAACACTTAAAGTGTTTTTTTTTGTAATTATGATAGCAATATTTTAATTTATCGAACTAATTAAGCAAGCCACCTTGAATAGGACGGTAAATATAAGTAGCTAAACATAATATGACAACATTTTCCATAATTATAATCACAAAAAAAAACTGGTTCACACTTCCAGTGACCCCAAGGGCTGGCTTTTACCTTGGCCAGAGGCTAAGTATTGCCATACAACGTGGTGATGCCACCAGTCTCTTGGGTACATTACCAGTCGACAGCGATGCGGATGAATTTTTCGACGCTATATTTTAGTTTGTGTATAGTTTTAGTTAAGGATTTAATTTTGTTATTTTTATTAATTAATTAGATATTAGTTGTTATTTGCTTACTTATTATTTTAATTTACAGAAATAAATATATCATGACTAAAAAAAACTAAAACAATTTACAATTAATAGGTAATAGGTAATACGGGCTGGTATCCGCAACTCCACGTCAATGCGCGTATTTTGCGTGCAACAATTTACAATTACAATGATTTTCCAATCGATAGTAAAGGTTATAAAGCTATTACTAACAAGAGTGGTTCAGCACAAATTAACTGGTTTATCGTGCACTGAGTTGTGCTCAGAGACGCGTGCGCTGCTCAAATCACTGTCATTAATCATTGTAGCCCAAATTCTTTGGCGTTGGGTAAAGGTCACACGGTCTGAGGCATGAGCGGAGCGATATTATTTTACCCTTCATTTAATAAAATCGTCGGGCAAAAGGTGACAGGCAACAATCTGACAATTCGAAAACTTTACAAGTTTCTTTCATACATTTTCTGCTTTATTAAACTGCATCTGCGATAAGACCGCCCATTGTGTCACCCATTGTAAAGTTTCTATATTTATGTCTGTGATTTATATGGTGTACATAATAAAGAGTATTCTATTCTATTCTCCATGACAAAAAGTGCACAGGCAGCAGTGTGCCACTTAGGGAAGTGGCACAGGTCTCACTGATGCCTTATTACCTGAGACTGATATATCGCCATCGCCATCCATGATACATTTGATGTTATAATAATGAAATAGCATGGTGGAGAATTAATCAAGTTTGGCGTGGTTATTTACTTTTGTAGTTTCATAACCCAAATGGCAAAGAACTTCAACCTCATCTTGATTACTCGTGTAACGTGATGTTAGTGACATTCATAAGATTTTGACATAACATAACATCACGCCAGTTATCCCTGAAGGGTTATCCAGAGGTGTACCTATAAGTACTGATAAGTTTTTACTCTAGAATTTTTTTGCAAAATGATTATCCTCGACAGTTACACTTTGCTTTTGTCACTGTGCGTGACCAATACCCGTACTTGGATAATTAATGACCACTACTGTTTATCGTATATCGTATATCTTGTAACTTGCGCCGCGCACGGGTCGCGACTTGCGCACAAGTTCAAGTATGAAGGGCAAGGAGCGGCGCGGGCGCACATTCGCAAGCATTTCACTGCAAGGTAAAGGTTGCGCTGACCTTTCGCTCACATTTGCTTCACGTCGGGGGTGTGGCCGGCTTGAAAAAGGATGGGTGGGCGTTTGGTAATGTTAGAAATTGAGATTTTGGTTTTGTATTGTGAATTAAGTTCGTTGATGCAGAGAATAAATAAATAGCTTAGGTCTTAGATGTTTGTGATTGAGCTTGTTGGCTGGTTCCGCCTGAAATGAAAGCAACTCCATGTATGTATAATTTTTTAAATCACGCAACGTGGACGAACTCAGAACACGGTATGACTTCTATCTCTTTGTCTTTAGTGCTTACCTAGACGGACATAGTAGAACTTCTCACAAAGAAAAAGGTAGTTTTTAATAGTAGATATGTGAAATGTTTTCAGAAATCACAAAAGACAGCTGTAGGAGGAGCCTCCTGGTACTGTAGTTCAGCTAAATATGGATACTCTCTTGCCTACTTAATTTTTGGGTTAACGTTTTTACTTCGGTGCTAAGACATTCTTCTTACCATTTGGGCTTGTGAGTGTACAACATCCTTACAGCATCCCATCGAAACCTAAACCTAACTTTGGGCAGTGGTGGCCCAGTGGTAACTGCACCGGCCTACGTATCCTTGTGAGTCGTAGATTAGATCCCAGCCAGGCAATTTACTATGTATAATAAATTTTATTCCATCACCACTGCTCACAAAACGGTGTAGGAAAACATCATGAGGAAACCGGCACGTCCTAGGACCAAAACTTCGAAGACATGTGATATCTACCATCCCGCAGTTAATCCATGTGGTGGATTATGGCCCGCTCACTCTCACAGGGAAGAGGCCTGTCTCTCAGCAGAGGGGACGTTATAGGTTGATTATGAACCTAACTTTACCATAGTACATCAGATCCAAGCTATTCCAAGCCATTTCTTTTTTTCAAAGTTTTCCTCTCCAAATTCGGCAATTTCGCAACCGGAATACGTAGCAAATGGTAAGTACGCCTCTGTTTACCAATATTGACAAGCAGCTCACAGATCGGTACTGCTGAGGTCATCACTCTGCTGGTCTCGTGCGGTCTGTAGCGTGATGTTCATTCTCGTCGCGTGGAGTAAACAATGCATGTATCGCATTTGTATTAGTACCACTGCGAGTAGGGACTTGGATGAGTTTTTGACGAAAAGACTTGTAATTATTTATAAATTAGAATAGTTCTTGTATAGTTACATTGTTCTGTTTATCCTATCTATCTTACAATATTATTTTTATTTATTTTCTCTTTATACATCCTTCCTAGAAATATGTTGCAAAATTAAAAAAAAAGTATGTCTTTTTAATTTTAACCAACTTTATGTGTTAACCACCTGCAGCAACAATAAACAATATTTGTATTCTTTTTTATTCTAATTTTAGTCTACATATTTCGTCTAAAGCCCTGACTTCAATCAGCCTATCGCAGTCCACTGCTGGACATAGGCCTCTCGCAGGCTGCGCCAAAACACCGTGTCCTCCGCCTTCTGCATCCAATCTGTCCCAGCCACCTACTTAAGGTCGTCGCTCCATCTAGCTCTTGCACTACGCTTGCCGATACGTGGTCTCCACTTTAGGACTCGTCTATTCTGCCAGCCATCAGTCCTTCGACAAACATAGCCAGCCCACTGCCACTTCAGTTTGCATACTCTGCAAGCTATTTCGGATTACCCTGACATACTGTTATTAACTTTATTACAAATCAACTTCTGACGTAGATTAACTTCATGGAGTTTTTCGCAGTAAGTTCATATTATTATTGAAAGCTTTTTTAATATATTATGTGTTCTCAACGTGACATTAAATTGAAAGGTTGTGCAAATAAGTATATATGTATAATTTGGTACTTTACAAGCGTCAAAACTATTTCAAATGCGTTTGAGTAAACAGATGATATTATGTTATTTTTATCTTTTTCTTTCATACGTTTCAATTAGCCGTTATTCCGGAATTCAATTTCTTCCTATCCATATCAGCTTTCACACAATTCATCCATCTTTTCTTTACAGACTATTTCCTCAAAATAAACTATGTAATAAAATATACATAAAATGTGTCAAGTTCACATTTAGTGTGTGCACGTAGTAGCAGTTAGCGGCGGGCGGCGGTGAAATCAAGCCGCGCTATGTAAGTGGGTTGGTGAAAGAATCTCTCCGGCGCGCGCGCAGCGTACCGATAGCAAGCGAAGCCGACCTTGAATCACTAATATTTTTTGACAAAAATATTTTTGTGTGGACTGTTATTTCCTGTCTTGAATTTGACATGATTTTTTTGCCTGATGTTTCAGGCATTATATAAAGCTAAGTTCACTTGATGACATTTTTTTTTCCCATTTTTGTAATCATAAACTAATTCGAAAAAAAAAGAGTTGAGTTACGAGCATTATTAATTAAACTTTATTATTTTAGGTAGATAATTACCCAAATTGCCTTTTTAATTTAGTGTCATTAATTACCTGTTACTAGATTAATATGATTTCGTTACGGTAAGCAGTTTCAATTGACAAAGGCTTGTTTGTATCTTTGCTTTATGATTTTATTTGAAAATGTTTTGGGCACTAAATAAAAATAAAATTCTCCGCAAGCAGGGTGAATTAACAAACATTATGTTGTGATTTATTATTAAAAAATATATTCTTAAGGCATTATCAAAAGATATAAAATTAGGTACACGATAGTATTCTGGATTACGCAGTAAAACAAGAAATAACATATTCATAAAAACTACACATTTACAGCTCCATAATATTTTTTATAAACTTCATAGCCGTGGCTGGTATGTATATAGCTATCTACATTGAGACAACGTAACATTTTGACATTGCAATTTTGACACTCATTTTAACGACCGCAACAGATTTGCAAAAGTCGATTATATAAAACATCGATTTGTTACAGAACCGACACTAACAAATTCATTACGTTGCAATATAATAAAACCTAATTAATTTAATTTCGCAACGATTTTTTCGCTCACCGTACTTTGCTTATGTGTGCGAGTAGCGACAGCGACACAGCAATACGTTGACATTTCGCGTGCACGTGTGAGTTATATTCGCACGAGTGTTTGTTTGTGTATGTGTGTTTTCTCTTGTGTGCCCTGCGCAAGAGTACTTGTTGACGCAAAAAGGCAATTTGTCGTTTGTGTGTGCATTATGACAATTTTCACATCCGACTTTCTTCCGAGACGCACGGGAACATTACGTGTGTTGTGTGAACTAAACTTTTAGTCGGATCTTTCACTTCGTGTGTTCACACCTTTGTTTGCTCTCAGATGTCTAATGTGACCCACTTGTGTTTCTGCGTGTATTTTTAGAAAATTGCTGCTTATCTTTTTATGTGTGATTCTTTGTTGATGTTATTGAGAACATTTTCTTATATTGGGTTATGGAATGTATCTATTAAGAAAATCTATATAATTCGCCAAGCATATAGATGAAACTTACCAAGTCCAAGATCCATTTAGAGAATGTCGCCGTCGAAGGAATGTAGAAAGCAAACAAATAGTTATCGTTAACAAAAAAAATCTTCATTTATTTTACATTAATTTACAAATTTACTTAAACATCTATTGGAAAAACCTCTTGAAAAATAACATTCGCCGCTTAAAAAGTACGCATAATATTTAATTGTTTTCGTCAACTGTAATGCTTTACAATTAATTAATAATTACAAAAATTATAATTGAAAAATAAATACTTAGCGCTAACAATTTATATTCTAACAAAAAGGTACTTTTATTAAGTTCTACTTACACACACCGCGGGAAGCGCCGCGGTCGAAACGTCCGCGGAGAGTTTCATTATTGTAGCTGCAGCATTTCATTCGAGCTTTGTTTATTGATTTTACCATTTATGGAAAACATTGGACGTCATGCAAAGCTATTCAGTAGAAACCAAGCTGTTACAGATTTAAGATAAAATTCTGGGTTAAAAATTCTAAATGAAAGTTTAAAAAGTTACAACGCTGCCTGCATTTTAAAAACTGCACATGCATACGACATATTAATTTAATTGCAGTTTCTAAATTGCTGAAACTGCAGCGTTCTAGTGATACTTATTTTATTAGTGAAAGCAAATAATAAATTGTAACGGAAAGAAGTAAGTACTCAATTTTTGCTTTCATTTTACGAAGTCTTTCTAAAAGAGACCATTAATTTAATGATTCATCAGATTCAATTATGTTGAAGTCTAGAAAGACTGTTATTATTGTGAATGGTAAGCACTGACTTTACATATTTGTTTTCAAAGCAAAAGTAATGCTTTTGAAAAGAGATTTATTGAAGTGAGTCGTTCGTTATAAATAAATGCAAGTGTAACTATCCTCATTTTGTAATCTATTTTAATTTTTTGAGCACCAATGTCGAGACTTCACAAAAACTCGCGTTAGATTACAGCGTTTCGGCCGCGCGTTTGCCTCGCGGCGTGTATTTTTCCCTAACGGGCAGCCGCTCGTCTGCTTCGACAAGCGTTTTAACGCCTCAAACAGTCAAAGATTATCCTACGATAGTCGCAGGCACCTAGTGGAATGTTAGTAGTGTGTGTCGAATACACAGAAGATGAAAGATGATACGTCAGATGGGTGAGGTTGGAATGTTTGGAAGTGGAATGTTTAGTGTAAACGTAGCTTTATGTCAAAGTTCACAGTCTTAAGTCAGTGATGCTTAATAATTAATATGATACGATTTTAATGATACGAGAGTTGTATTGAAGATTATGATAATGAATTAGATTTAGATGAAGAATTAGATGAGTGATTTGCAAAATTGCTAATTGTGAAATCAATGAATGTGATAGTTGTATATTGTTATGATGTTGAACAATTTATTATCCGATTTCTTATCCACAGGATTTGCAATTGTATTTTTCTGTGATCAATAACATTGTGATTTCATGAGAAAGTGGATGATAAGGCGTTTCATATTGAAACGGTGATAAGTGTTTCTAAATGTCATCAATCAACACTTACCAACCCACGTTAATAATAGGCAAAGTTAACCATTAACACAAGGTGGGTCTATGCCAAGAATAACAAAAAAATGCATGTAATATTTGGCGTTTCACGAAAAACAGTAATAACTCATTAATTAATTATAGGTAGGTACTGCTAATCATCTCTAATTGTTTCTCAGTCCGAATCACGCAGCCCTTAGCCTTAAAGAGGTAAATGCCCCAAATACCGAATGCCGTAACATCAATTATAAACTGCCAACGAATAGCAATCTTACGCAACAGCGGATCGGTATTATTAGTATGAATTTTATTTTTTATCCGTCCGCTTCCCGGACGCTTCGAGTTCCGTTCGCGTGCGTTGGCGCATCTAGCATTCGCGAATAATGAATTGACTTGCGCGTTTTGAATGGCTGTAAAATTCGACCAATAAAATATCTAAGAGTTATTTTGTTCTTTTTTAATATTTTTATCGTAGATTTTTTCTCGCGATTGAACCCAATAAGTATTCAGTATTGCAAAGGGTCATTGAACTTTTAAATTAAAGCATACAATTAGTTGCCCTTATAGCCTTGAATTATTATAGAAAAGTGAAAACAAGGCCGCCCTTTAAACGTGATGACGCAACAGTTCAACACGACAAAATTGGGGAAAATTATCAAATGCGATAATTGTATGATAACTGTATGACAAAGATGATATGTATGGCTACATTCAAAAATGAATAGTAATGATTTTGTGATCATGGAGTGAAATGACTGATTTGAATCAATGTGTTGTAAATGCAAAGACATGAGTGATCTTGAGTGTGTATGATGAGATGAGTTTATGAAGTATAAAGTATAATGATTCAAATGTACGCTTATAATGTGTGTAATGAAATTATAATGGTTCTGTTAAACTTATAGATACCGATCTATGATTCGATTTTATTGTGATGTTACAAGTGACAGAATGATGAATGATTACTTTGATAATAACATTAAAAATCTTTGCAAGTTAAATTGTTCTTTAATTAAAATCTTTTGGTCCCCATATAAATATAATAATGAAACGATGAAAACTAAATATTTGATGTTTCTATAATGTACATTAAGTCGCAAAGATTTTTATTTATTTACATTTTGTGATTGTTGTGTTACTCTGAGGTATGTTATGTTATTAATACTTTTTACTTCAAGTAGAAAGTTAATTCAAAGAGCCAAGAAGTGGCGCGAAAAATAAATAACTAGCAGTAGCGATATGAAAACAAAACCTTACCTATAATCTATGTTGCCAACCAAATTATTAAAAATCCCTACTTCACGTAATATTTTAAAAGAGTATTTTATACAAAGATTATAAGTACAAAAGGTTTACAATTGGCAGTATCATGTTAGCCTCATGAGCTTTGTCATTTCTCTTCCTTAAATTAATTAAGTAGTTATTTATACATTTAAAAGAAAAAAACTAATTAAAAATTCTGACTAACAATAGGTAATCGGAGTAACCATTCACATTTAAAATTAAATAAAAATGTTTCTACATTACAAAAATATATTTATTTCGTTCATGTTTTGTCCGTTTTAAAGCGCTGCGCTTTTTGTGAGCAACTTATGACGTAGTATGTCATGAGTCAATGTGACGTCAATACATAACCGAAATAATAGAAGATTTAACTACACTAATGAGACGGATAGTTCAGAAAACAATCATAAAGAAGCGGAGCGGAAAACTTCAAGAAATTACAAACTAATTATATAATACAGAGAATATAAATCACTTAAAACTAGTTAACATTGCACTTGTCCTTAGGAATGTTATACTAATGGGTTAAATTAATTACTCGTGATACCACGTAACTACGTAAGAAGACGTACAGGAGACGTCGGAAGGCCTGGCGACAGTGGCGACATCTACTCGCAATGTTCTATGATGAAGCGTTGCAACGTCTCCGTTCCTGACGAAATTAATTTACAATAGCCTACATGAGATTCAGCGCGCACTGCGTTACCGCTCACTGACACTAAAGTCACAGACACACTATATTACAAACTACAAAATGCTTCATCTTGAGCTAGAACCTACACCTGCTAGTCTCTGCCGATCCGCTTGTGAATCTGTTGGTGCTTGATGAGGTGCGCCTTCTGGCGGAACGCCTTCGCGCACACGTCGCAGCGGAATGGTTTCTCCCCCGTGTGTGTCCGGAGGTGGACCTTAATGTTGGACTTATTCAGAAAACCCCTATTGCATATGCCGCACCGATGCACCGGCTTCTCCTTGCCGAGCAGCCCGCTCAGCTCCGCCGCCGTCGCCGACGGGAACGAGAGCGAGCTGCCGTGCATGTTCCCGCTGTTGGCTTGTTTCGCTTTAGCTCGACTCCTTTTACTCTTACTCGCTGGTGTGGAAGTCGTGGTGTGAGCATGCGGATAGCCAAGAAGCCTGTCAGGACTACAAAGTCCGTCAGGTTTGAGGCTGAGTGCATAATGCGGTGCATATCGGCCGTTTAACAACCCTCCAACACCATCAGTCGTGGAGACGGCGTTTCCGGGCGGAGACGACGTTGATATCACATCCATCCCATAACTTGTTGAGCTCGGAGCCTCCTGCTTCACCGGTGGTCCATTCTGCAGCCGATTTTGTAACAGTGGCATGTAACCATGCGTCAACAAGGACTGCAGTGTCGACCCCGCCTGTCCTAAGTTTTTCTGAAGAAACTCAGTGCTTTTAGAAAACTCCTGGTTTTTGCAAGGGTAGTCTAGACTGGAGTGGTGATTTTGTCCCGAAGGTGGTGAATTCGGCAGACCGAACTCCGCAAGATCTTGTTGTACAATTTTGTCACCAGGTTGTGTGCACGCGCCCGTGATCCAGGCGTCAATGTCCATCCAACTGTCTCTGGAGTCATTCCTCTCAGGGTCTTCAGGTTGCGACGGGACAGTCGTGTCGGCGATGGCTGAGCCGATGATGGCCGCGATGTCCTCTATCGAGCTGATATCGTACATGTCCTGCTTGTGCCCGTCCTCGAACATTTTGGCAGGCGGCGAGCAGGACGCGGCGCAGGAGTCTGCAGCGGAGGTGTCCGCGAAGGGCTTGGTGTCGGGTCCGTCGAGGAATGGTTTGACGTCCTCTAAGTCGGGAGGTTCTGCGTCAGCCGCGCATGTCGATGAGGACACGACGTCATGGTCGGCGCCGTAGCCGCTCTGCGTCGGATAGTTATTGTTCTCTTCTGGAAGGCGTTGCGCGATAGCATGGTAGTGGTGTCCAGAGATGCCGTTGATAGATAGGTGTCCGGTGTAGCCGGTGAAGGGGGGGAGAGGCTTGAGTTCTGCGAGGGGGGTAGGGGCGAGGAGAGAGTCTAGGAGCTCATGACAGGTGGGCGGAGGTGAGGAGTTGTCGAGCTTGGGGTCGAGCCAGCAGCTGCCGAGCAGCAGCTCGTCGCCGCTGGCGCCCGCCACTCCGGCGCACTTCATGCCGCGCCTCACCGCGACGCCGGAGCCCAGTGACAGTCCTCCGCCGCCATACTTGGACGCCGCCACCCTGCTGCGCTATCTGTAACAAAGGAAAACAATCATTAGTACACAGTTATTACGTAATCAAGGAAATATCCTCGTAATGGCATGACAATCAGGACTATATAAAAAATATATTCGTGTTTTTTATACATATAGGTAGAAAATCAAATTATGGTGGAGTAATTTGTAAAAAATGGCCAAAAAGTCGCGATACATTTATATTGTTTTCCAAAAAAGGACTAAAAGCATAATTTAGACTAAAAACAATGTAATACGAGTTTTGCCGAGCATTAGTATGAACTAGTACGCAATCAGAGATGCAGGCGGTAATCGCGAACGATACGCCTCAATAGCTAACAGTGCTGCGGCCCACAGTCGCTTCTGTTTTATTTCTAGACAATTTTGTTCTATTTTTAATATAAACAAAAGGCTTTTAGGCTCAGTGGGGCGTACGGTATTAATGTGGAGACAGGTAGGTGAGCTCGTTCCAGAAATCAATTTGACATCGTGTTTTTCTTTTAAGATGTCATATACTGAGACTTTTCAAATATTCAGCAGTTTAACTAAACGATAGTTACGAGACAATATTCAATTCAGCTCATTTCTTCACCGAATTTTTCTGAGTATTCCGAATTATATTTTTAATAATATTTCGCCGTAAAATATTATTTTATTAGGACACGCACATTTTGAACATAACATAAAAACCGAAGAATTAAAACCGACTTTAAATAAATAAAGTATAAACTATTATAGGAGTCGGATTATCTTTGACTTTGTCGAGTATAGTCTTCCAATAAAAATACGGAATTCTTCCCGTATCTCTAGCCAAAGACAACAACAAGCATATAAACAGTTGCAACACACAAAGCGCAACGCTGATACTGGCCGCAGATAGCCCGGCACCGATCCGGCACAGTTACCGGAGCCCCGATACCTGACCGTGTTCGCGGCGATACGGTGCCGCTAACGAAATCAAACGAGTTACTCATTAACATTGTTAGCGATTAGGTTACCGGTAATTATACACTGAAACAAACAGATTTATAGATTGCAAGGTGTTTGGTTATAAACGGATGAAAACTGAAAATATTTTTAGGAGTTTCAGAGTTCAGTTGGAGAGTAGAGATTTAGAGATTCACCTGAAAAGTATGATAGGCCTAGTACCTAAAACTACAGGACACAAATCTTGCATATACTTATGCAATAAATATAAGATAGTTGAAATAAAGAAAGAAGATGAAAGAAAGAGAGTTTCCGCTAACAATATGGTTTTTCGGAGTCCTTTTCTCTCTCATTTTCCCAAATCAATCAACCCACCGAGCCTATTACAGTGCTCTTCTGGATATTAAGAGAGCCCCGTTACAACACAACTACCCGTCCTACGCCATTTCCCAAAGGTGGAGAATTCTAAGCAAAAACTTGTTTACAGGTTTATTAGTTAGAATAAGACATCAATAAAAACTTTTCCCTAGTAAAGTGTTGCTACATCGCTACGAATGACTGGAGCATTTCAATGTCACAGGTGCGGTTCATTCACCTTTGTGAAAAATTTGGACATTAGCGAACTTTAGCAAAATGCCACAGCACAAAATAAATTCCGAACAATTTATTTTATTATTGTGGCTCTTGTGATACAGGACCTCCTAGTACAAGAGCCAGGGCTGCACTGGTGTTTGTGTCTTGAAGTGAAAATAAATAAATTATATTTATTTTCACTTTAAGACACAAAATAAATTTTATTATTACTATTTAGCTTATTTTGGGCATTTCTTAACAGCTTTATTTCCTATCGAAAAAACTATGGTTTGATTCTCTAGCATTTTTCATAACGTTCTGTTCGGTACTGACAAAACATCGAACCTATGACAACACACACTGTTGAGGCGTTGACCAATGTCTGCACGCAATGAGTTGCGATAGCTCCACGGAAAAAATACTATTAAAATATAGATTTGTCTCGGCTGCCAAGTACGCGGCCTTGATTGAGTTTTTCGCAAAATACTGTAGTGTGGATAAAAGGCTGATTGCGCGCGCGCCGGCCGTGGCGATCGCTGTCGCAACCCGCTGCAGAAAAAATGAATTACCAAGACACCCGATTGCATACTGAACGTGACTTTAATAGACAACAATAGTATTTAAGATTTTTATTTTTCGTAATATTTAGTACCTGCTGTAATATTCTATAAGCAACAGCCCTTGATAACCTTATCGGCTTCAATATCCTCCGAAACATTCACATAAAGGGTTGGTCAACCAAAGAATGGTCGTTTGTTAGCATTTTCTTTCAACATTGTGCAATCAACGGTGATGATAATGGCCTGAAGTAAAAAGAGCCTAAAGCCTATGTTATCAACTCATCAGGATTTCCCATTCGGAGTAGACAATGAAAATGAAGTAATAAAACAACTGTTAAGCTTGAAAAAATAAGCCTTTTTAGTTTTCACATATCGCTCATTTGGGGAAACATCGACGTACCTAACTGCAACTTTTTTTTAAGCCTGCTTTCCTAACGCTTTCTAAGTGCTTTGGCATATTTAACTCGTTTTTGGGAAAAAATACATACGTCGATGTTTCTCCAAATGAGCGATATAGTGAATCATCTAGATAGTA
Source organism: Hydraecia micacea (assembly GCA_914767645.1). Classification (NCBI taxonomy): domain Eukaryota; kingdom Metazoa; phylum Arthropoda; class Insecta; order Lepidoptera; family Noctuidae; genus Hydraecia; species Hydraecia micacea. The sequence continues at coordinate 20,162,228 of OU611779.1, forward strand.
CTGATTGACATCAGTAGTAGTAAGCATGAATATTAAAGCTTCTTGACTGAATCCGAGCCTTACATAACGAATTTTAGAAAAAATAAAACGTAATTATGGGATAACTTAGAGCCAATTTGACAGAAGAAGTTGCCAACAGAACATATTCGATGTGGATTTTTTAAAATATAGCAGTAACCATTTAAGTTAATTGTGTGCAAGCAAGCGAGGCGGACGGTTCAGGATGTTTGGTTGTGTCGGGCGGAACTCGGGCGCGGGTAAAGATTAACGTTATTTTATAAACGAGTTAATTAACAGCAAGTATTTACTGAGCATGCGCTACGTTGCTATTAATATTTATAATATTGTCAACCTTTTCATTATTTTAACGTTCATCAAACTATTTAAGCTTCATATGGTATGGGTAATTTATTATGCTCTTTATCTTTGCCATCGTTTTCATTGACTGCATCTTGATCTCTCGCTACAAAAAGTTTCCTCCTTTTGTTAAACAATATATCTTGTCCTTTCATTTTTACCAGCCATTTTCCATCAATTTCTAGCACCATAATATTATGTTCATCATTCACACCAAAATTATTAAAAGTTCCATTTGCCAAAAAGAGCGTAAAATATTCGTCACCCATCGCCGCCGTGTCACCAGTCTCAGTGACAACTCTGACACGAACAAAAATACAAGAATTTAACATCTCTTGTCCCAATTCCGTAGAAATTGTCACAGTTCCATAGATTATCCGCTCGGATGGCCCGACCGAGTGAAAGTAGAAACACGCCTGCTTTGGTAAATCAAAACGATCTTTTATAAAATATTGGAACATGATTGACAACGGGGAGCGAAGAAAGTATGAAATTTTGGATTTTCTAACGTTTTCTGCTGCCTTTAAGTAGGGTAATCCATTGTCGAGGAAAGTAGAGTGCATCAATTGGTTATTAAGTTCAGAAGTTGTGTTATTGGGGAGGGTTAGTAATGATGCAGAGTTTAGTTGTCATTTTAAGTTAATTGTATGAACTTCTAGTATCTTAACTTTATTGGTAGTATTGGTACCTCTGGCTAAGTTAAGAATAATGTGTTTTTAAGTTTATTTATTTGTTTAATACTTTAAGCACTTAAACGTAAAGAAGCGGACTTCTTGCCAAATGAAACTAGCAAGTTTATTATTTATTTATAAACTAAATAAATAGAACAATAAAACGGGCGCCTAGTGTTAAGTGCGAGGCATACCTACACTTTGTCACGTATGTTATCTATGCTAAATCTTAAAAAGGAACATGACATTTTGAATCATCAGTATCTGTATGTTTGTCTGTCTCATTATCACCGGTAACAGCTTCAATGTATCGTCTGTTAGTCTGTTACTAGGCACTATCCGACCGGATTATAATGTTAACTAATATCTATGTTTGTCAATATTTTGATGATATCTAGGTACCCTAGAAATGATGGAATGTGAACTTGAACTCTTTGTGATGATGCAAGCATGCAATCATCGCAAGATTTTTTTTTAATTAGCTGTTTTTGGACTTGCTTATTAACTATTCAATATATGTAGATGTGTCGTTGGCATTTTTATGTATCTAGGTCGAAACATGCTATTAATAGCCATCCAATTTCTTTCACTATCCATACATTATCTTTTAACACTAAGCCAAAGTTATAGTCCAAAAGCCTTAATGCTAATCCTAAATCCGAAGTCGGGCCGAATACCAAACACTAAAGCTTAGACCTGGTAAGTTAACATAAAGCACGCGACACACTGACCGACAAACGGCTACCCCCACCGCGACAGGCGGATTCTTAAAAAAAATCGTATCACGAAATTAATTTTTAGGCCAACCTACACGAGGCGCCCGCATCGAAAATTTGTCGCGCACAGAAAGAGACAAAACATACGCTATAAACGAGAGTGAAAGAAACGGGTGTAAGCGAAACAGGGCCGCCTAACGGTACACACACGGAAGTATGTCAGTGGCGTAAACACTACTTTATTATACACAGGTCGTAACCAACGACGGTTGGTCATTCAAAACACAACCTTGACCGGAGGTATTAAAGTCGGAATTTGGGTAGCAAGCAGGCTGGTTTTCGATTTTCACGGTGCTGATTCACGACAATAGAGCTATGTCCGTTTCTGTTTGATGATTACTTACGAGAATCCAGTTTTTAAACCTACCTCAAGGCTAGACCCGCGGCTGGGCTATTGATGGCCTATTGACAGGCGATAGCGCCTCGAAGAGATTGACGTAGAAAGTTACTGTAACTTACTAAACTGATAACAGTGATAACATTGATGAAACCAAAATCTGCTATGTGCCGTTTTTTGAGATTTCAAGATTTTGACCACAGCTTATTAGGTCACTGCCTTATTTCTCATATAAAAGAACTGATGTGCTTATGACTTTTTGCACATAGCAGGTTTTGGTTTGACAACGACGTTATGTTAATAATTTACCGATATGCATAATGTTTTAACGGTAGTTATATTTTTCGCTATATCGTGCATTTTTGTGAGTAGGTATATTTTCCTCCATAGTTATTTAAACCAGACGTATTTGTTTAGACGTATATTTTATTTTAACTAAGCAACTTTATAAGTCGTATCCCTTACGTGCGAATATTGAATATGCTTCGGGCACCAACACGAGTTGACCTAAGGCTCAGTCCACACTGCGCGTAAATTACTGTTATCACTCCATACTCAATTCATTCTTGTCCGATAAGATCTCCTTCAGATACAATAAGAACAAGCGTATATCGATACCGCTTTAGTAGGTACCGATACTGTTTATATTTATTTCAGATATTACTGTATCGGTACTAGAATATATTATATCGGGATCGAAGAGATTATGGTCTGTATTCTAGTGTGAACTGGCATTTTGAATATTTTGAGCTATAAATAAATCATTATCCAATGTGCTTTTCCAATTTAATTCGCGTAACGTAATGGACCTTCAAAAGTTCTGTAAAATTTATAAACGTTTTATTTTCTTACCTCCATAAAGTGGGAAAAATAGAGAACGACAAAAGTTACCCAAACATTCTCATTTAAATCTTTTTACCTCAAAGCGAAATTGCAAATACACCGACCAAAAAAAAGTTAACCAATTTGCATAGGCTAAACATTTATTATGTTAACTGTTGTACTCATTGTTTCCTAGTATTAACAAGTACAGTCGGCGCTTTGATCCCTACATCCTAATTGCCTAATATACTTGTTTGGTCGTTTGTCAAGGCAGCGGGTACCGTTACAGGCCCAACGGGTTTTTTTAGGAGTGGACCGTGGTATGCGCACACCACAACGAGGTTGAGTGGATTTTGGGTGGCCCAGCGAGGCCTAACGTGGCCCGTGTGGGAACGCGTGGTGTGTCGCAGCGTGTAGGTGCTATTGTTTTGTCCTTATTAGTACGATACGGTAATTGGTATCAATTGATTTATTGCTCAGTGAAATTGAGATGTGGTGAGATAAAAGAACTATTGATAGTTTTAGTCCTGATTTCAGTTATTATTGACTGATTACGTTCAATTTCGTTTGTGCGGATTCCTTATACCTCTAGTAAAGGCCACCGTCATCAGAATATAGAAGAGTATTATTTATTCCATAATAGTTACCACCAATCAAGTAGGAAATTCTTTTACCTAATATAGAAATGTGTGAACACAGGTAGAAGGCGTCGCAGCAGACCCCGCAGGACATGGCGGGACGAGCTGGACAAAACAAACAGCCAGTGGTCCACTTTAGCTCTGGATCGAAAGAGCTGGAAGTCATGGGGAGAGGTCTTTACCCAGCTGTGGGATGATGCAGGCTAACAGTAACAGTAATATAGAAATTATCACAGAACTACTGAAGACACAAACACAGGCAGATCTCTTTGAAATTTTATTCTCAGACGCCAAATTAAAATTGGTTTACTGGCTTCAAAGAATACTGTGTCAGAGTGACAACAGAACTGAAAAACTTTATAAAATCAATCGTACAACAACGAAACGAGTCTATTTCGGCAATCGACCACGATTAGTTGCGCAAGCGCACGTTTACAAAACATTTATTCTACGTTATAAAATTACGCTCAAAAGCCCAATAAAGAGAATGGTATCGCAATATCCTATACTGTAAACAAATATCATAACGTTGCGCTGACAAGATGTAGAAAGTGGCCATGTTTGATATCAATACGATTTTAACAGTTGGGTATTGCTGCAACTAACGATAATTTAATATGTGTCGTTTATTATTAAATATGTCAAAGAGATTGCTTTATAATCAATTTAGACAACAAATAGCTGTACGACAGTGTTATGGCAAACTCAAAAATATCCTTTACAAGCAGGCCCTCCTGATACTGAAAGCTAAAGTTACATTGTTCTTTAAGTCAATATTTTCAAATATTATGAGTCTTGATGATTACGGTACACTATTTACCAGTTTTTTACCCTTAAAATTCAAATTTTGGACCAAACACTTGTACAGACATATCATAAACCTGCCAAACTGCGTGATAGTTTAAAAACCAGAAACAGTAGTGTGCAGTGTTTTCAGTAGGAAAGACCGTAGACATTATATCTGGAAACACATTCCAACTATTGGACATTGGCTTCCAATATTCATGTTAAGTCTTTTCAACAAAAATATACGATACTTAAAAAAAAAAACATATTGTTTAACAAATAAAATCTATCGATAAGAATCTAGGCAACAATAACCAAGGGGCAGCTCTAAGATGTTTCTTCTGTGAACTAGTAAAATGCAAATGAGTGACGAATAAAGACATTGCTTCTTTAGTCGTTATGTTAATATAACTTGTAAAAGGGTTGATTTCAATTTGTTTTCCAGAATGTATTTTAATTTAAACAGGGACATTTTTTCTTTATCTTTGTCACGGAGGCGCATTGTTGTAACTCTTGTTGGCACTACTTAATACTTCAAGTAAACTTCGATTTATAAATTTTTATATGAGAATGGTGCAGATTGAACACGTGACACAACCAAACTCAATTTAAGTTATTGCTATCTTTATTCTTTCTTATGAAATACGAAAGTGTCGCACGTTAATAATAGCTATTCCAAGTCAAAAGACAAACACAAGAAATAACTTCTTTTCAAAATTAACTTTATCTACAATATTTTAAAACAGCACTACCCCATACAAAACCCTTAGAACCGCGCTAATAGCCCTCAAAACGAACATACTGTTATTCCAACCTGCCATGACTATCAAACTCGGTAACAACCCGAGTGTCCGAATCCCGCGCTGGTCACAAAAACCCCCGCTCGCCCTAAGGTCGTCGTCCTGAGTCCGGCTCGGGATAGCCCTGTACGTGTACAGTTATGGGTCAACCACCGGCCTGGCCTTGAGGATCCTCCCGTGAATATGAATAGGACAGGTGGACTCAACAACTGTTTTGGGGGAAAAATTGGTGGAATTGTAAGTTTAGAACTGTTTTGTGTAGGAAAAAGGGTGAAGTGAATTAGTGTTCAATTGCTTTGTTAGAGCTTTGTTTTAGACTACATAGTGCTCCTTAGGAGGATTTTAAGCAGCTCTGGACTGTAATGCAATTTAGTTTAGCAGTATCGGTGTTCTCCTATCTCTGTTTATTCTATTGTGGAGACCATACACAAACATAATTGGCAGTGGGTCCAATCGACCCATTCAAAATTTGATTTAGTCGACTAGACCAGCGGGTTCAGTTCGTGTGGGTCCAGTTGACCAAAGACTCATAGATTTTCAGTCGAACACACTAGCTAGTTGAGGATGTTTCAAAGCATCACGTCATCGGAATAGTTGTGGTGGACAGATCACGTTTTGAAACTTCCAAATCCACTGACTATATTCATCGCAAACTATGTAGATGAGCTCTTACAATACAAGCTGTTTAATGTCATGTTTGATCTATAGTAATTAAGATATATTATACAAAGACACTGTTGGTATACCTTAATAAATAAATAAAAATAATATCACCATTAGACAGAAAAATACCCACTTCAATTGAGTCGAATGAAGAAGTAAATTTTATACTACAACCCAAAATAAATCATTCAAACGCGATAATCTTGATTCTTGAGATAATCGCGTATCTTGCAGCTTAGATTTTATAGATCCATCTAGATAAAGAGTGCCTTATAGCGTGGCTATGGTGCGCGTGCGCCTCTGGCTATGTAAGGCACAGGGGCAATGGGTTAGCTGCATGGTGTCCGTAAGATAAGAGGTTACTATAGCTTGTTTAGATTTTATTGTGCTTTGTGGAATCGGTTCAAGAAATAATAAGATAGAATTAAAATTGCTTCTTTGAGAACAGTTCTGTTTTGTGTGAATGTAGGTTCGTTTATTACTATAATCGAACCTAAATTCAGCACATACAAAGCATATAACACTACCGTGTTCTCAAGCTTTGTATCTGCTAAACGAAACGGTGCGATGAACGATGTTTTTTTAGAAGCGTTGTATTTAATAAGTAAGTATTAACTGCTTTCTTTTTTAGCCTTATCACTTTTTTATCACATCATATACTATAGTTTTTTCTAGCCTACTACCGGCCAAAGACCCCTAGAAGTTAGAATATGAACTCAAATAACCTAAACATGTAAATGTATTACAATAACCAGTTCCTACATCTCATCTTTATACACAAAAAGTTTAATAACTAGCATTGCACTCACACATGTGCAGACGCAGCTTACGACCATGTGTACTATGTGATGTGTCGACGCGTATGACGCATGCGTGAGCCGCTAGACCACTTGTGACGTAGTGACACTCCCGTGGATACACAGGCTGTTTACTAAAATACAGATCCTGCACCCGAAATGCGTAACACTCGGAATTAACATCCATTAATTTATTGTCAATTTGACAATAACCATTACGTTAGTTTTTTTTGTCAAGCAGATATAATAAACTTATATTATGTATTTTTAAGACGTAGGAGGACATTTTGTTGTACCGGCAAAATAAAAAATATAAAATACCGAGTGCGTTACGCAATCAGGGTGCATCAGGTACTTACATGTAATTTCTTCTTAAATATTTTACATCGATATTAAATAAAATTATATTAATACCTAAATATAATTTTTAAAATTGTTTGCTTTCTTATTAAAGTCTGAGAAGTTAAATAACTTTTTCGCCGTTTTTATAGTTATATTATTAGCGGTAAACCGCATAGTTACTACAATGGGTTACGAGCTAATTTGAATAGTTGGCTAGTTTGCACATCTAGTGCAGCTCGACGGTGGGCCAATCACTCAGTTGTTTGTTATAAAAGATATTGCGGTATTGTAATATTTGATATTGGTAATTTGTAATGCATAATAGAGGTATGTTTGTTATTCATTCTCTGGTAGTTGGTATTGTTAAATGGTATGTGTTGTGGTTGGTATGTTGAAAAGCCAGTAGCTACTTTAGTGAATGGATAGACCACACAATTCAATTTTGTAAGCACTTATTCTGATAAGTTTGTTTGTTAGATAAATTAAACGTGCTACGTGTACAGTTCTATAAGAGAAGTAGATGGCAGATCATATAAGCTAAGTAACTTGCTAGTATGTAATGTATGTAGGGTACGCTGCGCGCGACGACCATGGTCGTTGGCTGCGCGGGACCCGACCCTTGCAGTCGATAATATACGATACCTCGGGACGCATGTGTTTTGTTTGTCAGCAATTAACAAAAAAAAATTAAGTCATTTAACTGAACATGATTCTGACTTTTCATGACACTGGACTGCACGGAACTTTACATATTGTCTAAATAGATGTTTCAAAATGGGATCATCCTGTACGTTCCATACACGAGAATATATACACGGCGCGCGGCGGCCGACTCGTTGTCCGAGTCAAGGTGGCGGTACAGTTAACCATTGTTTACATACGCGCTCGCTCCGACTAGGTACACTCAACAGGAAGTAAATAGCCACAATCTGATCTTGACAGTGTCTGTTCGTTGTAGCCTTAAGGGCGACTTTCGTAGCTCAAATGTTATACAGTGTGCTGTTGACCGTACTATGCGTCGTTATGAGCGCATGTACCAAGAGTACTAGCCTTTGTTTATGCTAATGTTGACAGCTTTACGGGTTGGCTATTAGCCGTTTATCAGGCTGAGGTTCACTGCCGTAGGAAGTCGAATGATATTGTAGTGTCTAAGGTCGGAAATAGGCTAAGAATCGTTACTTTTGGAATTATATAAGTTATAATATGTAGTTATAGAAAAGGGGAATCAACTCACTCATCCAGCGCGGTAATAATTATTACCAATATCTGCCAAATGTATGTAGGTACTAAGAATAGTGTCAAACTTGTTTATGTAATTATAATATGCAAATTGGATTGTATGATCCGGGGAATAAATGATTATTAATATTAATCATGATGTTTCAGAGACTTATTTCCACGACAGATTGAACACACACACATCGCAGCTTTGATGTGTCAAACACCCTCAAAACTTTAAAGCAGTTTATTTGAACCCAAGGCTGCAATAATGTGTACCTATTATAGAAAAATCATTTCAAGTTTATAGTATACTAGTTTTTGCTAGCGACTTCTGTTCATATGGAAGTCAACTATACCATAAAACATTATTATCCTATGGCACTCGAAAATAGTGTACGTTTCTATCAGTGTTTTTTTTTATTCGGATCAGTACTTCCAGAGATGAGCTTTTATAAAAATTAGACGACAGCGCTTTATATCGCTAAAATATAACCCGACCAAGTGAAATTGCTCGTTAGTTTCATATTACACGACCTCTGTATAATATCTGTTGTTACGTTGTTTTATAATTTGTTTAATTATAAAAATAATTATTTTTTAACACAACTGTAATCTTCACAGTTTAACCATAATCATCAAACACAATATAGCGTAACAAGTAGACATATTCATGTTCTGACAGCTGCTAAGGATGGCGTCGCATGTGCGAATCAATTGATGGCACCTACTAATGGGGAAACACCATAAACCTGCCAGCCTGCCAGCTCCCATTGACATATGAAGCGCGATGCTCTCTAACAAGACTTGACAGGTGATGTGAGTACTGTAGTTTACAGCGCCTTAAATAAAGTTTCGAAGATTGTTTGTGTAGTAAAAAATATAATTATCTTTGAGCAGTTCAAAGTTGGATTAATACGATGACTTGAGAAAAAATACGTCCCGTTTTGTATAGGTTTAGGCCGATTTTTCAATCCTCAGATAATTTAATTTTTATCTGTAGAACAAATATGGCGTTTGACGTAATATTTTTTATACTAAAGCTGTAAACCTATCATAATTATTCCTCACATAAAAGTTAACTAATAATTGAAAGCAGGAAAGTTTGTAGCTGTTCTCTATTTATTAGGGTAAATAAATGGCAAAGGTCAGTTACCTATAGTTTAAGTTTTTTCAAACTATTTAGTTTGCAATCATAAAAGCTCCTGGGGAGTGGAAAAGATAATAAGTACGTAAGGTAAAGACAAAAGCTTCATAAAGCCATATATTGTTAATTTCTCATAACCTCAGAACTTCTAATAATAAGCAAAAAGTTGTAAACGGAACTGTCAGTATTATTATTTTTGAAGGCGATACTATTATTAAAGGCTACGTCACAGGTCGTTCACCGAAATATGAGGCTGTCATTATTTTCTGTTCGGTAGTACATTGTTATAGGTACTCAGTTGCAGGTGGTGGCTGGTGGTGCAAGAAGGGGGCGACAAGCGAATAAATAAAGAACATAACCCATATTTGCAGTCGGGTAAAAAATAATAAAGAACAGTGAATGGTTTGGATTGGTGGTTCCTTATTGGTTTGTTACAGAAGCTTGTACGTAGTTTTTTTTTTTTTTAATCAAGTGCGCCCCCATATTGATTTCTTTTAGCTCTTTGCCGGAGCTTTAGTTTGCCATTGTACAGAAATAATTAATTCAACAATAGTTAATTAAATAATTAATAACTGTCGCGGATATTTAACTCAATCATTTTAAGAATATTCACTAAAATAATCGTTCTTCTCAAAGTTAAATTCTTTCCAAAATCGCTATTGCTTGTAACTTAAACATAATTACGTTAACCGCCGTACGATCAGACAAATGAGTTTAAATAACAAACAAAATGTTCCTTTTTACTTTTAACCGACCACTTTGAGTGTAACAGTCTCCGAGCGAATTAGTCAAACAGATAATATCTTGTTTTATCATTTATTACGATAAACAATAAAATATAAGTGCACCAAATGTTTTTATGTCGAAATGTTCAATTATTTATTTCGACAGTTAAATTTACATGTATGTATTTTGTTTTTATTGTATGTGTGTTTGATTACACTTCTTTGTCTTGCGTAATTTGTTGTCTAATTTATACTTTTCAGGCGAACCGTTAATGATAACATCCTGAAGGAACCAAAGAGCAATCGCTTTCAAAGCGTTTCGTGTTTCAACAGGATTGGCATTAGCTTCTCGGTTCCTTATGTCAATCCAATATATTGTTACTTTTCCATGATCGTTATCGCTGATAGAATGACATTTTTTCAATGTCAATCGTGGTGATCAATGTTAATTTATTTCTCGAATGGGATTTCGATATCAATTTCTTATTAAACTTAAGTTCGCTAAGATTCTATTAAGTCACTGTTATTGTGTTTGCACTTTAATAGCTTTATGTAACAAAATATTCGTCAACATCACATGTATAAATTTCGTGATAACGCGTTTAAATAATACCGTAAGTAAACTTTATTTGAACGCGACAAATGGTGATTTTTAGCAATTTTCCCATTACTAAAAGTATAACAAAACTTTTACTTGGCAAATAGAAAACCCACATCACCCTCTTATGATTTGAGTGGTAAGGTTGGCAATCGCATGATTTTTCATTGTTTACTAACATGACTTGACGACTTTTACATTTCGCAGCGCCCCGCTAATACGGTTTTCTATGATTTGGGCATTTCTTTTTGTTAAAGCCATACATATTTTTACTGTAAATATACTAGCCTTTTCTTATGCGTATTACAACTTGCAATAATAATTATGTTCTCCCTAGTACCACCTTACACTATTAGAATAATAATAATAAGTGAAAATACATAACCATTTTCTCTTTCGAACCATAAATCTGATAAAATCGGTACCATAATAAATAATTTTAAATTAAAATTCATAATCAAAATCTGCCCCCGCACCTAAGCGCTAATGTCCATAGAAAAGACATCAACGCGCGCCGCGGTACGGTGACCTACTGACAGTAGCTATGTGTGTGTGAACGTGCATACAACGTTGTTTACATCTGCTAGTGTGCACACTGTGAGTGTGTGAGTGAAGTTGTAATTACACACACACACATACACATATCGCAAGTACTCGTTAATGATTTGAAAAATAAGTTATGACTAAGCAATTTTGCAAGTGAAAGTGAAGCGTACTGGATGTTTTTATTATATGTCAGATTGATGATAACAAGTGTTCTTTGCGGCGATATAGAGTATACTATGTTGGTTTAAAAGGACGATATAGTTTATCATGTTTTAGTCGGATATGAACAATTTTCTAGTGTAAATTCGAAAAGGGTGAATGTTTTCTTAATGGTACTTGATTGACAATTCTATCATGATTATTCTCACATCCACTTTTTCTTAAAATTTGAACATAAACGTAAAAACATTTTAAACAAAATCTTCACTCCAAGAAGGCGGTAAATAATTGTCCTATTTTATATACCATAGTGACACAAAATCCTCCAATCGATCCATCTAATGCCCCACGCACACATACTCACTCGCGCCCCGCCTCCTTCTCATGCACACACACCCACACAAACACAAGCCCACTATGTGTGTGCGCTCGTGTGCGTCATCAACTTTCTTTCGCAGTCGCCGGCGCACCTCGTTTCTTGCAACCGTGACATTGTAACTACTGCGAACAGGTCCGTGAAACTTCGCAAGAACTTGAACACTTTGAATTATTTAGTTGACTGATTTGGACTTGTGATCTGAGTTTGTTTTAATTATGTTGGTAGAAGGATGCTTATTAATATGATAATAATTATGTGTTTGAGTTTTACGAGATGAATAATTTGATGGTACAGATATGCTCGGTCTCTGCGCTACGGGTCGCGGGTTTGATTCCCGTACTGAATAAATACTGTGGTCACAGATAGTTGTTTTAAAGGTGTCTTTTTATGTATATATTAGAGATTTGTGTTTGTAAACGTCAACGCATTTAATTTTACGATATATTTAGAATAAAGTTTTAATAAAGCTTTTTAGCACACCACGAATTTACGAATTTCAATATGTCGGTACTAAGGCAAATAATAATAAAGAGATTTTCTCCTTTTCAATTACTTTTTCGACAATCTTCTAAAACTGAAAAGGAGACAAGACCATACGTTGGGCACTAAATTGGTTTTACGTACTCTTTGATAATTAGAGAGGTCTGATTTTGGATAACCCAACCGTAGACCAACCGCGGCGCGCGTAACTGAACCTCACATATTGATTGATCCACGAGGCCGTTATTTAGCCACGAGGTACTTCGATAAAAAAGAACATACTCCTCATCACAATAATTCAAACGACAGTTATCTCAAAAACCATCAAACGCTATCACATCGCACATCCGTCACCTCCTGCCACTTCCTGCCACTTCTACTACATTCTGCCACTTACAGTTACTGCTACTTGAACTTATACAACTTAATTTACGTACGGCTTTGATCCTTGATCGGGGCCGAGTAAGCCAAGTATATCTTTATTGTGGATCTAACACAATAATGATCTGTCTGTAGATCCGATAGTGATCGATCGGGACTGCTATGCGCAAGAGTGTACGGTAGTCAACAGAAAGTTAATATGCTTATGCTATGTAGATAGTGGTGCCGATTCGATTGTTCAAAAACTAAACTAAATTTTAGTTCAGTGCATCTATTTTTTCTATGTAATTAAGAAAAGGAGAGAAGATAAATTTTTGTTTAGTCCTGTCAAATTAATCAGCGCCTGACACTACCCCGTACAAGTTTAGACGTGATTAAAAACTTGTCTACTAAAATTACTTCAATTTACGTCGACTCGAATCTCGAACTCGAATGGAGCCGTTTTTCCTGCGGCGAAAGACGTCACGTGAAGTGGGCTCTAACAAAGTGATGTGTAACACTTAAAACATATTTAAATAGGTTCGCCACCTAGTACAGACGCCAGCACATCAAGCTACTACAATCTGTCAAATTTCTTTAATAGATTTGCAACTTTATCGCTAAAGCATAAGGTTCAAAGTTGATTGGGGAAATTTGACAGTTTCGGGTAGCTTGATGTGCTGGCGTCTGTACATGGAACATAGATATAACTGGCGAAATGTAGGCGATGTACTACTTAACCCTTTGGGGAATAAATACTTACAACAACTCACGCCTTTTTCCTATGGGGGTAGGTTGCTTCGTTTTCGCACATACGTCTGGTCTGGTCTGATGATACTCGTATATTTAAAGTCTAACAGTTAATCCATCATATCCGTTCTTTTAAGCGTTAACCTTTTGCCACTGCCCTGCACAGTGCGCCGCGCGGGCGCACGTCCCGTTTGCAATTAATCTCCCACTAATGGCGATCATTGACAACTTTATTGGGAACACCCTCGTCGTGACGTCATCATGAAGTCGTTCGTTTTTATTCGACGGTTCGGTAGCAACCTGATTGTTTTGACACACTCCGTCTGGTTGATTGTAAAGCTTACGAAAATAATTAACGATTTTAATTGTGGGTTAATGCAATGATCAACGGGTACCTAAGTGGTTCCTTTCCAGCTTCAACCCCAGAGAGGTTTAAGAATAACACGTGTAAAAGACACAAATTCCTTTACAAATCAATCCAAAATTATTTTGTCAGCAGTCACCCATACATTAAACTTGCGAACACAGCCTCATAAACTCATAATTTAACGGTTTCCGGCAGTTCTGTAAAACTAGTTTGAGTTTTTGAAAAACGAACTAGATTTGTTTACCGTTACAGTGACGTCACAGTGGTATAGCACATTGTTAAGATGTTAATTGGAGCATTTGAGTAACAATTAATTTAATATTTTTATTACGTTTCACACGATTCTTTGAGGTGTGAATATTTTTGTGAAATTAATTAGAGTTAAGACTTTTTTTGTGTGTAAAGTGATTGTTGAAAAATGTAATTATTTGATGAGAATTCATTCTCGAATAATATTTTACTTTAATATTACATTTTGCTAACGACGGAAAGACTACGCCTTCGATTCTTGAGTGCATCATCATATTAACTATTTTGGTTAAATTAACATTCCGTTTGAGTTACGCTTCCATAATCACTTTTAACACAATACGTTTACAATAACAGATTAATAATAAAATTGTTACGCATATAATAAAGATTTGACTGTTATCCCCATCTTCACATATTTTAAGCTATTAATTTACTAAGTGGTCCACCATTTATCGCATCTCGTAGCATCAACATGATTCCATTATGTACTGGCCGGTCATTTTACTGCATACATTTTTAAACACACAGCGAATAAATGTAATATGGCGGAGCGGAGCTCGGCTAAATCTCATGTAATTGGTGTTCGCGGACTGAATGGACACAAGCGATACTGTTAGTGCCCAAGAGATAAGAGAATGGCGAGATTTGCTGAAGAATATTGGTGTTTGCTCCTACTATTAACTTTTTGAACGTAGGGCTGTGATGATGAGTCCCAATGTTGGGCAAATGTATCCATCATAGCTTTAGAACTTATTATATTTTGTCTTTTCTAATAAATGTGTCACAAGGCAGCGTTGCCGGGCCACCATACTAAAGTCGCTGCTGAATGAATAAACGAATAAAAGCAAAATATCTCTCGAATTTCTGGTTCGAAAATAGGTTCAAACTGAGGTAAATAAGAGTCCAACTTTATAAGTAGTCTAAAAAGTTACATCTAAGGAGCCTTTGATAAAGGCCCCCTGGAACTATGTTCGTGATTTTGGAATAAATTTCGCTGGTATCTTATCACTTATACTGACGAAAAACATTTATTTATTTTAGAGGTATTAATTACATTCCAGTTACGGACAGACGCTGAGTGTTGGTGGAAAATTAAGAATTTGATTTATGTGTACGTGAACTTAATTTATAGGTAAAAAAACCTGAACATAGCTAGCATTTCTGTTATGTGAGAATTCGCCTGTTTAGGCAAGAAAACACTGTACTTAACCACATACCTAGCTATATTAAAAGTATTTGAAACATAAATACGAAAGACAAAATAGTAAGATTTTAGATGTTTTGTTGTTATTGTCAATGTAAGCAACAACGACAATATATGTATGTAACTAACAGCGCCCCACGGTTTCACCCGCATAAGTCTCGATACCGTAGAAAAATCGGAATAAAAAGGGTCCTATATCTTAACCCAGGGTGTCAGCTACCTCTATACTCCATACCAAATTTTATCAAAATTGGTCCAGCCACTTTTTCGTGAAGAAGTAACAAACATACAAACACACTCACAAACTTTCGCCTTTATGCACTTAGTGCGATTTAGATTTTTTTTTTAATTATGAAGTCTTTGACCTAAAATAATATTTGGCGCATTTATTACATTATAAAAAGTAAATAATAAACCAACATAAGACGTTGCTTTAACTTTATATATTCCTAACTATTGACGATCCTATACATAGATATAAGTACTCGCAAAAATAACCTCAATGACCCAGCATTTGGCTCAAAAACCCAGTTTAACCCGAGACTTATTACTTGCTATTGTCAATAACCAGTTGATAACCGTGATCACCGCCAACCTAACCCGCACACCGCTGAGACCTCACGCGGTATGTTAGTACTCGCATCGCATAATGCCGCGACAATGAACGGGTTAGCTTCGCATGTCATTCGCAGTATATGACATGAGCACCATTTTTTTGGGTTATTTATTTGTTATAGTGGGGCAATCAAAGATGTAAGTGGTTCTTTAGTTCATGGAAGAATAGAGAATTTAAGACATGATTGGGTCAAATATCAGAATCTCATACACGACGGAATTCACGCGAACGACAAGCACGTTAAGCCGTTGGTCCCGGCTGTCATTCGTAGGTCGTTGACAGTTGTTACGGGAAGTCAGAAGCCCGAAGGTCTGACAAACAGTCTTACCAAGGGGTATTATGTTACCCAGTAACTGGGTTGTGGAGGTCTGATAGGCAGTCGCTTGATGTAAAATACTGGTACTAAGCCGACCCTAACCTAGTTGAGAAAAGGATAGGCAGATTGATTGAGTTTTTTTTTTAATAGATACCTAAACATAATCAAAGAGATGAATATTTAATTAATTTAAAGAAGCAAAAAGCCCACTTTTTTGTATTTCAGAATCTTTCATACCACACTTAAAAATATTTGCCAAAAATTCTAATAAGTAAAAACCGCTCATTTCCACAAAAAGACATTAAACAGAAGACCAGTTGAGCACCGAATTAAAAAACAAACTGTATTTTGGCCACAAAAATGTGCATATGTAACCACTATGTGGGTTTACGAGCGACGCCTCGTTCGTATGTGGCACGCGTACGTTTAGGATTTAGAACTGTTTGAGACAGATTTGTGTACGCAAGTGTACTCACGGGGATAGTCTCTGTGCTTTTGTTTGTGACTGTGCATAAGTCACATGGTAAATGAACATTGTCTTAGACGAACTAAAATGCTTCTTATTTAAGGTTTGTAGCCTAATGGCCTGTTCCACTACCTCACGTGAAAAAAAGTAAGCCAGGCTCATTCACCAAAAACAAGATCCACAATTAAAATTGGTGAAAAAATACCTAAAACGTGGAGAGACAATACTACAAAGTCTACGAACAGAAGAAAGAATTCACAAGAAATACTCATACACAACCGCGCATCGAACCTGTCTACCGACAATTTCCTTTACCTCATAAACGCAACACCAAAGCTCTTTCACGCACCAATTTTAACATTTTCGTACTGAAACCACTTGAAAGCAATTGAAGTAAGTACATAATTTGGGCAGCTAATAAGTAGTTGTCAGTCACCATGTACCGGGTAGCCGGGAGGGAACAGGTTCCTCGAGGTAACGGGACCGGAATGACCCCAATACGGTTTTCGGAACCTTTGGCCGGTGGAATCGATGAAGGACACGTGAGATGTGATGCGTTGATTTTGAGTAGGTTTTGAACGAGTTCACAAAGGTGGATTTTTATTTTGATGCTCTATTTATTTACTACAAGAGACCCGCTCATCACCGCTCAACATCGAAGTTTATGTAAGTTTAATATTAATGTTTTGTACACATCAATATTCCGGAATAAATTCTTCAAACCATGGTGAAAACCGCAACAAAATCTGTTTCGCAGTTTACACAGGCAGATGCGAAATGCAAATTAATAATAATTGTATAGTTCTAAGATTGAAGACCAAATGAAATCTCCTATTAAGACATCGACTTCTCAAACAATCCAAGAATTTCAGAGTTCAGTATTATTATTTTTACTTTGTAGCGGTTATGACTACGATGGTTTATGTAGGAAACTACTATTGTTTTCATCAGACACGCCTATTAGGCAATAATAAGTTTAGTGGAAGTTTCTTCAATTGCGTTCAAATGTGAAATGAGACGTGTTTACTTGACGAATGTCTAGAGTGTCCGATTTGCATTTTATATTTAACTTAGCACAAAAACAGAGCTAAATACCTGTTTGTCGAGTCAGCAGTTTTTCAGGCATATTTCAAACCAACTTTAACTCAGAAAACTTCATGGTATGATAATAACAACATTTTGCTGTCAAATGCCCACGTTGATTTTCTAGTTGCTTTTTCTTTGAAAACAGATAATATCAAAACATAAATTTGCTCTTACATAATTCGCCGAAATCCATAAATTAACCCTTTAAAGGAGCCGAGACAAAAATGCAACATGCGTAAGTAAAATAAAAAAGTAAGCCTCTTTTGTAGCCGTCAGCGAGTTTGCATAAATTCCAAAGAAGCCAGTTTCGGCCCTTTTTCATCGAATGACCCAATTTTTTGTGCTAAATAAGAGCCATCTCACGGATGTAAGCCGGATTTCGTGACGCAATTTGCCAAAAGAAAGTTGTGTTTTTTTTCCTTAAATAAAGGAAAAAAATATGTAGTTAATTTTATATAATTATTTCGTCTAAGGCCTGGGTATTTCCGATATAGCTATCTCATTGCGATAAATATGAGAATCATCTCGCATATATAACGGGTCTTGCGATTTAGTCAAAACTATTCCATTAAAAAAATAGAAATCTACAATTATGAAATATGAGTCATGTTTGTTTAAATAAATCATTAATAATTGTTTGTCCTTGACCTCGTTTCTATTTTTACTTAGCGAGGTTCATCTCACAAATGATACGTAGTACAAATTCTGTGAAAAGAAAGTTGTAGTTTTTCCTTAAAGAAATCGTTTTCATAGAACTGGATTCACTGGTTAATAAATGCAACATTTATAAGCAAATTAATTAATAATGCATTTTTTTCCCAATTTGATAAACAAATTAGAGATAGATTTTAAAATGTCACTAACTTTTACATAGATACACTAATGTATAAATCTGTAAAATAGTTTAAGAAAACTGCCTCATAAAGGCTCTTTGTAAACTTTCAAAACCAACAATTAAGTAGCTTCTATGATATGAAATTTCCATTATATATTTATTTTTATTGGCTTATAACTTATGATTATAAATTATAATTACAGTGCTGATTCTACCATCTTATATATGACTTGTTAATCATCGGTTAACTTCAAGCAATAAGCGATCGCTAACTCGATAACTATTCAACAGCAGTTTTTTGTTCAACAGATAGACAATACAAGCAATTTAAATCTAGCAATACATTAAAGATGTATGTAATTTACCTTGTCAATCGCGAAACTGTAATTTGACAGGTGAACCAAGATTATAATTATTTTGCAAGGCTTTTGAGTTTGACACCATTTTACTTTAGTGTTATTTGTGGTAAATGATTTTGCAAACTTAATTTAATGAAATAATACAATATAACAGTATTTTATAAAAATTATCGCTTGAAAAGTCCATGTTTCATTTCAAAAGGTAGAGACTCTCTCTCCAAAGCTTGATAAAAATAGAAATGAGACAGTATATATATGCATGTATAGTAAAAACCCGTCTATAATATATTAATTGCTAAAAAATCATCGGTCTAATCATCCAAGATCACACGAAAAAGAACGATCTTTTTAACAAAACGTGGGTCTAAAAGTCTCACGATTTCATGTATAAGATAATAACACTCGCAAAACAAATCCGACAATTAACTTGGCTTTACAGTTAGACCCGTTTCACTTTTTGAGACGAAAGCCTCCCCCCCCCGCCCCCCGTCTCCATTTCACCGCACTCCCCCGCAATGGCCTCGAAACCTCGATTCAAAGTCAAGTACTGATCACGTGACTGTACTGAATTTGTGCCGAAAATCGGGCACGTGTTGAATTCATGACGAAAATCAGGTAAAACCTTTTCAGTTTGTGCCAAAAATTAGCAAACGCAATTCACTTTAAATATATATGAAACTGGTGGTGGTTACATACTAAGGTCCACTTTCACCGCAACTCAATAATGCGTTTAGCGATAATTATAAAACATATTTTGTTTCCGTCAATTGTTTTGAAGTAACAGAGACAGAGTGATGTTTAAAATATGTGTAGCGTTCAAACGGTTCAACCTATAACCTTATATTATAAGCCAATAAAAATAAATATAAAATGGAATTTTCATATTAATTAAAAGTTTCTATAGTATTTGTGAGACAGTTTTCCTGAAGTATAAACGTGGGCTTCAAAGCAAACTCCTTGCTGCACCGTCTACGAAGCAGCAACAGCATCCTGAATACGATTGCCGCCCGTTTTGAGTGACCTTTCTTTAAAATTATTGGATAAGGACAGCCATAGGCATCAGATAAGTATAGCTACCTAACTAACTAAACTAACAGTTTTAGGTACCATTAACATTTTATGTTTTTTTGTGATAAATAATGTAACTTATAATTAAAAAGATTCTCTGAAATAAATAAATGATAAAAGTTTAAACGGCGTTAAACCGGGGTTATTTAGTGTTATAATTAAAAGGTTAGTAAAAGTTATTGAAAGACACTTACTAGACAAAATAAAAGGCCTTTTGATCATGTAAAGCAATTAGGCTTTGCTTGCTGCTCATTCCTTTCTTCTATGTATCGCTGCTGATCTAAAAATAAAAGAAAAAAACAAACTAAATCAGCTGCTTTAAGACTAATACTACTGTCTTACACAGTAATGTGACAAACTGCAGTCTATCTATGTTTCTAGAGATGTTTAGTCTAAACGTCATCTTACTTTTGACAGGCCAGAGCGTTGGCAAACAATTGGGATTTGCAACAGCAGTGTATTGGCAAAATTGAGAATTGTTATAAGAGTACATATTATACAATGTGTTTGGTAAACTACTGTACAAATTTAATTATTGTATAATACATTTAGTTCTAATTTAATGCGCTTGCGAGTCAATTAATAAATAATATAAGTATTATCTGACCAGATAGGGGTCGTAAACATTTTAATTCCTTCATTTTCTAAGCTTACATTGGGATGATAATTATAATTATTCATGAATGCGTTCGACGTGGATTTTATTATATTATTATAACGGGGAACAGAGGCCGCAAACATTTCTATGTTAATTTTGTAAATAAGAATTTTTAATTCGTTTACTTGTTCTTGTGGCCTATTTGATGTTTCAATAAAGATGTCGTTCTCACACTCAAGTTCAGATTTTTACTAAATTTTCAATATGATATGATTTTTAATTAAAAGGGTCAAGTTACAAGTGTCATAAAAGAACATTAAAGCTTATCGTCCTCATCATCTTGAGTATTTTTACGATAATAGTTCTATTAATTATTGTTCATGATTATATTTATTATTGTTCTATTATTTATTGTATTTAATCGTAGCATGCCTGGGGCCATAGTTACCAGATCACGAACTATTAGGTGTATATGGGAAGGGAACATTACTGACTGACTGTACTTTAGAAAGTACATTACAGGCATTGATATATTATGATTTAATGTATCAACGACTGCAGTGTTAGTTTTCAAAGACCAGCCAAGGGTGTGGTCCAGACGATCAAACTGAACAACTTTCTCCATGGGACCAATATCGTAATCGCGAAAAATGTATCAACTGTCCCATAGAAAGCTTTAATAGGTAAAGCTTAAAATTTTAGCCGTCCCATAAGCGTATGGGACGGCAAAAATTTTATTCGCGATTACGATGTTGGTCCCATGGACAAAATTGTTCAGTTTGATCGTCTGGACCACACCCTTTTTGGCTGATCTTTGAAAATTAACCCTGTATAACTCAAGATGTAAAATAAATTAATGGATAATAAATCATGTCTTGTTCAGTCAATCATGAATAATGTCCCAAACATTCATAAATTAAAAAAAAATAATTTCATGCTAAATTTTCAAGCACGAACTCGAAAACTCAACTCATAGCGCACAAACTAATGAGCAACCAAACAAAGCTTATCAGTGTATTGGCAAGCACGTGTGGTACAGTTAGCGTACGGGCCGGTGTGACGTAGCGAGTAACTGCGCCCGCGCACGCCTCGCCGCGCGCGAACAAGGCCGTTCGACGCCCGCGCCACGTGGCGGCATTAACATAATGTAGGGACGATAGATTTACTGCTACGAATTAGATGGACGATAGTTTTTGTAGAGCGATTTTTTGTTTTGTTTCTAGGATATTTGTTTGGATTACAAAGTGTGTTGAAATTGCTTGAAATTCAACAGAATTTTAGTTATGAGTAGTGGAGAGCTGTTATTGTTTGGAAATTATTGTGTGTCAACTGAATCTGTCAGTAGTTCTTTGACTGATGAATGCAGAGCGTATTATCCCTAGTTGTTCTGTCAAAATCTGACCGGTCAATTCCAACATGTATTTTTCTATCTAGGTATAAAATAAAAACCTCACAATCGTGCGTACGGTGGCAGTGACCACTGGTTTAGTGTCGGGGCCACTCGGGGCTCACGACCGGGCTCCGTCGCCCGAAACCGACGCACCGTTACAAGGGACAAGGACCTCGAGTAAAACCGCAGGCACAAGCATTACTCCAAACTCCAAGTAGACTCTTTATAGAGATTTGTGCGAAC
This sequence comes from Hydraecia micacea, assembly GCA_914767645.1. Taxonomy (NCBI): domain Eukaryota; kingdom Metazoa; phylum Arthropoda; class Insecta; order Lepidoptera; family Noctuidae; genus Hydraecia; species Hydraecia micacea. Next base: position 20,184,379 of record OU611779.1, read on the forward strand.
TCAAAATGATGCTCATTTGTTTTTAGCTTGTAGTTTGCTAAAAGTATCTTGATATAATTTTGGAAAAGGACTTTTATTCTTCTTTTATAAATGGGGGTTTGTTATTAAAGACAGAAGGGAGTCGATTTCAAATGCAACACCAAAAAATATTGCAGTTGTAATGTTGTTCCTATTCCTTCCAATCATGTAATTCTATTTAAATCAAATAATAAAGTTTGTGTTAAGTTTTAACTAAACAAAAGTATAGTCGGACTTAAAATTCATTTTCTACCAGTCAATCAACATCATCACTTCATCAGTCATTTAAAAAGACAATCATGTTTTTTCTTTATTTTTCAATCATTTAATTTTCCCCTCCTTGTAACCGCGTCTTTACCTCCGAAGCCTTCCAGACTCGCTCTCAATGAAATGTGGGTCAAGTTTATTGACAAATCAGGACGTTGCCCGTGCGGCATCTCCCTCGCTCCTGTAGCTCGGTCCCTTTCGCACGCAGGCTGCGGTACTACTCTTTTAGGATGATGGAGTCTCCAATAGGAGTCGCGTTCGGAGGAGTATAAATAACAGTATCATAGTTCTTTTTGTACTGACTTCGGAGTAAAAAATAAAAATGTAAAGTGCTGCCATCAGCTGCGTTAGGAAACTGACTAATTTTGAAACAGTTTCTGGCTGACACATTTTTTAGTACCTACATTGATAAGTGCCAGCATGTCAGTTATAGGGTAGACATTTAGCTGGTGATAATATTGGGCCCCATTATGTAGATTATTTCCATCCTATTGCTTCCTTTTCATTTATAGGGCACAATTTGAGTGGTTCTTGATTGAGTTCAAATAGTAAAATCTAGCAACACTTTTCACAGTCAGAATTGATTCCTCCTAAGCTATGCTTGTAATCACTTAATCAATAGAAATTAGAAAGTTATTAATTGCACATAATAAATGCTCAAGTCATCCATATCTCCAAACTCACAGATCATTGCCAAAATTGTGAAGATCAAATTCAAAAATACTCAATAGTTTCTCAACTAGATTATAATGATATGTCCCACAATGGAAGAATCAGCAGATCAGCAAAAAACTCTGAAAGCCTCCGAACGCCCATTAACCTAGTGAAGGATGTGCGGCGTCATGTTACGTGACGTCACTTCCGCCGCTTATTGAAACGATATCCGGTTCGTTCCGGATTTAGGGGCGATGTAAATAAAGGGTTGTTTGCCTTACATTGTTAGAGGTAGTTTAATAGTCCCTACTATTAAGAAAGGCTTTTTTGCCAAGTTTAAAGGCGTTTGTGATGGAATAAAAATAAGGTGGCAGTCGTTTCTTAGATTAATAGGAGTGTATCAATAGTAGTTTCCGTGTAGGGGTAAACAAGGGTCTTTAGGGTTTATTGATGCCTGTTAAAAAACGTATAATGATGGTACAGACGCCAGCACATCAAGCTACTACAATCTGTCAAATTTCTTTACTAGATTTTCAACTTTATCGCTAAAGTATAAGGTTCAATGTTGATTGGGAATATTTTACAGTTTCGGGTAGCTTGATGTGCTGGCGTCTGTACATGTCTAAGTGGTCTCGCCGTTAAATCATAACAAGGAAATCCTGATCATCTTCGTTGTTTGCTGAAATAAGGAGGCAGGTTTAGTGGACAGCGATCATTGTAGGAAAGGGGGTTGGCAGTAGATGAGTGGTCGAGAATTGGCGGGAAAATGGAGAGCCTGTATGCTGTTCGACTGATGGCTAAACATTTTCGTCGATCCTACTTAGCTAAATAGTTTTGTAAAATTATCGATGCTAATAAGATGGACTATAGTTATACAGTTCCTCTAAAATCTCCAAATAACAGTTCGTTTAGATTCAAGTTACTTTACCACGGTTCGATAAGTTTATAAGTATGGACTTAAGATCCCGGTTCGATACACAACTAGTTCGATTAAATAGTTAATTCTTGAGAGTAAAGGAGTAAACATCCACAAACAAAGGATGTGAGATGTACCAACGTACGTCGATCAAAGATATCGGCGCATCTTCCAAAATTCCCACAGTATGCACATGTTCGGTTTTTTTCTCCTACCTGCCGGAGTTCGGCCCAATTCAAATATTGACTGATTGAAGGGTTCGAAGGACATCTGTCGCAGGCTCTATAGGTGAAAGCAACACGCGAGAAAGCCTTAACATATGCACATAAAGAACCTTATTGTTCGATGACATGTGGTCTTTTGAAATGGCTAAAATTTTTAAAATTTCGGGCTTTTATATTATGTGGTTATTTTTATTACACTCAATGTTTACTAAGTATGGGGTTATTTTTAACAATTATTACATGACATTTGTTGTATGAAACACTTTCATTTTGATTTAAATCTGAATGTTCATTCTTCTTTTCAAGAAGTAAAACATTCAAAAGATTGTCTCAGTGTTTGTTACACATCAACGAGCGAGACACGCATTTCAAGGATTCGTTATTATTAAGATGCCCTTATTAAAAGTTATAACACATTACATAACACCTCGCCTGTAAATCCTGTACCTATAGTAAACCCACATTTAATTATTATTGTAGTAAAATCAATTATTTAAGGCATGTATTTAACGCGGCAACAAACTAATCTGATTCAGGGTTTTAAAAATAATTAAAACGGGTAGCAAAATAATAGGTTGGCAGCTACAGTGAAGTAGCATTTTAAGTATTAAGTAGCAACTTTATTTTGAGTTTTAAGCGTTGTTTAAATTTAAATTGGCAGTGATTTTTCTTTAATAATAATAAGACGTAAGCGACGGAGCCCCGCTTCACTATTTCTGTCTACAGGTTTGAAAGGAACCTAAAATGAAGTAGCTGACGGGGGCTCGTTCGCTCCCTTTGCTCGCTCACTTGAGGCCCCGTCATCCCCTTCGAACTTAACCTGTCCGAGTCGGGGTGCCCCAAGTCCTAAGCTCGCTTCGCTCGCTCTTGCATCCCGAGTTCTCAAGTTCAACCTTGTGTATTTCTGGGAATGAGTCTTCAGAGATGCCTATAGTTGCCAATAATACAATGTTTGTTATCCCACTGTTAATATTAGTCGCCATGTCATTATTTATAGGACCTCGTTCTATGATTTCAATTGGCCCTGTTTAATATGTTCGCTACCTTAAAGTAGCAGCCATGATATTATCTATATATATAAAAGGAGAACTGACTGACTGACATATCAACGCACAGCCCAAACCGCTGGGTCTAGAGATTCCAAACTTGGCATGTAGGTTCCTTATGAGGTCTAGGGGTGCACTAAGAAAGGGTTTTTCGAAATTCCACCCCTAAGAGGGTGAATGGGGGAGGGGAAATTTCACGCAGACGAAGTCGCGGGAAGAAGCTAGTAGTTTTTATAATTCCTTGCATTTTGTAGCTCATCTAATAAAATTATTTTTAAAATATTTTATCGCTGCCAAGTTAATTTTTTTGTAGCAAATAGTTAGTCGCCCTTTAAGTTCTTAGTCACCTGGAAAATAATAAGTCATTATTTAATATGATTTTTTTTATATGTTTTTTTCCCGGCTGTCATTCGTGGATCTTTGACAGTCGTAACGGATAGTCAGAAGCCCGAAAGTCTGACAACCAGTCTCACCAAGGGGTATCGTATTACCCAGTAACTGGGTTGCGGAGGTCAGATAGGCAGTCGCTCTATGTAAAATACTGGTATTCAGCTGCATCCGGTTAGACTGGAAGCTGACCCCAACATAGTTGGGAAAAGGCTAGGCAGATGATAATGATGATGATCAGTTATTTTACAGTTTTACAGTCAAGGGTTGGGATAGGGAATCATTTAAAGATCTAGCAAGATGACTGATGTACTAGCTAACACACAATCCGTCTATACAATATTGCACTATGGCGAATGATTTTTTATAAACCATCGATGATACTACTATTCCATAGAACTCTCTCATTCAAAGCAGACAAAGTCAGTTGCTATTATACTTACTAATCTCGATCTTAGTAATAATAATTGGTGCCTGAAGCCTGGGATAGCATCGAAGTGGGTCACAATACCATGTTCTAGTCTAGCACATAGATGTGGACGCCGACCGGTCCGCCTGATGCGCGGCTTTCTCTTCACTACTACGCACTTGACTGTTTACTGCTAACGTCGAGCTTGTTCGCATACGGGGTGAGCAGAGTTGTGGGGTGATTGATAATAATAAATGTATTGAAGTTAAAGGTTGACAAGTCATTGTTAGTAGCAGAGAGTGATTGATAGAGGTTCTGAAGGCACCAGCAGTAGGATAGTGTAGAAATAACTCAACTCGTCTGTAAATTATAGTAACATGAAATTAATGAAAAAAAACGGTTCAAAGATTATTGACTCTTCTGCAATGTTTATTTGAACTCTTTTCACAAGTTTGTTTGGTTTATTGACACCAGAGCCACAAAGGCAACTTGGTATCTAGTATCTATTCAAGGACATGAAGTAGTTTTCTCTCCGGAAAATTAACAACTACATATGCGGGCAGAGCTTCGTACGTTTAACCATGCGTCAGTAGCCACTTGAACTACAAAAACCGCCCTTATTGCTGTGACATAAAGGCACTGTAGAAATCAGATTTATATAGTGACGTGCGGTTGACAGTGCAGAGCTAGTATCGTTTAGTGTAAGGGGCAAATTCTAACAGGTCAATGACAACATCAAAGAATGTACTCATCACTTTCACCTGACTAGACAATGTCAACACATCACAAACAAACAAATCTAAGAAGTTGACAAATTTATTATTATTTCCTGTTTAAAGAACAAAAATTAAGGACACTGTTCTCCATGTTCTTGACAGAATCATTCCCTAAGCATCTTTTACTTCACCAAAAGTTTCATCAAAGTGTATTTACCACCATAAAACCATTTCACTAGTCTAGTGAATTCAGCCAGGTCCTATCCTGGCCCTGGACCCCTGCCTATGCCTACCCATTTGTCCAAAGTACCAGGATCAGCTGTTTCGCTTTCACCTCGCTGGCCAATGTCCGCGCGTCGTTATCGATGCGGCAAGCGTCGCGTGCGCCGGTCTGCGTTCAACTTCTACACTCAAGCACGTATGGGATTATTTTTATGCACTTTGTTGTAGATAGCCATGTTTGTATCTATCTATACTAGTGCCTTTTCTCTTTCTCTTTACAAAACGACCATTCATGACAATGCTTGCTCAGTATGGCCGATGGTTTGACGATTTCAGCCAAGAGTCTATTTCCTAACAATATTGGTTCTCTCAGTTCGTGTTCTGTCGGTCAATGAATAGAAAGTACAATTTTACATTGTTAAAGTCAGATTTGCATTAAATATGTTATATACCCCCTTCGCTGGGGTATGACATCCAAAGGGGGCGGAACTTACTAATTCCGTGGTAGCTACTAGCTACGTTCGAAGTCGACCCCGTAAACTCAGATGCTATACTCCAAGATGTCGCGATGAAAACAGTGTAGAATAATTTTTCAATAGATTCTAGAGCTTAGCTAGTTGTCCATGGAAAAAACTGCTTCTCAATGATCCTCCATTAAAGTAGTGACAAATTATTGTAACAACGACTTCACCAAAAATAACTATACGTTTCAACCAAACATTATGCTGCTACTTATAGCGCATGATCATGATCAGTACTAAATTATCGCAAGCAATGCACGCAATGTGACAACACAAGACGTATGTCGCACTTAAATTGTCACGGATTAGGTAGTCGTAACTCTCACACATTACTACAATATTGATAAAAACATGCAAAACGGTCACGAGAATATACAAAAAGCATCTAAATATTCATAAGTCATATTATTTCAAACATCGATTTAGACTTAGATTGATATTGTCAAGTTTTTGACTAATTGTAATTTTTATGATGATTAGGTTATGAATTCAATTGTTGTAATCGATAAATTGGATTGTATTGATGCCCAATTCATAATAGTCTGTGTTTCGCTATAACATTAACTATGAAAACAATTTGTCCACTAATATCGTATCCAAGTTAAATTTCGTCGGATTATTCGCGGTCAGGTTTATTCTACGACCTCGTCGTAGCGCATCGCTCAACAGAATCAAGTCAGCTAGTTGTTTCGACACGTCTCGGACTGAGTCAGTCTTCTGGCTAACACTGATGTAACAATGCAACTGCCATGATCTTGCTTATTGGGAAGTCCAACAAATGGTCATCGAAACTCCTACGTTTTGTAACATCCTGAAACCTTCGGGGAATCTTCAGTAATGTGTGTCATCGTTATTAGGACTATTTGCATCTCTATTTTGACAGATGAAGTCGATTGTCGAAGTTAGTATTTAACTCTTCTTGCATTAATTACTTTAGGTACGTAAACGTTCTGTTTGCTTTTTGTTTATGGAATTTCTTACCCATTTGACCAACGTTTAATTGAGAACGATTTCGGGAAATCTGTTGTAAAATCAAGTTCATTCCTCCTATTAAAGCTACTTGAACTTTGAAAATTCGAAAAAAAAGGTGGCTAAACGCTCTGTAACAGCTCTATTAACTGTTACAGAGCGTTTAGCCTGTAGTTTAAACACGTTTGGTAATGATGGATAGATAATGTTAGACCCGATGACGTACTTTTCCCTAGGAATCAACTGCCAAGTCCAATTTCGTCCCGGCATATCCTAAAAATCCCACAATCAAAATCCACTTGTACATTTTCCTCTTAGCAGCCACTTTCCAACCGTCAGCAGCCATTCAACCGGCATCATTATCTTGCACTTGACATTAAGTCTGCATGGTCATTGCCGCTTGCTGCTGATCCGCGCATCTCCGGCGCGCGAGTGAAAGTTGCGCGCACGCTCCCCCCCCCCCCTGCCCCCCACGCGGCCGTATATGTGTCACTGTTAGACCTCGTTGTTGATATAGTTTGTGTTGCCTTTTGTATATTACATTTGATTTGACATTATGTTGTATTGAATGCATGATGGTTGGATTCATGGTACGGCTAGTCAGTTCAAGTATTAGTATATTTATTTCTGAACTGACAAGCCGTAACCCTGATGGGATTTTCCATTGAAAAATATGAACTTTTGTCTCCTATAAAACCCCTCTAGGGGATGAATAATCCTTGCTTAGTTCGGACTTTCGTTATATAAGAAACTCAAGTGCCTTTCATGCTTCTAGACAATTCAGGCTATGCGTTGTCAGTCAATCAGTCAATGAATTTAAGATTTTTATGAAGTAGATTGTCTTTTTGAGTACAAAAAAAAAACTACTGGCTACTTCTTTAAGTGCACTTCTGGGGACTTCTTTAAGTGTCTGGATTATATCGATTCAATTAAAGCTGACAATTGAAAAACAGTGACTGGGCAAGTTGAACCATGTAGATGTAAGTGTAATAGTTTACAACTTAGCTGATATCTTGCCGCCAGTTACCGTAAAGACAAAAATTTCAGTATAAGTTAGTTGATGAAACCTGTTCATTTAAATGTTGTACTTTTTTGGGTGGTAAAAAACCCTTTGTACGAGTATGATAAGTATTTATGCTAATATAGGACAACGTCCATAAGAGCTTTGAAAAAAACTTTTTTACAAAAAAAAAACAACCGACTTCCAAAAAAAACACTACAAAGTGAAAAATAACTTTAATTTTGGAAGTCGGTGTCGTTGGTTCCACATTTTCGTTTTTTTGACACCGACTTCCGAAATTAAAGTTATTTTTCACTTTGTAGTGTTTTTTTTGGAAGTCGGTTGTTTTTTTTTTGTAAAAAGTTTTTATTTTTCGCTTTTTAGTTGTACCTACCCCATAATACAAATTCATATAACACTAATTGCTATGTGAATATTAGTGACAGAAAGATAAACATCATCAATATAAACTGAGTGGAAAACAAACGTATTGTTGAATCTAATTCCAAAACTACCCAAGCAAAGTTCATAAAATTTATATGGGACCACCTCTGAAGCATACCTTATTCATTAATTAGACTAGATGCTGATAATCCTGGCTGCAGCATCAGGCCAGACTTATGTCAACATTGCATTGAACTTATAATTTAGTCCTGTTTAAAATGAGCCCAAACACGACTACGGTGCTGTAATTTCAAGGTTTGTACTTTTTCTGATGCTCCTGGCTTCAGCATCAGGTCTCTCTCGTGTTCCTCATTAACAGTACATTTATCCACACATCGAGCCCTTTTCAATGAGCCTAAACACGATATATCTGCTGTTAGTTGTCGAGGAGTTAGGCACTCTGCAGACTATCCTGATGCAGCATAAGGTTATGACATGATGATCATGAGACCAAATGTGGCAAATGCCCTATCCATACCAAACATCAAAATAATTTACTAAAACGGGACCCTTGCCTGTTCGAGTAACTTCTTACTGTTAAGAAGTTGTACCTTCCATCATCAGCTCAGCTACCTGAGATGGTGACAACCATACGCAAATACACAAGATACTTCATAAAATATGCGAAAAACAATAAGTGAGCCTATAAAATTTGAGGGTTGCCCTCGATTTCTCTAAGATCCCATCATCAGATCCCGACTTGTTGACTATGGGACCATTTGGAAAGTATACCCTTTCCAACAAAAAAAGAATTTTTCAAATCGGTTGGCAAGCGACGGAGTTATGCGCGAACAAACCTAAAAAAAAAAAAAAATACAAACATTCGAATTGAGAACCTCCTCCTTTTTTAGAAGTCGGTTAAAAATAGTGCTCAACTTTTAAGTGACAGGTCTTGAACTACATCTCGTTAAAGAGCTTGAGCATGAACAACTGAATAAAGTTTTTTTAAAACATGAATTTACTACAAGAAGTATGAAGATAGACGTATATAGTTTAAAAACTAAATAGATAACCGCTGATTTCAAGACATTCTTGAATCAATCGTAACGCGATTCCTGACTCTGTTAAACCACGAAATTCGCGAATTGACCGAAATCTATTGAAAACTTTCGAAGAAGCTAATTTAAAGCTCCTACATATTCGCACTCAAGTAGGTACCAGGCTAGCATGAAACATAAACACGTCGTATCATCGCATCCTTGCCGATGAGTCAATGTGCTGGCGCGCTCTGAGCCAACCTCTGTGGGCGGCACACGGAACAACGTTGTATGTAGGTCAGGTTTTTACGAAGGTAGCCGAATTGATACGAAGAACAGATTAACATAATTGAAGAATGATGCGTTTGTTAATTCTTTTATCTAGAAATTGGTGAATAGCTTGAATTTAAAACCGAAATAATGAATATTTCAAGTTAACCTTGACCATCATACTATAGATGATTTTTCATATACATAGTTTCTGTCTTATCACAGTGTTTTGTGTAATGGGCGTTTTAATAGGGCAACAGTATATCCCGAACATTCTAGTCCCTAATCATTCGAGTGACTATTGAAAGCTTATCTAATGTTTCTACTAAAAAGAATAAAGCATTACGTACTCGTACATTACGAAATAAAAAGATCTATCTTCCATAACTGACATACAATGAAATAACTAGAAGGCCGAGATATATTAGCAAACAGTAGGAAAGTATTATCAATGCTAAATCCACACAAGGATCTAAAAAGTGCAAGTGACATATAGAGAGTAAACAAAATCTGAATTCTTATAAAATTGACCGCAATACATTGAATGAATGAATGCATGAACGGAGTGACACCGTTCTATGTTTGCGTAAGGGGTTACTTCTACAGGAATTATGTAGGCTAAGTATTATACTGTTTTAGAATCTAGTCTGGATGATTCTTAGAATAGCTTCTGTTTGTATTACATGAATGTATTGAAATATTTCAATCTAGATATTCGTTAAAATATTTAGATTTAAAACAAATTTATAGAAGAAAAAGCAGTTATTACATTTAGAAAAATGGGACTTTTCTTTACAATAGAGTTTAAAACGAAAGTAAACGAAGCATAAGCAGCATGTAAGTATCGCGCAGCAGGTAGCGATCTGTAGTTTCTTCCTGAACCCATGGGAGAAATACGTGAATTCATGTATGTATAGGTGTGTAATGTAATGTTACAATAAAAATAATCCTTAAAAATACGTATCTTAAGCTATGAAGTAGTGTGTTCTATCAATGTCGGTGCTCGTTTATTTAAATATACAGTTCATTTACCTAGAAACAACAAGGTCACTGATATGGTCTTTACTGATTATCGTCATCAGCTTACAGTATTTTAGCCTTATTCGCAGAAAACCGCGCTATATTTGTGGTGACGTTATATCTGCATGTTCCCGATGTTTTATAAATACACTAGCTTACTACCCGTGACTTGGTCCGCGTAAAATTTCTCTTTTTAAATTAAAATACATCCTACGACACGCGGCAGTACTGCAGCTTCCCATTTGTAGAATAATTTTCAGAATCGGATCGATAGTTCAGCAGATAACACCCTACATACAAACTCTCGTCAGTGGGTCGTCTTAGGGGCAGATTGTTTAACTCTTTACAATATTAGAATAGATAAATAATAAGTATATTATATACTTACATTTATGTACTGAAGCAAAATCGTTGCTGCGCACTTGATGTCAAATCCTTAACATAATCATGTCCACTTTTTTTATCAATCAATCAATCCGTTATCAATCGGAGAGTCTCTTGCGCCTTCGACAATGTTCAGAGGACTACCCGGGGTCAGACAGTGGGGGACAAAGAAGGACTAGAACAAGATTAGAAGTTTACTACAGACGCCTAGGGCCTAGGGGAGGCAAGCTAGGGGCTAGTAAGCTAGCTAGCTAGAAAGAGGGATATCTATTGCTTAGGGTGAGGCGTTTAAGATTGCCTATGGCCTACAATTAGCTTAAAGAATTAATTGCCTATCCTAATAACTTACCTATAACCTAATGTACCTCCTACAGTCTAATTGATTAAAATTTAAAATAACTCCCACAGTTTAACACATTCTTTCACAATTTTAAATAGTTCTGAATAGATTTACCCTAATTATAGTTAACAGGTGTTTCTTAATTGATTGCGATTAGTTCTAGTTATTATTGCTTTTCATGAGAATAGGGTAATGACCTCATTATTTGAATTTATTTTAATTTAGTTAATAATGTTATGTTATGTAATAAAAATTATACTTTTTAAATTATAAAAATAACAATAATGTTGCCTACTATAATTAATATACTTTTAATTAATCGACGAATCTCAGGCCAGGGAAATACGTTCTTGAAACTATTTTTAATTAAAAGTTAAAAATAAAACTGTTAAAATTTAAAACAAAGGAATGGTGGTAAATAATTTGTGTCGCTACGGGCCGGCCGCGCCGTTAAAACTGTAAAAAGAACCAGTCGGGCGACCTTCGAGCTATCAGCCGAAAACCGAACCCGTTCCGATAGCCCCGCAGCGGAAAATACACATTTTCCGATTACAGTCTACTAAACACATCCCATACGAAAACAATATTACAAACAGGTCTCTAAATATTCTAAATAACCTCTCTCTCTACTACTCTTCAGGATTTTTCATGCAGTTAGTAATAGCTCGGACGTTAGTAAAAATAGAAAAAAAGGAAAAAAAAGAAAAAAATAGGAAAAGATGTGATTGGCATAGTTATATAAAAATACAAAATAAAAATAATCTCTCGAATATTTACAAGGAGGGTAGAAATTAGAAAGATTATTATTATTATGGAATATCGAGAAAAATGTTGATTTAAAAATAATAATAAAAAAACTGGCGTCCGAAGTATAAGGCATCCACTGTGTGATCCACAAATCGGCGGCACTGTCACGTCACTAACAAAATGCCAATTACAAACAATTCCCAAAACGCTTCTCTTTCGGTCGGCGTGTTTGAATTTTTTTCTTTTTTTTTGTAAACGTACACTGAATTTTTATGTTTTTTCTCCCCGTTGTTTAGCGTCACTGTGGTTATTGTTGTTTGTCCGCACTACACTTCACTCACTCCGGCCGGGCGCTGCGCGCGCGTGGTGTCGTCAGACTGACGGCGCGGGCGCACCCCACTCACTTCCCACCAAAAATTTTCTACCACCGCGCATGCGCAGGGCGGGCGAACCGCGGCCCGCTACGCCGCGTAGCACGTAGTCGCGGGTTATTACATTCGCTAATTAGTTATGATTTTGTGATTAATTATGTTAATTGATGTTGTGTTATTATTACCGTAAGATTCGTGATGTGTGGCCGAGATAATGATGTGTTGTTTCGGGGGTTTTTAACCGTTTGGAAGTTAGATAGTTTTTTGATTTTTTTAAACCCGTGTGCGAAAGATGTATCCACTAATAAGTTTTTCCAAAATCTAAACTAATACACTAAATGACCATCAGATAATTAATCAAAAAATATGTTGAATAATGTTATTTATGTAAATTTTTACACTCGTTGCTATTCAACAAATGACAACAATTATTAAAAATATACATACTCGTACTACGTTCACATTTTAAAGAAATTAAAATCAAAATTTTATTCTTACATAAAATAACACACACTCAAGTAGTTACAGCTATCATATGGAACTAGGTCTCGTGCCAGTAACTAACTCGGAGGATATTGCATCGGAAGCACGCAACAACAGCGCGATTGTAATTTATTTAGTTTTTCAGCACTTTGGAGGAAACATTCGTACAGTAATTATATTATGAACACTAATCAGAAGGTTAGAAGCCGCAAAAACAAACAACGCAGGACGTTTGATTGTAACTACGATAAACGGTAGTTTGACCCAATTTTAAAATTAAGTAGTTATACCTCCGCAGCAGAAAATCCTTTTAATTTTTCATCATACTGCACATTATAAAAAGTTATCGAAATCAATAATTTCTTAACTCGTGGAGAAATAAAATAAGAATAAACGCAAAAAATAGCCTCATACAAAAAGCGGCGCATTTCACTTGAAGTTGGTCTCCCCTGGCGGCTGCTATCTCCATTGCGTACACGCACACTGACACACAAATATACCACTTACGCACACAGGCGCACGCTGACAGGCCTACAGACCTACAAACTTTACTTTCACCTTTCTCCACTCTTACAGTTATTAAAATAAGGATGGTTTTAGTTTGTCGTTTGAGTAGAAGTATGTTTGTCTGTCAGCTGGTAAGTAGGACACCGATGGTTTTCTTTATGGTCCCTGCTATGGCCCTCACAAGGTCCTCCTCGTGTTTAGGCTATAATGTTAAGGTCATGCTCATTGAAGGTCTTCAACAAAGGGATGAATCATCTAATAGATGGGTGCAGCATCATTTTTAATGGCATGGGATTGGTTGATGACTATTTTGTCTTAGTAACATTTGGAATCAACTTGAATCATTTGAATTTCTCTAAATGGAGACTGTTCTAGAGTATCAAACTATGCTAACAGATAATGAGTGCTATCACATAAATGTTCCTACATGCTCGGATTGATATCATATTCCTATAATAAAACAGTATACTTACGTAAATACTATAGTAGTACTTACAAAATTCTACGATGAATACAGAAAAATAAATGGATTCTTTGTTAAATAGAGTCTTTTATCTAACTAATAATACCAGGCCACTCAGAAAGTATTGCGAAAAAAGTAAAATCTTTTTACTTTTTATAGATTATTTGTAAGTAAACAATATAGAGGGAAATTTAAATTATCGTGTCTCATTTAAAAATGGATCTGCGCCGGGAACATTAGCGCGCTATGATTTTTACGGTTTCAAATGTCGCCTGAAACCGGACGAATCGTATGATAGACTTCAAATGGCATTCATGGGTGAAGGCCCTTCTAAGGCAACCGTGTATCGTTCGTATAACGAATTCAAGCGCGGTCGACTAACTTTGGGGGATGAAGAAGGAAGTGGCCTCCCTTTGACAGCTGTTACGGAAGAAAACGTGTTAGCAGTGAAAAATTGAATCCAAGACAATAGGCGAGTTACGCATCAAGAGATTTATTTATTTAATACTTCAAGCACATAAATGTACAGAGGCGGACTTAATGCCATAGGCATTTTCTACCAATCAACCTTTGGGTGATGCAGAGACAAACAGTGGTAGGTGCAATCATTCAGCACATACTGCAGGTTGGATCGGGAAGCTTTCACTAAATTCTACACGTGCATCTTCGCGTGAGGCGGATAGTTTCACGCTGAGTGCCGCACAACCTCACCGATGCTCAGAAGCAGGCCCGGGTGGAATGGTGCCGTGATATGATAAACAAATTTGAAGCAGGCTCGTCTCGGCGTGTTTACGACATCATTACAGGTGATGAGTCTTTGATTTATCAATACGATCCAGAAACGAAGCGCCAGTCGACGGTTTGGGTGTTTCAAAACGAATCAACGCCTACCAGAGTGAAGCGATCTAGAAGCGGGGGGAAGATTTTGATCGCAAGCTGTTTCAATTTGACTGGCTATTTGGTGTCAATTTCTTTACGGAACCAAAGAAGCATCAACGCTGAATGGTATACTACCAAATGCTTGGCAGAAGTTATCTCTGTTGTGAGCAACAAGCGACCAAACACAGGGCTCCGCGGGCTACTGCTCCACCACGACAACGCGCCTTCGCGTTCGCACACCGCGCTCAAAACGAGGGACATCCTGGACAGCACGCCGGTCAAACTCCTGGGTCACCCTCCTTACAGCCCTGACCTAGCACCGTGTGACTTCTTTTTATTCCCGAAAATAAAAAATCAGCTCAATATTCGTCGCCGGAAGATGCGCTGTCAGCGTTCGAGCAGGCTGTAACGGGGTGTCTGCGGCGGACTGGAAAAAGTATTTCGAAAACTGGTTCAGACGCATGAAACTTAGTATAGAGGCTAGTGGAGAGTACTTTGAAAAGATTTAATAAAAAGACATTTACCTATAGAACATTTATTTTTAATTTCGCAAAGCTTTCTGAGTCTCCCAGGTATTTACTAATTTGTTTTACGACATATAATAGTAGTATATAGTAGTAGACTTTTATGTAGTTCTTATCAATTGCAAATAACCCAATAACGGTGGGTGTATAATATTGAATGTGTTACGGTGGTCAAAATACTATTTATTATATCATAGAAATAGAATATGTACTACTGTAATTCTGATAAGATTGGCAGTATCCCTTAAAAAAAAGACGTGGACTCTTGTAGTTTTGGTTGAACTTATGGGAAAGTAAGTAAGTTGAAAATCTATTAAAGAAATTTGACAGATTGTAGTAGCTTGTTGTGCCGGCGTCTGTACATCATCGTCAACAGCTTCATGTTAGATGGTTAGTGGTCAAAGGCGAGTCTTTATACCCAATACACATACAATTAAATTTATTAAGAAACGCGAAGAAAATGAATGTCAGTCGAATCGTAGCAGAGTTTAAGATGGACCTACGTTTTCTTGTGACCGTCTACGAAATCGCTATCTGCGTAGCGCGTAGAGCTTGTTTGCTACGACGAATGTCTGAGTGACCTAATTCAATCTGTTTATAGAACAACACAGAGACTGATAATTTTGTTGTTTATAAGTATGTCTGTGTTATAATATTCTTTTGCCTAGTAACTGTAACTACTGACCATGGAAAGAGGAATATTAAACATATTTAGATTTTTAGACGGGCGAATGATGACTAAATCGCTGACGTCATAATAAGGCTCTTAGAATTTTTCTGCTTCAAGGTGTTATGATTTTTACTAGAAACTAATTTCGTGTGACCTCCGTGACCCAATCAGAGGATTGACATTCATGTGTTTTTACTACACAAAGTAACATAACTGATGACCTAATTTTTATCAGAGACAACATCATCATCCTTAGTCGTGTTCCATTGTGTACCCACTACGCTGTATAGGCCTGTTCCCTTTGTGGCATGCTTCCCTGTTCTGTGCGAGTCTCCAACCAACAACCAACCAACCAGGTCAACCAGGTCTTACCCGCGATCTTATAAATGTCATCCTCCCAATCTGGCTGACAGCGTAAAACTACTTAATTTTGCATTTAAAAATATTTTTACACTGCCCACATTTTTTCGAGCCATAAATCTAAATGTTCTTGGCACAATATAAATGGTGGGCTAACCAAAATATATGAGTTAGTGTCACATTTACTCGAATCGCCACTTAGTGCGGCAAGACTGATGACTGCTGACCCGACTGCGACTTCTCCGACTGCTGGTTATTGATTGCGATGGGTATGCGATGATGTAGCGTTGTATCTGATGATGTAGCGTTGTATCTGATGATGTAGCGTTGTATCTGATGATGTAGCGTTGTATCTGATGATGAGTCTTTAGGTTACGCGGTTTGGTGATCCTGTGCGTACGACTGTAGTACATTTCAGGGGTAGAAGTGTTGAATTCTATCGAAATGATGCGGGTTTACTATAAGTTGTTGATTTGAAAGATTCGAAATAAGAAACTACATACCTAGTTTTTGAAGAAAATTTGCATTTGGCAGTGTCTCAAAAGTGCAGAGTACAACATTAGAACATGTTTTTTTTTTATTCAAAAGTTCTTGATGATAAACAAGCCCCTGATCATTTCTTGCTAAGCCATAACTACACAATTATTAATTATTATCCGATTGCTTACTCTACATTACAAGAGGCCATTTTATCTTAACAACTCAAAAACACCATAAGTATAAAAATATAAATCTTTATCGAACAATCAAATAATAATGAAAACGAAATACGTTCTTAGTACTTTTCCAATCAAAATATATCATCGCGGCGGCAAATCAAAAGGGGGTCAATGAGTAACAGTAAAGTTAAGACAATCTTTTTTTGACGCCTCGCAATTTCGATGTTATATCTTCGCAGGTGTTCGGGCGCAAAAAACTGTAGGTACCAATAGCCCTGTGGTTGTTGGTTGTGGTTGTTACTTGGGCATTGTTAGAGAAACCCAGACGGGTTATATTTTTTCTGTCAGATTATTGTAAAACGTTGAAGTTATACAATATAATAAAGTCACATGACATACAACTTGAGGCATGTCATCGCTAATACATAGACAAAGCTGACTTTACCCTGAAAATGGCAAGGCCGTAAAATGTTTGCTGCCAAGGAGCAGAAATAGCTGATATCTCGATGATGAATAGCGATAGAAAATTATATTTTAAAAAGAACAGCATTATAATTCTTGAATAAAATGTTAGTTTCATTATCATTCTTTACTCTATGGCACTGTGAATCACCGCGCGTGTCCTTGCACCTATGCTCGTAGTTTTTTCGTCAGTCTGTCACTCAAGTCGATCTATCTTCGCCTTAACAGCTACAATCAGTCTTGTTATGATAATTTCGTTCTTAATTATTGTCAGTGTTAATAGTGGCCGAAATAAAAATGCTTGAGTGATTAATGGTACAAGATTTTTTGCCAGATCCGTAGTAGGTGTTGTGATGGCAAAACTATCGAGACTTGAATGGTCTGAAATCGTCAGCGCGTTGTCAGCAAACGTGGTGAACAGAACTCACACATGCTCTGTGTGTTGATAATTATGGAAAAATTTGATCTATCCACAAAAATCAGAGCCAGAACCTTCCATGCTGCGAGAAATTGGTGTATTTTCAGTGACGGGAAAAATATATCATTATTTCAGCCGAAAGACGTCCACTGCTGGACATAGGCCTCCCCAAAGCAGATCTATACCTACAGGCAAATGCATGTCTATGGTGACGAACTAATGACGTGCGGTTCAACGCACTCAAACTACAATGGACTGTACTGAACTCGGATGCTCCGGAGCTCAACAGGCCCTGACACGGAACTTCGTAAGTAGAGGATTTGATCTCCAAAATATCAAGCTGGTCTGCTATGGTATACTACATACGAAGTTAGTAAAGTAGTACAGTCCATTGTAAGCCTTAATTAATTCTCGATAGCTATTAATAAAATTGTACTAATGAATTGTTCAATCGATAGTCATTGTTGCGCATACGCTGTTTAAATGTATTGGTCGCACGATTAGCACTCATTAGCTGTTTTCATTCACTAAACAGATTATGTTTCCTATTGAGTTCTTTTTTGTGAGTTCTGCTTTAGCTATGCTATTAGCTTGGAACGGAAAATTAATAGATTGACCCTTGTTGTTCTGAATATAAAGATTACAATTATTTCGGTTGTGGCATAACGTACATCATAGTCCGAGTGTTGAGTAGCCTGCATGGAATTGTATAGACAGTTGATATGGTTGAATCAGTTATTTTCAGTTTATGATGGCCTTTCGCTATTTTCTCTATCCAACACGACTGTTTTGATCAGACCTTTTTTTTTTGTTAGCTTCTACTGTCCCTAAACTGTCCCACTGCTGGGTAAAGACCAGACCTTATCAGGAGCGACTTCAAAAACATGTATTCTAATTAATCTGACGGACAACAGTTTTTGAAGGCCCCAAAAACGCTACCCATTTACCTATCAAGTCCTAATGTTAAATCTAACTCCCAACAAGACACATCTATATGCTTGATTTGTTATAAGAACAACATGTTCCAGAAGTCTCTATTACTTCCTTACTTATCAAATTCACGTAGATTCATCTCGTACTTGAAGTATGCCCGACACACATACATACATTATATTATAGTTGTTAGTAATAGTGATTCGCGAGTAATTACCGGACCGTTGTTGCTGACCATACATCAAACGCGGTATGGCCAGTCATTACTAAGATGGATGAATCGCTTTCTTATAAATAGGTTAAGCCGCGGACTTGGTGCTACTATGAGCGGGTTTAGATGCAGTTTAAAATGACCTACATAATAATATAATAATAATGTATTTAGACACATAAAGGTTTTGTAGTACACGAGAGACTTAGACTAGAAATAATGCATTATTAACTACATGGTGTGCACAAACATTTTTGAGTGTAGCGCTGTTCTTCTAGCTAGATCACTGAGTAATGTGTATTTAGGAAAGACAATGTAAATTAGATAATTATAATATCATGCTTAAATCTTACAGGCTACACCTGTAAGATTTAAGCAGACAGCATAGTATGTCACGTGTATGCTACGACTGTTACTATGCATAAGTATGCATACAGTGTTAAGATATAATGGGTTGGATTCTCCAATATGATTCCGTGAACTCAAAACTATGAATATTTGTGCCATTTATGTATAATTGGTTCTATGTCAATGCCATTTCTATGTGAAAACTTGTTACACACGAATGTTTTAGAGCCACCATTTCATCAAATTGTTATTTGCTTTCCAAATTATAACAATTTTGCTAGATTATTTTACAGCTTTTGATTATAGTCTCACCTTTATAAGTAGAATTCACTTCATGCTAATCACACGTCTGGCATAGTGACACTATTCCGCTTTCACAATCGCGCCCGCTCCCCTTATGACTTACGCCATTATAATTATTTTAATATTTATATTATATATAATATACTATAATTAGAAAGAAAATAAGTTTATTTGCGCATAATTATGCGAAATAACAATAATAATCATAATATATATAACAATAATAAACAGAACAATAATGAATTAAACAAATTTGATTATTAAAATGGTAACATTTCGTCGTCTCATGCGCAGAAGCACTACCCTATAAAACTTTTATAATCTGTGCGCACAGCTGTCACAGAGAAGAGATTTTTGACATATCTAGTTAAATAATAAGTTCATTATCTTGGCAGTGTACCGCAAATTACGCAATGGATTTTCAATGATTATGTATTTTTGGATGGTTTGTTTAGACTTGATTTTGTGGGTTTTGTGAAGGAGTAAAAAAGAGACCTACACATCACCAAGTTTATCATCACCACATGAATGATGATAAACTTGGAGATGTGTAGATCTTGTACAGGTCAAGATAATAACGCTAAATGGAAATACCACAAACGTCAGCATTCAACTTTACATCAGCATTTATCAGCATTCAGCTCTTAAGGGTCATGGCATGATTTTAAATAGCCTATAACCTTTCTTAAGAATTGGGCAAAAATATTTTTTAAATCCGACTGATAGTTCTAGAGTTTAGCGCGTTCAAACAAACAAACAAATAAACTCTTCAGCTTTATTATATTAGAATAGGTTTAATACAACAGCAGTATTTATACTAATATGCTATCAACTTTGTTTTGTTTATGTCTTACATTTGTATTTTATTCATTCCCGCTCCGCTCGTGGCTAAAGCAGCACCTTTATAAGTGAGTTTCATTCAATTCGGCTTCATGCTAATGGCGTGTCTGGCTTACTGACACAATTCTCTCGGTCGCTTAATTTATTTATTATTTATATTGGTGGCTTTAATATGCACTCGGTAAAGATGGATGTGCTTAACACTATACTAATGTTTACTGATGTATTCTTGTTTTATTTGAATCTTAACTTAGCCTATAAAGGCTTAATAGCTATTGAAATGCTACTACATTTTTATGCACAAAAATAACCACATCCTTGTTTTCCAATGAAAATTATAGAGATTTTTTTTCACAGTGGTGGTGGTATTTTAACAAAACTGTTTTTTCATTCGTCTTATACCCATTACTTTTGTTGCAAATTGTATTAATTCTGACTTGCTCATACTTTCAGAAAACGTGGATTATACAGTTATAGGTTTCGATAAAACATCTATAGTTAGGCCGTATACATATGCATAAAAATATACACGGAACAAATGTTTAATTATAGGCCGTAATAATACTTGCGTGGGAATCGAACCAGCACTGAGCGTAAGAGCAAGAGGTGAGATGCCAATTGACTCGTATTTTTGTAATAAAATCATCATATAAGTCTCCATTCCATTGGTATGGTACGTACCGGTGGAGTTACAGGTTTCTAAGGCATTTTAATTCCGTCTATAAGATTGGCCACTTTTGCAAACCCCTTTGATATTGGAGATGTCAATAAGCGAAGGACGGAACAATGCTGCCAATCGAATTTTCATCTAGAATTCCATACACACTTGTATGGAATTCCACCAAACTATTCTCAGCCTCCGGGCCCCCAAATCATAGTCATCATCTAAGTTCCCGTTACTAAAACCTGACATGTCATCACGATTGCACAACTTGCCATCATCGGGTCATCTCAGAGGGGATACGAATCAAGCAGGCGGGAGGAGGGGGTGTCCTAGTTTCCATAACGGTGTGCGATGTAGGACACAAGAGTTTTTGCGAATGAACCGAATTTTGAGAAGTATATTGACCAAGTTGACGTACTTTTTGCGACATTTATTTGCGTACGCTTCGTCGCCGTCGGTCGGCGATTGTTTTTCTTTTTTATGTTTCTTTTTTGAATGGAGAGGAGTGGTTCCGTTTTGTTAGCTTTTGTGCGGAAGTTGGGTGAGTGAATTTTGATTTTGGAAGTACGACAGCACCACAGGATAGCACTCATCAAAAATCTGGATGCAAAATACCTTATAAAATTAATTAGAATTCTGATAACTAAAAAGCTTAGCGTAATATTAAACAGGCGCTTACAAAAGCCTTTCCTCTTACAGCGAGGAGGCCTATGTCTCGCCAGTGGTGGGTGGTGGGGACATTCTTAGGCTGATTATGCTTTAAAAAAAGCCCTCTTTCAGCTCATTCTACAAGCAACATACTAAAGCACTATAAGTGTTTTAATTTTTAAGTCCAAACAATAGATTTTTTGTAAATAGATAAGATTTCTTTTCTATGCAGTCCGAAAGTGACCGCGATTTAGGTCATGTAGTCCCCTTAAATTTATTAGGCATACCAAGAACTATGCTCAAAGAACATCATGTTCAAGAGAAATGACCATAGGTACTAGTTTATCTCTCAATTCCTTCAATATTTATCACTCCAAATATCACAAAAATGTGGTAATCACCTCATCGCCAGTATCTTGCCGCGAATCTCATAACTAAGA
This sequence comes from Hydraecia micacea, assembly GCA_914767645.1. Lineage (NCBI taxonomy): Eukaryota > Metazoa > Arthropoda > Insecta > Lepidoptera > Noctuidae > Hydraecia > Hydraecia micacea. Next base: position 20,206,093 of record OU611779.1, read on the forward strand.
TATCAACGCGCGCGTCGCACAAGTGCGGGCTGTCAAATAGAAATACTATGCCGAGTCGGTAAATGTACTCTTGATATTAGTACAAGATATATGGAATTGTGGGAAATTATATATTTGCTCTGCGGATTATATGCTTCAATATATCGGACGGTTAGATCTGAAGGAAAGTAGGTTTTTTATTTTGGTCAAGTAGGCATAGTAGTTTTTGCTTTTTGTGTGTCCGGAATACTTAAATAAAATTATACTTATGTAAATGGATTAGAAGTTTTTGCAAAGCTGTTTTTATTTACCTTTTCACCAAACAATGACTCAAAGAAATGAGATCATCCGATAATCCCATGGAAGGATGTTGTTTAACGACATAGCAGCATCCTATTGTCAAATAACAAACTCCGGAGTACCCGACCACTAAATAGCCGGAACTTGCAAATAAATCCCCTTTGTTACTGGTCAAATGGCAATATGCGACCGATGACCGCATCGAGAGGCCCAAAGTTCAGTTTCGATTAATGTTCGCATTTAGCATGCCACATGATGAAAATGAGACTTTGGTGTTTTTAAATGCCGTATATTAGTTTCATTTAATTAATTATATCGAGGCTCAATTCTCGTCAAACAAAAAAAAAACAATATTTAAAAATAATCATGTTTGCTAAGATCATCAATATTAATAAAAAGATTGATCACAGTTGTCTGCTGTGATGTGACTCCTCCTCTTGTAACTAGTTACTAGTTAGTCATCACATCCAATCAGTAACTGTTTCAGTATTACGGTACAATACTTTTTTATAGTATTTCGGACAGGTAGTGACAGGTTACAAGTCAATTGACTACTGGACCACTATTGAACATGTTTAACCTAGTTAACTAATGCAAATTGCGCAATAAAATTAATTATTATGGACAAATTGATCTTTATTAGTTTATGAATCTCCCTGTAAATGCTGCTGAATAGTTTTCCTTATTGTCGTTTATTTTTCTTCGTCTATAACGGTAACATTTTCTCATTCCTCTTTTTGTTAAGAGTGAGTTTCACAAATTAAACTAAACATGACGTTCAAGAGCTGTCAGTGTCATCACTGTCCGGGAATATTTACATTAACAGCACTTGACCGCGTGTCAGATGTGCTGATCGCGTTCAGTGGCATTGGTGTATACAGCCCCAAGTCATACCTATCCATAAAATTAAGCATATTTTAAAAAACTTAGTTATTTTCCTTGTTGAGCAAAATGTATACCAATATCAATTACCTACCGACAGCTTTAGAAGTTTTCTCCAATTTTCACAGTATCTGGAACTTTGATGTTGAGGTAAACTCACTTTGGGTCTTACAATAACGGAGGTCTCATAAAAGCTCCCTTTTAAGCTAAGTACAACAATAAATAAACCTTTCTTCCTAATTAAGTATCAAGCGTAAAATTTTAATGCCATAATGTTGAAAACCCTTTGCCAACCCAACTAGTTACATTTCATGGCCCATAAAACACTACTAGGCCGTAAAAAATTACCAAACACTTAACTATTACGACACGTGTCGACGCCGTTAATTGTGTGCGCCCGCGCATAACATCTCGTCGATCACGTTGACACTGGCGAGATCAATCAGTCGGTGACGAGCTCACCGTTATGCCCACTGCGAGATTATTAGAATGTGGGTTAGATGCGAGAATGTGGAAGAGTAAGCTGTATCATTAAGAAAGTACATTATGTTTGGTAACATTATAAAAGATGTCATTATTCTTCAGGCTACAAAACGGGTATTTATAACCAAGGCTCTTTCCTTTTTTCCGTGAAACTAATGATTGTGTGACTACTTATTTACTACATACTGACCGAGTCTCAAAAGTCCAAACTCAAGGTTTGCCAAAGGGCGATGGAGCGTAGCGTATTGGATATTAAGCTCAGCGCCAAATATGTAATACCACAATACGCTCCAAAACAGGAGTCGTCGATGTAGATAACAAGTATGTTAGGCTGAAAGGCATCTGTATGTAGAATGCATCCAGGCCAGAGTCGTCACGCAGCGGGCGCCAGAAGACGGGCGTCGCCGCGTCGTCGCCGAGGGAGACCTAGGAAACGCTGGTGTGATGACTTAGAGGCATTTGTGGGAGATTGGCCAGAGAATGCATCACTCAGGGAATAGTGGAAAGCTGTGGGGAGAACTTTTCCCAGCAGTGGGACAAAATAGGTTAAAAAAACAGACAATTTTGTGTATTAGAAAATCAAAGCTCAGACTTTTTGAACACCACGAAAGTAAAAGTTTTCAATTTTGATATTTTAAAACATACCAAAGTACCTATGCCAATTTTTCACACACGGTCTAAATCCGTAACAATGATACCCAATTTCATATCCAGTTTAATAATAATAAATCTAAGTACCCAGCATCTATAGGTCGGCTTCAAATGAACTGCAAGATTTACATTCCGCCCTTTGAAGTCAGAACTATGTTAGCTCGGTGTACCTAATAAAGCGGCGTTTATACCGGTAAGGCTTTTGTGCCCATTGGGACCATATCGCTTGGAAGGTGCTACTGAAGAGTTACATGATTTGGTTGAGTAGCCAACAAATGAGTCAGGTATTGTAACGGTTGTCTGCACATGGGAACCTTAAATCATGCAGACTGGCAGAATAATGATTCTGTTTGCATTCGATCACTCAAATAAATTTATAATCAGTTTCAAAATAGTGAATGAATCGATTGTTTTTGAATAAACTTTATTGTGGAAGGCGCCTAAAAGTGAACACAGCCTCTTGAAATAAAAAGTGAAAAAAAAATCTGTGTTGTGTTGTGTGTTGTCTGTGTTGTAACGCTGATTTATACTGGTACAAGGGCTCGTATTAGCCATACTTACAGTTTATAAGAAAGACAAAGTCTCCTAACTACGCTGTAGCGTACAATGGTGTGCGATTGGATGAATTCTATGTAGTATTATGAAGATGATCCAATGTCAATATTTATTGTTCTATCTTAATCTTTCAAAGCAAAGTGATGGCGACACACCTGTCGAAAATTACGCGACGTTATTTCGGCATGAATGTGTCAAAGTAGTCAACAGTTAACTTGAAATCGTCAGCCGACCAACTCAACTCTGGCAGTACGGTCTGTGATCTGAGAAGGGGGTGCAGATGGCAGGTTCCACGCTTGATTTTGTGGTTGTTTTATGACAAAAAGGTCAGCTTTTGGTTTCAATGGATAACCAGCTATGGTTGCAACTATATATTTTTTAGTTCTTGCATAGCGGTTATCAGCTATTGACGAGTGCATTATTGTTTCATACTTCTCAGCTTCCGAGCTCACAAAATGCAACGGGTTATCACTTCAAAATTCCCCATTTCACTATATTCCTTCCACCGACTTCTATTCAAAGTAAGAGTACCTAAACAATTAAACAAAACATACAAAATGCAATTACTTTTACGACCACAAACAGTTCTATAGCGAACAAAGAGCTTCAAGGCATCAGCAGAAAGGTAGCTCTATTTGTTTGTTTATAGCACCTGCAATATACACCATGACGGAATCCAAGGCTCACCGTAACTGCCCTTGCAAACTTAACATGAATAAAAGACAAGGCATTTTCATCTTTATATCGCAAATGTTAAGGTTCAGGTCAAGTCTTTCGTTAACTTGGCGCCAAAGTAAAGATGTTACCTTTTTTTTAAACAATAGCTTTTGGCCATAACAGGACAGAATGTATTGGAGCGGTAAAAGTTGTTTGTTCTATTGTTAGCACTATCTCCGGAACTACTGGACCGATTTTGATCGGCTTGTTTGGGTCTATGTAGAGTGGATAGGTTTCGTTAACTAGGTTATGGGAATTCCGGTAGCTTTAGCGTTTGCGGGTTGTCTGTCACTGAACACAGACATTCAAGATCAATAAGATTATTTTCGTGATCGGTTTTATTTGAGTATCAAAGCAGGCCAATTCTAGTCTTGTACGTTGCTATCCCAAAGATAAAATTAAAATGTCTCAAGTGCCTGAAATTCAGCACCCTTCACACCGGAACACAGCAAAGCCGCTTGGCGGCAAAAAGTAATCGACGAACAACGGGCCCTTTTAGAAAGCATACTAAGTAGGTACTACTTGTTTTCCGGGTTATCTGTAAGGAGTAGATATCGATATGTCTCATACATATCCTGAAACATTTACAGTAAGTAAGCCGCGTGTGTTTGCAGACGTGCGCGAACGCACGTCGCGGTTGGCGGCGCGCGCGGCATCTCGTGCGCTACGTGGGACAAGCGACACTCACGCGCAGCTGATCATGCGTTACACCAATTTATTTTAGGAGCTGCTATGTAAATAGGCGTGCCAGGTGGATCACTGGACATAGCAGACATACCCGTGGGTGTGATACGGTACCAGGGCGTGTGATCGCTCCAGCAGTTGCGGCAGTTGTAGACACGAAACTGGAAAGACGAACGGGAAAGAGTAGTACTGGACCATATGTGATGTGAATGGGGACTGAAATGATTAAAGTCTGGAAGAAGACGAAAGCATTTTGCTACCCATCGTCTTAACAACGAAGCTTTGTTTAATGCCCAAAACGTGAGATAATAAAAACTTTTTAATTCAGACTTTGACATCCATAGAATGTTAGTACAGTAAAATGTTAGTACCAAGTTAAAAATAAACACAATTGCTTATTTACTAATGTGGGTAGGTATCAGGATGTTTTCATCCTTTGGATGAGTTAAGTCAAATTGCGTCCAGATTCTTCCCAAAGGTTGAAACATGGCTGAACGTTTATTTAGTGGACAGTAAGACGTGGATTTATTTACCATAACGTTTCAGGATTTAAATGACGCGATGGAAATAATGGACAAAAATCCCTAAAGTCAGCGCTAAAGAAGTGTAGGTACATTGTTCTCCCACAAAATGTTTCACGCATCATAAGGAACATTAACACTCTATTATATTGGCTTTGAGTATTAAATAACTAAAACAATGATGTCATAATGTCCATACACAACTATTTGTCACAACAATCATTGTAGCTCACCAACATTGGCCAACACATGTTGCCCAACATTGGCGAAACAAATTACACAATACATGAAAGTCTTTCACCCAAAAAACAAAAAGACAACCATGATCGAAACTTCTTTCAAAAATAGAATGCACGATGACAATTCTATTTAATTTGTAATTATTTTAAAAGTATTTGACGAAAGAGTCTTGAACACATGGTTTAAGGATTACTTTTTTTTTAAGTTTTATGACTTTTTGTTTGTATATCTGTGTGTACAGTTAAGGAAACTGGCTTGAACGAGATAATTGCCGTTACCGGTCATAAAGGCGGCAAAGTTTTATTGGGCGTGTGTTTATTGCGGATTGCCGTTAAATATTCTAATATTTTGGTAACGTAGAGGTTCTTTTTTTAATGTTTGGTATTACAAGAATGCCGGTTTAAGTATTTTTGGTAGAGGGAGGAGCAACTTGTTTTTACGTCTCATGCTTTTGTAGCTTAATTGATATCCTTTCCTATATCGGAGCGTTTCCAAAGCTATGGTAGTTTTGGGAAACTACGCTCTTTTTATAACACCCCTTACAATTCGATGTAACCACACAAAAATGTACTTAATTATCAATTTAGCCAAAAACAACGACTGCGAATTCCCACAAAAAAACAGCACACTTACTTCCTTGCAAAAAATCCGCATTCTTCAAAAAGTAGAAAGAAAGAAAGAAATAAACAATAGCGTTGTCCCAGTTGTGCTCAAAGTTAGTGTAACTAGGTAAGCGGTGCTCGCTCTACTTACATTTTGGGTTAACTCGCCGCGACTCGCGAGCCTCTGACCCAGCTACGGAGTAATTGCTAAGAGGGACCGCTGAATGGATTTGATGGAGTCACATGAACTTGATATGGGGTTTGTTTACCATACTATGTTATTAATAAACATTAATTGATAAATAAACCTCGCAGAATAAGGCCATCGGAAATCGTGTAAAATGGAATTAAATGGATGCAGTATGGGATCTCGGTCTTTTTTCATGTTGATATTTTTCAGATCGTACATTTCAAGACCCCTTTTTCTATTGAGTGTGCCACTCTTTATTTCTGAGGTACAACATTTGATTCATAGTTTGTACCAGTACGTCACGTTGCTATCTTGTTGTGGTAAGGCGCTATATTTCCATTCTGTTCCATTTTCTTTCCCAACCCGTAGTAGCGTAGATAATATAAACATCTCAGCTTTTTTAAAAACTTGTCACCTTACCTTACTAAGATAACACTGATACCTACCTGGTTTTAACTTTCTAGTTACTGTATTAAGAGAAAAAGTGAGTGAGTACAAAAAAAAAACCAACATGTTGACGATCTACATTTTCAGTAGCTACGGTACTAATACGAATGATACGATTAACTTGATATTCTTAATAAAATATGTACTTGTCTAATCGTAGTCAGTGACTGCGCAATCCAAATAAATGCAGAGTGCCAAAACGTGTGCGGTTGGTTACAGCGCTGGGTCAAGTAGGGCGAACAGCGCACGCGCAAATATCCGTCATACTTGGACCCAACTCGCGCAGTATTGGTGACCGAAAGCCCGAACAATATGAACTGTATTATTTATAGTGATGGCCGATTACGGGATTCACCAAATACGAATAATTGCACGAATGTTCGGTTCAAAGCATACCGAAACGAATATTTGGCAGGATTTGACGCGCTTTATCGTGCATCTTAAAAATTCAAGCCTGTGCTTGTTGAGCGTAAAATCATAAGCAGAATCATACAAAAAAAAAATCGCATAAAACACAATAAGTGGAAGGAAGAGGTCGAACATTTTTATTTCACGATACGAAACTTAACACTTTTATTAATTCTTCTATTAGACCATAACTGCTTATAATCGAAGCAATCAATGTAAGATTAATACTACCTATCTATCTCTTTAAAAAGACAGAATAAATGATAAGACACCTTGATATGCATACAAAACAATTATGTAATTGTGCTACTTCATATATTAGGTATTTATATGCTTATATATTTATAGAGGCAACGAGAGGTTTTTATACAATATATTTTTTCCGTAGAATGTTCGGCATTTTTGCCGAATAATCGGCCGAATACGAGTATTCGGTAAACCTGCCGAATATGCCGCCGAATACAGAACTTAAAACGTACATTCGACCCATCCCTAATTATTTATTAGCTATCAAAGTTTTTTAACTTAGGGATTTCGGTCGCATTTCAGCAATGTATTTGAGAAATTCAGGAAACGAGAACTACCTACTTAATCACGGTTTTTGAATGCCTCTATGTATTTAGCAGCAGGTAAGTTTCTATAACTTACTTATTTATTACAGCTATCAAGACTTTAGGCAGATATGAGGTTTGGCAGCAGATTTACAGACAAGTCCTGGCGGCAGGCTTGCAGGAACCGCGGATATGACTATCTCCTATAACAATTCTTATTTTTTCTAAATGAGCGTTTAGTTACTGATGATATTTCTCCCATCTAGCGGCATGGTCCATCCCTTATAGCTCGCTAGGTAATTACTTACCTTTTTTGCTACCAATAATAATAATTTATTTAAAACTTCATCAGTTTGTAACCTATCGACTTATTTACTACCATACTAATTTGAAAACCAATCTTTTCAATAGAATCTGCTATTACTGAGTTCCCTGTCTTTCTTCAATCTGTTGTCCTTGCCGAACTTCACAAAACATTTGTCTACCTGTAGAACAACCCCAACAATTCCTTTACTGCTATTGTCTCGAGCACCAACACAACACAGTTTTGCACAATAACTTGCACAATGTCAGAATGTGCACACCTCCAATAGAGTCGTGGGCGGTCAATTTGGTCACACCTTACAGTACTGCGCCGCGCTTGAGTTTTTGTCACATCAGCTAATGAAGCTCACCCGATTGGTAGTCTGGCAATAATGGGCAACGGTAGCGTGACAATTGAGAAGTTGCGGCTATTGTAAGTAGGTAGATTCTATGTTAGCGTCGATTCAGTTTCTTAGCAATACTGTTTATATCAGTGGCACGCTAGTGACACGCATGGCGCACTTTAGTCTTGCTGCCCTACTTCTATCGCTTATAAAATAATACTCGTTAGAAGAAGCAAGAGCCACTTGTGATAGTGGTTAAGTAATTTTATAAGTAATTCATGAAAGTCTTTCTAAAGAGGATTTAGCCTCTTAAAGTATAAGTAGGAAGGAGGATTGTTGATGCATTGTCAACCTGAAAGACAATAATGGCCCGGTCATTTCACCTGCACCATGAAAGATAAGAAAGAAAGAAAGTACGTTTATTTGCGGTAAATGTGATGCAGAGAGAGAACACAAACACAAAAATAAAACAAGTTACCACCATAGGCACCGTGTTAGGTGCTATTCAAAGCTAGGACGGGACGCACCGACGTACAGTGATGGAAAACATAGGTAAGGTTCCACAAGTTCCACACCCCCGGACATATGAAAATAAATACATTCTAACTCGCCTCAAGTCGCCTCACAAAAAGCATGATGCATTTTGAAATGACAACTTCCTTAACAATTACATCAACATTCATTTAACATCCCAACCTGTCAGTTTATCGTTATTGCACGTCAACACCCCGCCGGGTTTCAAAGTTAGGTTACAATGGCTGACCAAAATATTTACCATTCAGTCAGCTACCGGATTTTTTTACCTTCAATACCTTTAAGCTTGCAAAGGACACTAATTTTCATCAAATTTATGGGTCTATTGTCGCCAAAAGTATTGTTTTAAAACATTTTAAGAGCAGTAGCACCTTGCTTCGTGGAAACTCTTTGTGAGGCGTGGAAATTACATTACTTTTGTTTTCTGAACATTCTAAAATTCGGTAGTTTGAGAGGTGTTGTAAATTACGTGATTGTACAATGACGTCTGATAGACGGCCGACACGGTGCAAGTCCCATGTTATGAGAGTTTCAACGAAAAAGCCAAGATTACTTACGTTTCCATAAAATGTAAGAAAACTGTGTGTCTGTCTCGCATAGGGTCACAGCATTATGCTGAGCGATGGCCGTTTTACATATTTACATATTTTCCCCTAACTTATTCCTTTTTGTGTTTTTTCTTTGCGTCATGTTTTTACCGCTTCTTTTTACAGCCTTACCATGAGGTATCGTATTACCCAGTAACTGGGTTGTGGAGATCAGATAGGCAGTTGCTCCATGTAAAATACTGGTACACAGCTGCATCCGGTTAAACTTGAAGCCGACCCCGGCTTAGTTGGGAAAAGTCAATGCAGATGATGATGATGATGTCATGTTTTTACCGCTATTAGGTAAAATATGTAGAGACATCTATTTAACGATATTGAAAAATGACGTAAGTAATTTGTGCATAATCTATTTATCTTTCTAACAGTACATGGCGAGCCTGTTATGATTCGTAGATGACTTCCGAGCTGCTATCCCTAATGGAAAACCAATAACATTTTGCCCGACCTGGATATAGAACCTAGGACTTCAGCAGTAGAGCTTACCAGAATTTCTGCTTGTGGTCTTGCGGTATACCATCACCTCTATGAAGGTTGACAGCGACATCTATACTAGTTTGTAAGAGTTTTATCCTTTAGGTACTTACTATCTTGCAAACAGCGACATCTAGCGAACATACTTAAAACTAAAACAAAGTCCTGTAGAGTGTAAATAAAACTAACTATAGATGGCAGTGTAAGCAATGAGTGTTTATTTTTTAATTTAATTGAATAATATACACTAATTTAAAGCTTATGTTTTATGTAATCTTTTTTTGTCTGTCCATCACTATGCCGCAGCAAATAAATAATAAAAGAGCTGAAAAAACATTTTGAATTATTATTGAACTATCTCAAATCAGCGCTATCTAGTGGAAGCTTAACAAACATTAGTTCCCGTCTAAGTTAAGAGATGTCACTGAAAGTATCGAAATTAATTGTAAACCATAATAATAGCATTATGTGACCATTATTATTTCCCATAATATGTACAGTACTAAGTTATTCACCTAAGCTCATTTACACATAAAGTTAATAATTACAATTCGATGATCTTTTTGGATGAACCCGGTAATTTCTCCTTCGATTCGGTAGGTAGTAAAGAGGTTCCTAAAAGAAGTTTTGTGCTGGTTCTTATATTATGTATGTAACACAGCTGCCGAAACGAAATGGAACATCAGATATCGAAATCGAAAGTAAACAAACATTAGGAATTGAGGACTTGGCAGGCACAGCAAGAGATAGTGGGACTGTGAGTGGGACAAGATAAATTTCTGCCTTATGGATTGACTTCAGATTTCAATAGAAAGGATAAAATATAAAAAGAAGAAAGGCCTGGCCCTGCAGTGGGACACGACAAGCTCATGGTTAAGGCCCTACCTCGAAAATCTAAAATCCTCGAAAACCTTCTAAGCGAGCGAAAGTGATGCAATTACTTTTGAACCGCAAAAAAAGAGTGATGGCTATATAGTGTACGTGAAAAACGACGTATGTGCCAAAACGAATTTACACCTTTTTCAACAAAATAAATGAATTAAATTTAAATTACTTTGAGTAAACTTTGATATGATAATTCTCTATGTTTTAAAGTAAATTCCATTGAGTTACGCCGTGATGTCGAAAGAAGTAAAAAAATAGATACCTATAACTTTGCAATTTTTTTATATCGAGAAAAATTAATTGAATCGTGTATTCCTTTTACACGATAGGTACTAGACCAAAGAGTCAAAAAACATAATACCAATATGTTAAAACCCTACTGTACCTATTCCAATACTTAACAAGATACAAGAAATAGAATAACCACATTTTTATCAACATATCACCTTGATTATAGTTATCAGGCAATCATTAAGATTTAGGAAGAATCTTCCTATGATTTCGAGCCATTACCGCCAATTTATCGTAAGCGACATTTTCACAAAAATGCGATTTTTATAGTAAACAACACAGTTTTAAATTTATCTTTACGATGAAAATCGTATTTTCGTAAAAATGTCGCTTACGATAAATCGGCGGTAATGGTTCGATTTGATAAGCACCAATAAAAGATTCCTATACCTACCTAGCTACTAAGGATCGGGACTTTTGCTTTATTAATCAGTAAAGCAAAAGTAAGTAAATCGTCGTAATCGTCTGGTAGATAATAATCGATATAATGCTATAATTCTGAACCCAATCACGACTACATAAAGATTTGATGTGCACCATCCTTAACAAATGCACCTTGTGCCGGGCGCACTTGGTTTTAAAAGGAAAAACCTGACTCACGACATAAATCATCACGGATTCACGACAGGTTTAAAAATATCCTAATTTCTGCATACACACACACAACTCTGCTATTTCAACCTCGTATCTTGTCACCCGTCAAACATATTCGCATGTTTGAATACCCATTCATTGGCGTAGTTCCGCATTGGGCGCGAAAATAAGCCTTTGTTTAAATTCAGCATTATTTTTGCGAAATATTTTCATTGTTTTATCGACGCGGCCCGTTACGCGAATCGTGTTAAATTCCGAGAGGCCCCACTGAGGTTAATAATAATAATAATAAATCCATTTATTTCGGACAGAGTCCATATAAGTGTTAGTAACAATTTTCTTAAGATCTATGTTAGTAGGTATCTAATAAAAAGTGATCAAAATAAAAAAAAAACATAAAACATTACAATTTTCCCGTTACTACTCCCACCCAGTGTGCCTGTATGGGACAGTCATAACGGGACGCAATCATTTGCAAAATGCTGTTAAATGCTGTTGTTGTTTAATGACATTTTGTTACAATTGCTAAATGCTAGCTCACAGATTAGACTAGGTTTAGAATTTACTTACGTTAATATTCATTGGTCTAAATGGTTCATCTGAATCAGAAATTTATCAACCTAAGTATTTTTTTTCGGATACACTTGCTATTCATGGTTACACCCTTTCCAAAGTTGCAGTAGTTACAGGACGGGCATAATGCGTTCACCAGCGCCCAGCAGTCCCTGGACGACCAGTCTGCCGTCCTTTAACTAAAAAGCCGTTAACCCTCAAATGGTCAATTTTTACTTTTTAATAGAAAGTGATAGAGTTTTAAATTCTCTATCTTTCTGTCTAAGAAACATTTTTATAACATAAATAGTTCCAAAGATATGGACATCTTTTAGGCCGTTAAGTAACATAATTTTTGATGATTCCATCACTTGAAAGCGTCTAACCCACACTTCTTAGCTTAATGTACTTTAAAATACCTTAACTGCCCGATGTGATGATTATTTTCTAGCCTTCTACTTAACTACAAGCACGTTATCTGATTTTTCTTGACTATAAAGACGCTAACGGACTATAACTTCTTTATAGTTAGCATTTAAAGAACAGTTTATGTGAAAAAATTTACTTATTTGCAGTTACCAGCCCTTAACGCTGTTTTAGTTAAGCATGTAATTCTGCACATTTCCCAGAATACTTAGCTAAAAAGCAGCTAAGCCTCATTACTTAGCTAAAAGGCAGTTAGCCGACTCTCGCGCCGCTTTCACTCCGGGGTTGAGTGGGGTGCGGGTGCCCTGCTCAAGCCATCCGCCGTCCCGTCGGACTAAATCTTTCCACCCGGAGGGCACTGACACTGACTCTGTCAAAGATATGAACTACGAGATCTAACTAAGATCGAAGAAGTGACGATACAGATGAAGATATTGAAACAGAAAAACCCAAAACGACAAGAAAACAAAATCAAAAGTCATTTATTCAGACTAGGCTGAGAATCAGCACTTTTCGAACGTCAAAATTACAAAAGACAGTCCCCAAAACGCCCGCCCTTCACCACTTCCTAGTGCTTACTTACGATCCAAAAAAATAAATACAATAAAATCAAAGAGCTAGCGAGTCTCTTTAATTCCGTCATCTAAGAGGGTACAACGCCCGAGGCGTGGAGCAGAGATGCGGTGGTTCTGTTCTTCAAAAAAGGTGACAAATCCTCGCTGAAGAACTATAGACCCATCTCACTGCTGAAACACTTATACAAGCTGCTCTCGAGGATCGTCACGGACCGTCTCGCGAAGAGACATGTCGAGTTCCAGCCGCCAAATCAAGCCGGTTTTCGAAAAGGCTTCAGTACCATAGACCACATCTATGTTCGGCAAATTATACAGAATACCGCGGAGTATAACCAGTCCTTGTGTATAGCATTTGTGGACTACGAGAAACGATGCGACTCCGTCAAAATATGGGCAGTTCTGGCCTTTCTGCAACGATGTCGAATTGACTGACGCTACATCGAAGAGACGAGAGAGAGAGAGAAAGACAGAAAGAGCGCGCGCGCGCGCGTGCGGTGAGATGTTTGTACGACGCTGCCACAATGACTTTTCAGATCCAGGATCAGAAAACAACCTCATCCAAAAAATGGAGGCTCCATTTAGGTTGTGCAACATCTGGTCTAACTGTTTCAGCGTCTGTTCATCTTGTTCGATTTGCCGATGACATCGCCATATTGACTAAGTCTCTCCAGCCGAAATGGAGCCTCTCGGTGGGTTGGCTTCAGCTTAAATTTGGACAAGACAAAATTCATGTACAATTCGCACATCTTAACGAGTCCAACCAAAGTTTTGAAGGATTATGTCTACCTAGGGCAAGTCAACCAGCTCAGTAGACACAACTTTGAGAAAGAAGCCGACTGAAGGATCCAGTTGGGCTGGGCAGTATTTGGAAAACTTCGTCTTGTCGCCTATCCCGCAGTGTTTGAAGACTAAGGTCTTAACCAGTGCGTCCTGTCTGTCATGATATACGTTGCCGAAACGAAGACATTGACGGTCGGGCTGGTCCACAATTCAAGGCCGCTTAGCGCGCTATAGAGCGAGCTATGCTCAGTCTCTTTGAAGTATAAAATCAGGAATGAAAATATCAGGAAAAGAACCGCAGTTACCGACATAGCTTGCAGAGTAAGCAAACTGAAGTGGCAGTGGGCTGGCCATGTTTGTCGAAGGACCGATGGCCGGTGGAGCAGACGAGTCCTGGAGTGGAGACCGCGTATCGGCAAGTGTCGAGTGAGCCCCACCAACTAGATGGATCGACGGCCTACATAAGGTGGCTAGGACAAACAGGATGCGGAAGGTAGAGGACAGGGTGTTATGGCGCAGCTTGGGAGAGACCTTTGTCTAGCAGTGGACTGCGATAGGCTGAGTATATTGATGACTGTGTTTAATTTAGATATTGTTATGTTCCTAAATACTTAAAACTACAACCTTTTACTTATGGATCCGTCCGCATAGAGGTTGGTAAACGATATCATTTCGAATAATTAACCCACGGGAATGAACTACTGGTATAAAAAGTATTCAATGTTTTATTCCAGGTTATGGTCTACCAGTGTGCCAAATGTATCTATCTACACTTGAAAGTGCTGCTTATGTTTTATTATTTATTTAGTGTGCAATTTTACTACATATTTTATTAGGTACTTTTATTTGTTATAATATTTAAATAATTTAGGACTGAAGTTGCCTCATGTCTGATATAATGTAGCCTTTAGTTTATTACAATAACTGGGTTAGAAGTTTTCTATTAAATCAATGGTTGAATCAATGGAATAAAGAACATGGATTAAGAATATTGTCCATGCCAAATAATGAGCTCATGACCTGTTAGATCATAATTAGTTATAAGTTGATTAATATTGCGTATTAAAATTATAAGTAATTATTTTATCTTTTAAATGTTGAATTATATTTTTGATTTTTAAAAGAACATGATGTTAGTATTTAATTAATTACTCACATATTTCCATATGAATGCTACACTATACAGAAGTTAACCACAAGCGAAATATTTTTAGCCACCTTTTAGTTAAGTAAAGTAGTTAAGAGTTTACAAAAATTCCATATAACATTGCCAACAATTAGCTAAAAAGCATCTAAAGCCCCGTAACTGCTCATTAGGAAAGTTATTGAAATTGAAATTAAAGCGAATGTCATGACTATAAAGCAGTTATGTCACTTAACAACTTTTTAGTTAAGTATTTCTAAACAAAATATAACAAACATTATGAAGCTTAACATTTTAAATAAATTACTTGACTAAAAAGCCGCTAAGGTATGGATAACGGCCTTTTAGTACAGTAATAAGATGCAATAACTAGGTTACATGCTTAACAAAATGAGAAAAATGAATTTTAAAATTAATTAATAATAGTTATTGGACAAAAAGGGTTATCTACGATAAACAGAAAGAAATATCAATTGATGTGTCCAACAATCATTATCCTAAGTATCATAGTTTTTAAGAAACAACGATTCCCACGTTTTTTGGCATTTACTCCGAAACAACTTTTTGGGCTTAACGGCCTTTTAGTTAAAGGACGGCAGCAGTGTACTTACTTGTTTGGTACAGTTGCTCTGAGAAAGACCAGATACAGTGGTATTGTTAGTAATACCTAGGACGCCAACAAAAACCAGGTGCCGCGCTCCTCGAAGAAGAGCTTGCGAACGACTTAGTCATAAATCAATACCTAGGGTCCACTTATTATATGAAGAATCCAGCTCTCAAATAGAAAGAAGAGGAAATTTTTATCTATTTTTGTACTAATGCGTCCACAAATTAGCTATTATAATTATGATGATGGTATTACTATTCAAACAGCATTATCCATCGTGCACACACACAAGCCTCGAACAAACCACAAATTAATTCAATTTAGTAACCAAATAAAAAATAAATCTTTATTGACACAAAAACATTTTACATTGATTATAAGACTAGGATACATTAATTTGGATGAATCAAAACAAGGAACATTAATGATCGATTCACGATCAAAATTTCCTTAAATCACATAATATTTAAAGTCATTAAACCACCATAATGTACCTAATGTTCATCACTATCAAATACCTTCGGCACCTTTCATTTGAAGTGACTGGTCAATACGATGGATTTCCTTGGCCCGGAACTGAACCAGGGCGTCTCCGTGGCAACAGACGACACAACACGTGGCCATGTGGCTCCTCAATCATTCAGCAGTCGATAGATCCAGAGTTCATTGTGAGTGTCGTTCCGGTTTAGAATTGATGGGTTAATTAGAAGGTTCAATAATAGTAAGAGTTATAATAATTACAGGAGAGCTGTCTGTCAGGTAGTAGTAGCCCGGGAGGACTGCCGTTATATTTATTCCGCAAAGCTATGGGGTAACTGTGTAACAAACTATCAGTAGGAATGGTTTTCATTTTGACAAACACTCATTGCATTACATTCATTTTTTTTTGTTTACGCTGTTGAGCAGACAATTTTTTCGAACAGATGTAGCAATGGATTAGCAGTATCCTTCTAAATGATTCAGATTGAGATGGATAGTTTTTACGCAATTGGGGTGCTACATTGTTCTATTTAGGTTTGTAGGTGCCGAAAATAAAAAGCCATAGAAAGAAACGTATCCCTTGTAATCTGTTTAAAGCCTTTCAATAAAATAGGTACAACCTACATTTAAAACTAATTGGATAAACAATATTTTGAAAACATTCAAAATATTGTTTATCCGATTAGTTTTTAGTGTAACGACACTAATTATATTTTTTATAATAATTTTTAAATTTATATAATTATGTTGTGCTACATTTGTTGGGTGATCCAACAAATGTACGGTACTTACTACTTTTCGGTAGTACACACCTTACAACCGAAACACCGCATGTCACCTCCTCGCTGCCAACGAAGCGTGACGGCTCACCTGCGTGACACTGTCACCCGATAGCACAGCACAGAGGGGCCACGTTTGTAAATTAGTCGACGTAACGGGTCATCAAGCAATAGCGGCTACAATATCTTCTGATTCGACACTGCAGGTGCAACAAGCTTTATTATAAGGTCCTTGCAGCAAGTCCATAAAGCATTGACTGCCCAATCTTTGACAGATTTGATGCTCAACTGCACAAAAGTCTCAAAGTTTTGAAGTGGGGTTGAAATTCAAAAGCAGTGTTTACTTAAGCTTTTAGCGTAAATATAGGCTTTGATAATTGAATTTATAGTTAGTTGATAAAATTATTCAGGAAAACATCGTGATTAGTCTATAGCCGCTAAACAATAAACAAGCATGGTGAATTGAGGAGTAGCGAGACGATAATAATTGAGGAGTAGCGAGACGATAATAATTGAGGAGTAGCGAGACGATAATAATTGAGGAGTAGCGAGACGATAATAATTGTAAAGTGAGCCTTCTCTACTTATATTTTCTGTGGTGAAATCGAAGGGGGCTCCAATGCATATAAAGGGGCTACTTATTAGTGTAACATCGAATCGGGTCACTGAAAGAATTGGGCCAATCGACACCCTAAAATATGGTAAGTGATTCGGGAATTAAATAGCTCCATCGTTTGTTTACGAGTTGATGAGGAATCAAACAGTTTTGAAACGAAACACTAAAACATGTTTTAAGCTTAAATCAACAATAAATCTATCTTTGTAAAATTATACTGTACTTCAAAGTTTAAACCATAATACCGATGATACAAAAACCCTTCCCATAAAACAGATCGTTTCACTTTCCGAGTCGGGAGTCAAACCCACAGCATCCGCTTCCGCGGCGCAGTTAATAGCGGAGGAGATAATACCCGGTAATACTACGGTGCAGCCACGGAGTAGAGAGGTCATGGAGTACTCACGTGTGGGTGATCGTCGTCAGCAGATTCTGGTATTTAAGTGTGTGTAGGTGCAACCAGTTGATCGACGTCGACCAGTCGCTATAAATCGCCTCAAACCATATGTATTTGTTATTCCATATCGATCGCTGGTCGATAGTCTCGTGGTCGCAAGCGCGACTGCTGAGCGTGAGCGTGGTCCTGAGTTCGTTTCCCGGATCGGACAAAGTGTTGTTGGGTTTTGCCATTGGGAATTTCTTAGTAACAGCCCGGAGTTTGGAAGTTGGCGGTGTGATACCCCCGTGCCCCGGAAAGCACGTTAAGCCGTTGGCCCTGATGTCTCTCCGGTCATGTCGGATTGCCGTCCCATCGGGCAATGAGAGTGAGGGAAGACAGGGTGCACCTGTGTCTGCGCACACACTTGTGCACTATAATATCTCCCGCGCCGAAGGCTGGAGTCCACTGAGATTGGTCGCTAGTCGCTATGGCCGAAACTCAGTCTGGAGGATTTTAGTAACTAGTGTTAGCACTCCATTTACATAACTTCCTGGGTAGAGGTAGTTACTATAGTAATGGTTTCATAGAGGAAGAATATTGTGAAACTAAATGTTCAGTGTATAATCTTAATATTACTTTTATATTATTTACTGCCTGCTTTCTCATAAGGAAGAGCAGAGCACTGGCATTAGATGTACTAGGTACACGAGTAAATAACTAAATACATGGTTCGTTTAGATTAATTATTTAACAGACAGACAAAGCTATTCCAATAGCATCTTAATATACTTATAAATTAATATTTTACCTCAGAAACAACTGTAAAATACATTCGCAAAAAACGAAGGCTGTGCGGTCCATAATCGGAATAATTAAGTAGATATACCCAAAAATGTAATTGCTTTTTGTTGGAGTAAGAATTCTGCCTGCCTTCGAAAGAGTGAGGTCGTGTTGTACCTGTATCGACGAGGTCGACAAACTTGGCAGTTGAAAGATATATTTTTTTATGTTCAGGTTTTTTTTTTTCATTTTAGGGTAGACCAGGAAAGGTTCAGGGTCAAATTGTAAAAGTGCAACTTGACTGGTTGATATTGATAGCGGTCAAAACATGATCACCTCATAATTCTATGTAACTGTTTCACTGCAAGGCAAAGGGCTCTTCAAATATAGAAAAGAATACAGTATAAACCTACTTTACTGTCGCGCAGTCGGGTACAAAGAACGTGATTGTCACTCTTGGTGGCGTGTCAGTACCTATCGACGATCCAATTACATACAGATGGTCTTATGAGGATATTGTTATTTTCCTTAGGGCTGATTTTTCCATGGCCAGATAACTTTTATTCGAGGAATAAAATTGACGTTTGACAGTTTTTGTATGAAATAACTGTCAAAACTTCAAAATACTATACAGGGCGAAATTTTAATCACCGTTTTCCTCTTAAGGGGTCATTGCACTCATCATTATGAACAACTTTTACTATGGGACCAAATCTGAAATCGTTTAAAAAATCATTTATGTTCGCATAACTCGTCAAAATGTAGGGATCAGCTGATTTTTTTTCGCGATTTCGTGTTTGGTCCCATAGTAAAAGTTGTTTATAATGATGACTACAATGACCCCTTAAGAGGAAAACGGTGATTAAAATTTCACACTGTATAAAAATAAAAAAGTATTTTCAAGTAGATAGGTATCCACGTCAAGAAAGATACACACAAACTTTTTCCTCAATACATTAATTCATATCAAATTATTTTGAATGTACCTATATTAAAACCTATTCAAGACCAAAAGGTACCTAAACTACTACTGGTACTGGGTTGTGGAGGTCAGATAGGCAGTCGCTTCATGTAAAATACTGGTATTCAGCTGAACCCGGTGAGACTGGAAGCCGACCCCAACTTAGGTAGGAAAAAAGGCTAGGCAGATGATGATGATGCAAATACTTACCAACATAAACTGTCCGAATATTCAAATCCCGACTGTCATTCTTTGGCAGTTGTGTGAATTGGCTTTACCAGGCTTTACCACGGTAAATTGACGTAGGGAACAATTAATTTCCCTGGCCATACAAATAAAAAATATATGATTATGATTTTCGTTAGTTTCTCGAAGATAAATGGTCGTTATTCCAGCAATTAGACACGAATATAGTTTCGTTACCGGTCGGAAGCTCGGAAGCGCGATCTCAGTGCGCATCTGTTATTTATTTTTCGCGAACATTCATTTGACCGTTGACGGGTGAATCATGTTTAGGGTTACTTTATAAGTTTATCGACGTTTTAATAATTATATTTAAGTTTTTGTATTGTTTTTTTTTTTGTTATCATATTTATATATATAGCTTGTTGTGAGTTTGCAGTCAAAAAACTTGTCTGTGTAAGACGGATCAGTTTTGTTGCAAGTATTATTTTCATGGACCAATACTTTGACTAATGCTAAAGCCAGTTTTCTACTGTGGTGCAAATCTGCGCACAGCTTAAACTAAGTTCCATCTACTTAGTGGCATTTTTCTTCAGCTGTGTTAGTATCTTAGTCAGTCAGTACGGACAATACCATGGTTCAAAGCCCTTGCTTCAAATTTACCCGGCTCGCTAATACGTAATAAACAATTCTTAGGTACCTATCCTTCTTAGTTTGTAATAGATATATATCCCTATTTATGTAAATACGTTCACCAACAGGTAAAGCTTGCTTTTCCTCCTTCAAATATAAATAGAACTGCAGTGATCTGAGTTCCGACTATCCCCAAGAATCCTACGAAATAACTCACGCACTGCACTTTATTACGGTTACGGAAAACCCGTGCCTAGCAACATTACATGATGGGCTGAAACTCATTCGATTTAAATATTGTAAATCGAATACATATATTATATAATATATACTTACCAGGAACATTTTATCTTCCTCACTGGTCGATTTTGAAGTACCGTGTTTGACCGATGCGTTGAACGCTTGGAAAATGGCTTGTCCCAATACGGTTATGCCCGATAACGGCGACAACCCGTCCTCCCAGAGACGGTGGGACGGGCCGCTCTGCAGCATTATACAGAATACCCTTGTAACCACGTCACGTAATACTGTTGAACGTGTCTGTCTGCTGGCTGTGGGAGAATGGGAGTCAGGCTTATGGCTTCAGGCTCTCCCGTCATGCACCATAGGCACTATGATGGATGACTCATCGTTTCGACTCGCTACGAGTCTCCGTTGTGCGCACTTTGTGTTGCTCTGCATCGGTGTCACTGCAGTGAAGCTGTCGACAGTTTCGGGCATCATGGCCTGTCCTGTTGCAGGAGCGCACGTCGCATAGCACGGCATCACGCCAGCATCAATGATATTATTCGTCGAACCCTTGTCAGCGCCGGCGTATCAGCTGTATTAAAACCAAGCGTCTTGGTACGTGACGATGGCAAGAGACCAGACGGCGTGACGTTGTTACCTTGTAAGGTGGGTAGGTCTCTGGTGTGGGATGCAACCTGTGTCGATACCCTTGCGCCATCTCATGTTCCGAGCACGGCGGGCTGTGTTGGCGCCGCTGCTGCGGCTGCTGAGACCCTCAAGCGGCGCAAATACTGTAACCTTATGGGTAACTACTGCTTTGAGCCGTTTGGGTTCGAAACGCTCGGGTCATGGGGCCCGTGTGCGCGTCTTTTTTTTAAAGAAATTTCTCGCCGGCTGATCGACACTTCAGGTGACCAAAGGGCTGGGTCGTTCTTTGGCCGAAGAATTAGCATTGCAACGTGGCAATGCTGCCAGTCTTCTGGGCACGTTTCCGGATGACAGCGGATTATGCGGACGAGTACTTCGACGCCTAAACATCTTTTTGTTTTTATTTTAGTTAGTCTTTTAATTTTGTACCTAGTTAGCCCCTTACTAATAAGCATTGTATAGCGTTTGTGTAGTTACACAACGCTTTGTCTTCTCCTTTCAAAAGTCAAATTACTACGACTGAAAGAGTGAAATCGGTGTGTCAATATTCATCTGTTAGTGTATATAAATAGTGTCGAGATATTTTTTGTTGGAATTAATTATTCGCACCAACATTTCGCAGGTGTGTGATAAATAAAACAAGTCTATGTTTGTTTATGAAAACACTGAACTGTTCAACTCGCGTAGCAACTGTTAATTGGTTGTTTTTGTCTTTCTGTTAGCAGATATAACTTTTCGACAAAAGTAAAATAATTGCCTCTTTTTTTTCTTGTGGGTATTGTGGAAGACGGGATTATGTCATTGTAAGCAACCGCATCCATAATGATGAAAGAATAATGAATTCATAAATCTGGTTGCATAGCATAGGTATCTTTTTTTAAACTCAATACTAGGATTTCTCTCTAAATAATATGGAGAAAATCTATATTGTTTTTCTATTTAGGTATCTAGTTTATATACTGTCCCACTACAGGGCAATCAGGGCCTTCTTCTCTCTTTTCCATACACTTCTGTTAGCAGAGAACATTATCATTTTTTTTAGTTAAAGTATGTTGTCCCACTGTTGGGCAAAGGAGGCTGCCCTATCTATAATAAAAATATACTTACGAAATACTTACTTACTCCGTTGATCATGTCGATGGAAACTCGTTGGAGCTGCAGCAGTACGTAGATCATGAAGTTCAGGTAACTCTGAAGCGGCGCGCGCGTTTGGAGAATTAATCGTAAAGAATGATGGATTTTCGTTACAATTTGTAAATCTAGTTTTGAATTGATCCAATTTAAGGTTTGGAAAGCTAGTTTCGTATCTTTGAAAACTTCTGACTAGCTTCAAAGACTCGACTTCTCAAAGGCAAGAGGATTCGAACCTCTAGATGCTCAAGTGTTTCCAATCTTGGACTCAACTGCGTGTATTGAGAGTACCTAGGTATAGTAGCCACTGTGCACACCCTTGAGGAATGCCCTGCTTGGGCAGTGCAACGCCGTGACCTTGTCGCGGCGGTTGGTGCTTCGGATACTCTCTTGCTTCCGGACGTGGTCCAGTCCATGGTCGGAAATGAGAGCGCGTGGGACGCTGTCGCCTCCTTCTGTGAGGAAGTGATGGTCGCGAAGGAGGCGGCGGAAAGGGAGAGGGAGGATACAACCTCCCTTCCAATCCGTAGCAGACGCACCGGGCGCCGGAGGACGCGGAACGATCTCCGGCCGCCTTAAGGTGAGGCCTGCAGGCAACAGACTTGGGGAGTTTGTTGCCTGGTTTGCAGCCGCTGAAAGATGACGGGGTCCGCATGGATTCATGTGGGCCAACACCTGGCCGGGGGAGCGTGACGAAATGCGCAAGCACTCCAGCACCCTGGCTAAAGGTAGCAGCAGGACAACGTGTGGTTTTAGTCAGTAGGAGTCTGACAGACCCCTCCACCCACCCCAGGATGGTGGACATCCATGAGGATTTCCACAAAAAAAAAAAAGGTAGTAGCCACTGCGCCAGTTTTAGACACGAGCTATCTTTACTAATTGCATTTAGATGACTTCGTTCATTACTACAAATTATTTATGTCAATTAGTTCTTTGTTTTCGTCCGTAATTAATCTATTACGTAGCGCAGCAACAGGTATTCAGTTGATTTAATAACTTACTTACATTGTTTTATCGTTTGTTTATGCAACTTGTATCTACATAAATACGTACTAGTAGAGTAGTAGTAAAATGGTGGGCTTTGTATCTTTATCACATCTACTTATCTATCTATTGAGCCCGTGATGTCCCACTGCTGGGCAAAGGCCCCCCTTTCCCTTTTCCTCATACGTCTGTCCCTGTGGAGAGACAGGCCATTGCGGGCCAGTCAGTTCGATAGGAGTCAAGATCTTCCTTCCATCTTTATCATATAGAAAATAAAATAAAATCAAAAGAATGTTTAAATCATTTATTTTTCATCGAAAAAATATCCTCCGCTACAAATATGATTAGGATGACGATGACCTGGTATCGTGTAGACATGTGCAAATGGAATGCGTAAGTACATACAGACTGGTCGTGAACAGGGGGCTTTATTGACACAGCCTGAAGCAGGCACAAGGAACTTAGTAACAATTGAATGGCGAGATGATGCAGTAGAATACTCGAAGGCAGATGAGCCATATTCTTTTTTTAAAGAGAACCTTTCATATTCTGAATTGAGAATTTATTTGTTCTTTGTTAGAATGTATGGTTCTACTACCAATTTTAACATTTCTCCATTTTTATAAGTTTGATACTGCTCAACTGCTTCATCCTACCAATTATACCTGATAAGATCATTGTACTGCTTGAAGCTGCGATCCAACAGAAACTAATCGAAGAGGCAAACTGATAAGCGAGAGCATTACGAGGAGCAACGTTCGATCACAATGTAAACATAATAGTACTATGTAGCTATTTGTCCTAGAACCCCACGTGCCTGCATAAGCGCCAATACATTTCATATAAATGTACTCGCACCCACAATCTGCCTACAGCCACCTCTACAAATATACTTACTTTAAACAATAAATACAGACAAAAACAAAACAGATGTTCGCATCCATAAAGTAACTATAATAAATCTTTTACAAATAAAATCTCCGATAAATTTCATCTAATACATGAACTTAAATTACAATATATACAAACATTTAAACATAGTAATACGACAACTGGATGAAGTACTATTGTACCCTGTTATTTACAAAGAAAACGGTGCGTTTCTAACACACAACCGAGACTCGCAACCAGCCACTGATATTAACAATCTTGACAGGAAACTGGCTGCCTCGACTCAATATTTAAAATTCGTCGTAATAACCCAAAAATAACCTTTGTAACATTACATATAATTTATACCCTAAATAAAGGATTCACAATAATATTTACCTACGTGCATTTTTTTGCCAGACCATTGAATTTCTAATTCTATGCTGAAATAATTCGACAGTTCTCAACATGGCAGCCGCCCCGCTAGAGATCAGGGGAGCATTACTTGTCCTTGGGACGTTAATTTTCTTTGAAAACAAACACTCGGATAGGGGCAGCTAAAGTATGGAAAACTTAGACCATAATAGTGTTACCGATGATACTCTCTTTGCCATCCAATAGTTCAGAGTACCCTGACTCGTCGCTGCAGGCACTGTCATTGTCACCAGTGTTCTTGAACACTTCTGTTTCTATGCTCGAGTTGAGGCTGTCAACATCGGTCAAGTTGTCAATGAGAGATTCAAACTTTCCTTCAAATTCTGACATTATATTAGAATCCGCTCGCAGTGGGGGATATGTGGACCTTCGCCTGAAGGTGTTCTTTTCACCGATCGGGACATGGTTCACCTCCTCGGTGACGTTGGTGTCAGAGTTATTCATAACGTGCACAGAGTTGTAGCTTCTATTGCTGCTCCTCATATCGTTATGTTCGAAGTTTTGTTCCATATAAGAGGCAGTAGTGTCAGCATGTTCCTTTTGGTCCTCCTGAGGGAACGAGGGCAGGGATGACGGCTCGGTGTCAGTCACCGTGCTGGCGGTCTCGCAGCCCGAAGAAACAGATCCGTCGTCGCTATCCGTGACGAGGTAGTTACTTTGCATCAGCGCCTTACAGTCGCCCTCAGCCACCGCGTTTTCACTCGGTTCGTTCGATTCGGCAATCGCTTCTAGCAATCTCGTTTCTTTCTCTCCATCACTATGACTAGTATCATCGATACGTCCGTTCTTTTGGCTTTCCTTTACCAACAATTCCAAGAATTCATTGGAGACGGTGACGGTGCCGTTTCCAGAGTCGGATAGCGTTCTATTCATAACTCCCTCGGGACATGATGTCTTCCTCGGGGACTTTATATCGGGCCGTCGTCTGTCGAGCGTTTGAGAGGAATAGAAGTTGTCCATCGTCAAAGACGTTCGTGACCAAGGCTCGCCGTTCTGTTTAGCGTTCATCTCCGCCTCCTCTTCATCTTCTTCCGAACAAAGTTCTTCGATAGCCCCCAGTTTTGGAGCTGATTTTGACCTCTCTAGCGGAGGTCTGTAGTTCATAGCTCCGACGCTGAGTAAGATTTTTCTGCGAGGCATACTTGGGTTATCGTACACACTGTTAGCAAGACTGAGTCTAGCATTTTGTTTTGAGATTCTGTCCTTTTTGAATTCGCTTAAGGCCTGCTTCAGTTTGACTTGAAGTTCCTCTGTAATCTTCTTTGATATTGATTCTTTGGTGCAAAGGACGGCGTGGCAACGGAGCTCATGCTTAAGCTTCTTGCCTTCGTGGCGGTACACCCAGCAGAACAGCTTGGGATAGTGCGGTGGGCTGGCACAGTACGTGATGCGGTGGGACCAGTACTCGGTGAGTCCGTGCTCTTTGGTGAACCCTTTGAGGCCAGAGTTGGTGACGGACAACTTCATCACGACGTCGGGCTTCGTCGACTGCTGGTAGTTGCGCCACAGTGTCGCCAGCGGCTTCTCGACGCAGCTCTCACCTGCAACAAAAGATCATCTGGTTATTATTTCAGTTTAAAAGAAGCTTTTGCAGCGTTCAAATTGAGATGAGACATCACATAATGTGTGATTTAAAAGATATGTTAATTTTACATATTATATACCAGTCTAGCGGGTGTTGAATGATTATCAATAACATTTATTTTAAGCTAGAATATATCAGGTTTTTGAGATCATCAACAAGGAAACTATATAGATGCATAAAAGTATATACCAACGAAAGCATTTGAAGACGGAACTATTAGTTTTAAATGTCTCAATCCTAGCGTGATATCAAGGAACATGCATTTGCTTCCTCATAATGTACGTATATTTGCTGATAATATCTAATCAGAGTGTAGAACAAGATACGTTCGCCCACTTGCACATTGTAATCTGTGTGTACATAATCTGTTATTATAATGATCTGTCGATCGAAACGTTTCGAGGTGAACTGGTGAGAATGTAGTGAGTGAGATACATTTATTAACGCGGTCTCCATGACATGGAGTCCAGTTTTTGATGACG
This sequence comes from Hydraecia micacea, assembly GCA_914767645.1. Classification (NCBI taxonomy): domain Eukaryota; kingdom Metazoa; phylum Arthropoda; class Insecta; order Lepidoptera; family Noctuidae; genus Hydraecia; species Hydraecia micacea. Next base: position 20,232,591 of record OU611779.1, read on the forward strand.
TCAGAGTATGTGTTATTTTGGACATGAGAAGGATTTTCGGTGTTTTTGAAGACTGAAATGAGAAGAACCGGTTTTCAAAACATGCTTACTTAATGCAATGACAGACTGAATAAGCTATAAACTCAACTATTCTGCATAAGTATTCTCGTCGACAGGATAATTCTTCTAAGGAAAACATCTTCAATGTAATGATCAGGTTTACCTCCTGCTTAGGCTTTTAGCAACCGTTGGTAAGTGTAATAGTATCAGGACACCTCGCTAGCAAAAGGACTCGTAGTGTAACAACACAAAATAAAACTACGACCCTTAAAAGTTAGCCAGACTTGGTGCTTCATTATGAGAACGTCACGGTGCTTACACTAGAAGCTTTATGTTGCTACTTGCCACTTTGTTGGCACGTGCCGCGGCTTTATTCAGAGGAAAGAAAAGAAAACAATATCAAGGAGACTGTAGAAGTCAAGATGTTTTGTTTTGGCATCATTATCAAGATGTTTAATGATGATAACAATTCTCCACCAATTAATAGTGCAAAATCAATCACTTAGAATTCTTAATCTGGATGTTTGAGCAGGAATCATTACGATTTTACCCAAATAAGTTGATCTGAGCTTTGGTTTTTTGTCTAATAAAAAAATGGGTTATTCAGATTCACCCATGTTAAGATATAAAAACTCCGGTATTTTTTTGGGACTTATGACAGTTTTCGGGTTATGTATGGTGTATGTATTTAATAAGTTGCAACTTCTATAAAATGAATATACTACCGTGTCTTTAGAAATCTTCTTACCCAGTAAAATGCAAACAGGTAAAAGTCACATAGGCTAGATTTATGGCATTTTCTCTATTGTTACACTTACGCTTGGGAAATAACTGCGACTAGTTTTATCTAAACTCGATCGGAGGAAATTGAGACTGTTGAGGAACAGGGAAAAGTATCTGACACGCACGCGGAACCGCGGGATCGAGGAAATAAGGTGATGGTTACCTTGTTTGATCTAAATCGATTACCTAATCGAGCGAGCTTTCATTTACCTATCACATAAATATAATTATGCTGACGATATTGCTGAAAAAATATCTTGTTGCGATAGTTTGCAGTGCCGCGCCGTGTGACTGTTGGGTCTCGTTTGTTTTAAAATGAATACAGTTATTTATTTGGTGAATGTAATGCATATGTTTAAAACTGAATTATGTAAGAATGACGCGCGTTTATAAATAATCCGATCACAAAACCCACGCGAATATTTGTATGATCTTTAAGACTGAAAAAAATGAGAAAATATAAGTAGATCTCAAGTGTGAGCATTTATGATAGATATTAGATGGATATAAAAAAAAATTAAATTAAAATAGGTATTGAAAGAGTTACCGTAGGTATCCATCCTACTATAATAAATGCTGTGAAACTTTGTATGTTTGGATATTTGTTACTCAATCAGGCAAAAACGGCTGAACAGATTTCGATAAAATTTGGCACACAGATAGTTTATAACCTGGATACACACACAGGGTAGTTTTTATTCCGATATTCTCACTGGATCGGGACTAATGCGGGTGAAACCGAAAGCGCTACTAGTTAGATTTCAGAGTAAGCATATTTTGTAACAACCCGCCGCGTATCGGCAGACGTAGTGTGGGAATAAAATTAAAAATAAATATATCCACGTTCTTATCACTTCTTTTAATTAACAACTTTTTATGATGAAATTTGTTTAAGATATTTTAGAAGTTTCACCATATTACGCCATACCTACCCATGTAAAATATAAATTGTAACTGCCAACAACAATATTGATCGTGTTAATAAGTAATATGTTCTGGTCAAGTTCCGCTAAACAGATGATTGTTATGTGATCATGATCAGCAGGTGTCGTGATCTGATCTAAGTGCCAACGTTCATGTTAGTTACTAGGTGGGGTAGGATTCGTGTGTAAAATGTAACGTAAAATCGTGTGCATTATTTGTATCACGATCAGGAAATTTAAAATTTTATGCCAATCACTTTTTTTTTCAGAAAACTTATTACCGCTAGGAATTCCGTCTGTACCGTGGTTACTATGCCACATAAATCACACGTGCAACATAAAACAATTATGTATGAAATATAATAGTTTTATGTAGAAATATATAATAATATCAGCTGTCATACAAACATTTAATACCTACTCGATCAAAATGTATGGGACAGCTAATTATATTTTTTCGCGATTTAGTCCGTTGGAAAAAGTTGTCCAGTTTCATGGTTTATACCACATCCTTAAATATGATCACACACTTCATATACGGCGTATGGTGTTTACTGCTCGTAAAATGGACGATTTATTGCGTGTGAGGCATAGCAAGTGACGTGACGCTGACTAAGGAGTCGGAAAACGAGCACTGTGATTAATTCCTGTTACTTTCTTTTGCCTGCCCTTACCGTACAGAACGGTTAATATCTAGGCTTATATTTTTACTGCCAATGATGAACTTACGCATCTACTAAGTAAGGCTGTCGGAAGCCCGGGGCGGCGAAACTGTGTGCCCCCGAGCTAAGACATGAAAATCGAAATATTTAGCACGCTGCCTCGAAAAGTTTAGGTTTTTTTTTGATTATTGAAACAAAAAATTTTTTTACAAAAAAAACAACCGACTTCCAAAAAAAACACTACAAAGTGAAAAATAACTTTAATTTCGGAAGTCGGTGTCGTTGGTTCCACATTTTCGTTTTTTTGACACCGACTTCCGAAATTAAAGTTATTTTTCACTTTGTAGTGTTTTTTTTGGAAGTCGGTTGTTTTTTTTGTAAAAAAGTTTTTATTTTTCGCTTTTTAGTTGTACCTACCCCATACAAATTCATATAACACTACTTGCTAGTGACAGGAAGATAAACATCATCAATATAAACTAAGTGGAAAACAAACGTATTGTTGACGCTAATTCCAAAACTACCCAAGCAAAGTTCATAAAATTTATATGGGACCACCTCTGAAGCATACCTTATTCATTAATTAGACTAGATGCTGATAATCCTGGCTGCAGCATCAGGCCAAACTTATGTCAACTTTGCATTGAACTTAAAATTTAGTCCTGTTTAAAATGAGCCCAAAGACGACTACGGTGCTGTAATTTCAAGGTTTGTACTTTTTCTGATGCTCCTGGCTTCAGCATCAGGTCTCTATGTACTTCGGTGTTCCTCATTAACATTACGTTTATCCACACATCGAGCCCTTTCCAATGAGCCTAAACACGATATATCTGCTGTTAGTTGTCGAGGAGTTAGGTACTCTGCAGACTATCCTGACTGCAGCATCAGGTCATGACTTGATGATCATGAGACCAAATGTGGCAAATGCCCAATCAAACATCAAAACAATTTACTAAAACAGTCCTTGCCTGTTCGAGTAACTTCTTACTGTTAAGGAGTTGTACCTTCCATCATCAGCCCAGCTACCTGAGATGGTGACAACCATACGCAAATACACAAGATACTTCATAAAATATGCGAAAAACCATAAGTAAGCCTATAAAATTTGAAGGTTGCCCTCGATTTCTCTAAGATCCCATCATCAGATCCTAACTTGGTGACAATGGGACCACCTCAGAACTATCTACTTTCGAACAAAAAAAGAATTTTGAAAATCTGTCGACAATTGGCGGAGTATTCGATGAACAAACATACAAAAAAAAAAAAAAAAAAAAAACATACAAACAGCCGAACATAGTACCTCCTCCTTTTTGTGAAGTCGGTAAAAATAGGAAATATTTTGTAGACAACATAAAAGCTAGAGCATCAGACAGGTAAGGTTTTTTTTTTACTATTCGTACTAGTCGTCATACATAATACTATTCGTACATAAATAGGAGTTACATTGTCGACTTACGCTGACAAGTCAGATAAAAAAGAGAATGTCGGTTGCAAGAGCGAGCAAAGCGAGTTCTAAAATTTAAGCTTTTACTTTTATATTTAGCATGAGCTAACTACAAACTGCCTTTTATTTACTGAACATATTTTGGTCTTGTTTTGGATTTAATTATAAAGTATTATCTATAGTATTGGCCCCCCCCAGGACTGGGAGCCCGGGGCGGACCGCACCTGCCGCCCCCGTTGGCCCACCAGTGTATTCATCACCATGATTATCAGACCGAAAAGCCTCCATCTAATCCAATCATGACTAAAAACGTTGTCAGACTTGTAAAGCCTTTGACTGGGCGCCATGGCCCCATAAATGTAGCGATCAAACAACCTATAAAGTCATGGGATAGACGCGACGACCCCATAAAGCAGGCTCGTAAAACAAAAGTAACTATGTAACGAGTTTATATAATTTTCATTGTACGGGTTAATTGTACATATAATTGTAAAAGGCAGTTATAGAGGCTTTGAAAAAGCTACGGAGGCAGATTATAGTAGGATCATTAGTACCTCCGCGGGAATATTGCCACTTTCATCACACTTGGAAGTTCCTAATAAGTGTTTCAAGTTGGAACACTTACCTATTAGTGATGGTAGTATCTACATTATGTTGCAGACTAAATAACAATGGAGTAGTCGCTGCTAATATTTTTACAACTTTGCAAACTAACAAAGTTTATCAGACACGTGTAGTCTGTGAGATTTATTACTACGCTTTTATTTCAGTTTGTCTTAGGTAAATATGGGGTACAATAATTACTTATACTTATAAAGGTAGAATCTACAGAACCCCACCTGCTACGATCCTAGATAAAAATAAACACAATCCCGATCCTTCTAGTTACCTAGATTAATTAAATGTCAAATAGAAGATCCAAGGGGCTTCTCTATCACTTGCAGGCGATGAGGTCCTCTTCAGCTTCCGATTGATAAAGCTTGTCCCTTCTAATAGGTTTTTTTATAAATTATATCTCACTTAATTTAGTGATGGAGTATTTGGATTCTGTGCTACGGGGTTCCATGTAGATTTTCTTTACAATTTATATGGTGTAAATTATGTACACAAGTGTTTCAGGTTTGGCTGTTTGTTCAAGTGAAATATTTATCCGAAAACACACCCACGACAACGGTTTTATAAAATACCTAAATATATTATAGTATATATACTCGACACCGATTAGGTTGATTTGAAGTCCAAGACTCTGACTAGTCCCTACATCTTGACGGCCACGAATTTTGGTCATGGCAGCCAATCTCAACGGAGACTAGCCATTTACGCGGAAGATATTATAGTGCACAAGTGTGTGCGCAGACACAAGTGCACGTTAAGTCGTTGGTCCTGCGCCTGATGTCTCTCCTGTCGGATTGCCGTCCCATCGGACTATGAGAGTGAGGGACCTAAATAAATGATTACAGTCAAACTGATAAGTAATAAATAAATAAATGCATGGCATTGTTTATGAAAAAAAAGTTATCTTGAGGCCCTTTCGCTCCCCATTAGTTGTCGAGCTATCGCTACAACTCAATACTTAAAGTTTCTAAATAGTAGAACCGTAAAATACTAAACGACCTTGAAATCCGTAAACGATTCCTACCGCGAGACTTTAATATTACTTGCAAAGTGAACTGTTTATTAAACATTACATGCCAATCGGCAGCGCCTGAACTTATATAACCTACATTTAAGTAATGTATTTTTCATGATTTTACATAAACCATGAGTCCGGTGTCTATGTTAACATCGAGCACGTTTTCGAAAACTAATTTTTTTTATGCAGTCGAATTTGTAAAGTAATCATTGTATGTTACATAGGTACTTCGTTAAATATAAAATTACAAATGAAGTACCAATTATTATTTGAGTTTTTGTTGTAATCTGATTAATTAATTTTACTCCTACATCGTCAGTTAGTCTTGAAGAATAGGCAACTCGGAATTTTAACGGTGGCTAGGCGCCTTTTGAATGGTTAAAAACTCGTAATTTAATAGGCAGTTAAACAATTTCGTTTTAATCCAAGTCATTACGATACGATAATCTATATAATTTTAATAGGTAAGTAATTCGTACTTACAAATTACTTAACATCTACTTGACAGATTTTAACTGCCTAACCTACTTAAAATAATTAACGGGCAATAATTCTGACAAAAAAGGTTCGTATTCCATAATTTAAGCTGGTTACAAAACTTTTCGGAATGACCTGCTGCGTGTTTGAATATTCGAAAAAGGAACGTTGGAACATAACTGACGTGAATGGAGTTTATTGCGACAATTCTTTGAGTTTTGTTGCAGAATCGAACTGCCTGCATTGCGTATACCCCGGTCTGTCACAAGATTAATTTATATATGTATAGGCAGTTAACGTTAAAGAATGTACATATTTATCTGACACACGTTTACTTTCTAGACATTCGTTTCGACATGATAAAAAATGAAAATAATGGACTCATAGTGCTGAAAAATAGTAAGTTGATTCCGTTAAAACTTTATACATTTATGTATTTATTTTGAAATCATTTCAGTATCATCTTTTACACTACTTAAACGCATTCATTTCCATAATTTTTAATTTTGCGAATTGTTCAACCGTCAAAAGTGTAATTCTGCAATAATTTGCACGTGTCACACTACACTGACGGGTTGAGCAACGATGACGTCACTCGGGTAACGGCCGGGCCGTGTTGTGTAACGTAGTACGCATGCGCGAGTGACCACTACCGGAGAAGTTGCGGTCAAAGGGTATAGTGTTGATGCTGGCTTCGTGTTACAGACGGACGTTGTTTTGTTTACCTAGTGGACTGACGATACAAACGAGTTTTGATAGTTATGATGTTATGAAACCTAAACTTTACCTATCTGTGAAAACTTGTAATTTACCATATTCATGTTATTAACAAATGCACTATTGTAGGTACATAAGTCGTTGCCTAGCCGAAAGTTTTCTAAAAATTATATAATGAAATAAAGTTAAAAGCAACAAGTAGGTATGTATTAAGCGCGTGTGTGTTAAGAGAACAAGTTGTATTCTGGAGAAAAAAAAATGAACTCCACTACTCACAACCGGTCATAAGTGATTGAGGAAGAGAATAATTAGTTTTTTTGTTAAAACTACTTTCAGATTATAAAAATGTATCTCTATTTAAACTGAACGTGGTACTAGTGCAATTGAATGAAAGAATTTCTTTTAGTTACTACCTGCCACTTGTGAGTCTATAATCGACGTCAAATGGGGACCACTCAAAGTTTTTCTCTAGATAATATAAGTGCAGGATTAACTGTCAAACTTTCTCCCACACTTACGAGTATATCGTAAGCTTTCAAGAGCAAGCCTTAATTATATGAACAATCAAATAAATGTTGGTACAATTCACTCATGCACTACTTATGTAACCCGACGTTGTTCACTTTATTTTCTGTAGGTTATATCAGACATTGCATCAGTATTCATTTCATCGAAACGATGAGTCATTGTAGTTCCCGGTTTAAAGAGTCAGTTATCCCGTGAGTCGTATCGTATCTAAACGTGAATATAAATGTTCAATGATTGTACCAGACGGTCAGTCAGTAATTTTCAATGAATCAAACTGAATCACGAAGTATTTCAAACATTCGCATTCTTAAAAGAAAAGCTAAATAAAGAAATATCATTGATTTTCAACATTGATGTTTTATACATCTGACAAATCAGCAACAGTTATAAAATGTCAAAAATGTATGTAAATTAGAGGTTTATTCAAACTGACATTAGAATATGAACATTTACAAAAATACTGGAATTACCCCTCTAATGATAAGATAGAATCGACATAGTAACAGCCAACATACAGACCTTACTAAGATCGATGGCTAGCGGTAAGTGAACTTGTCAAACGCGACGCAGGCGCAACTTTCACTATCATCTCGCTACAACGTTCATTGAACCGAGGTTATTATTAGTTAGTCATTGCTCCTCAAAAGTTTTTATGTTGTCAATATGAATGTTGTCGATCCCTGATACAAAGGAAGCTACTACTACAATATAAAATAAGGAGTATAAAATACTCGTAAAGTCTCTTTTCGTGGCTGTGTGACCGCCTGACCGGCTATATCTTCGCAAACTCTCAATGGATTTGGGCTGCATTTAGTGCTCGACTGAACGGTCAGGGCTGACATCGGTCGAACGTAGCTATGTCAATAAAAGTTATAAACAGTGCAGCGCTGATGAATCGCTATGCGCGTACAGCTACGTCGCGCTGACTAGGACCGTCGCCGCGTCGGTCAAGCTCGTCGGTTGGGCGTACGTCGGTCGGACTGACGTGCTATGTCTGTATAAGCAGGCATCCATCTGATCCATCACTTAGAGTATGTATTCCGTAAGTTTTATGTAGGTATTTTACATTAATATTTAGCTTTTAATAAAGTACAGAAATCTCGATATTTTGAAATGTCGCCATAGCTTCCTTGCGAAGCAGCTGGCAGCATTATAATTAAATTAACTAGAGTCTAGTGGAGTCTCTTGCCAGCTCTTCATCATAGAAAATGACCAATTGGAACCGTGCACCTAGCTTCTGACGTTTCATAAGTGCCCATGTGTTTATAGTGGATAAGACAAAGTTTAAAACAGAAGACGAACTAGCAGGGGATCGAGGGGGGAGGGGGTGGAGGGGGGTGTCAGGGGATCAGACCAGAATAACTTGAAATAAAATATTTTGATTAAAAAAAAAAGAAGATTGGTCTAGACAGATCAATATATAATACCTACCCATTTGTGATAAAATAAAGCTCATCCAATAAATAGGAAGTTTCTAGAAGACTGATGCTAATGATTCTTGGTTAATTCCATAGAATGTCAGTTTTTTTCTGAACCCCAGAGGTGTAAATTGTTTAACAACTGGTTCTTAATATGTTTTCGATATGTTTTTTTTTAATTAATATGCATGAATTCGTTGTAAATTATATTCTTAGGTTATTACCGCTATAATAATACGATTTATTAAATTATTACGTCGAGTTATTATCTTTGGGTTAAATAATGTTTTTGCACATTTTTTTATGTGTTAACTTTTAACTTACCTATCTTTGGGTAAGAGATTATAAATACATGGTTTCTTTACCTACACGTAATAGGTTATGTATAGACCGGCATAATGTGGCCTGGTTTTACGTCGGACTGTGTGTACACTGTATGTGCGATGCTGGACATACGGAATGTTATTTTTCGTGTCTACAATGCGTGACATAAGACAACCTCGTTCACTTACAGAGTAGACTATTCAGGTTCGTAATATCTTTGGGGATCTAGGGGACACTATCAAGGCCTCCTGTCCATTAAGGGCCATGCCCATAGGTATCGTTTGTTATTTAACGATACCTTACTGGTCCTTTTATGAATACTTTACCTGACTTCATGTGTGTAGGTAGTTAAGTACTTATCCTAGTATTAAGTGTAGAAGTGTGGAGCGTGACTTGCCTTGCTTACCTGTAAACAAAAGAAAGATCAAATTAACTAAGGTTCTAAAAGAACAATAATTTGTAATTTTGTACTAAAATAAAAATTGAACACCGAGTAGGAAGAGGTACCTACTACCTATGAGGTGTAACCTCGAAGTAAGAATTCCAACTCAAGTTTTTTTTTTATTGTTTTTATTATTTGTTTTTTTTTTTATAATATTCTAGTACGCTAATTGATAGTGCCGTGCTTTGAAATAACAAATACACCACAGTTTTGGTACCTGTGACTTATGAGTTTTTATTTTTATTTTATTTCTTAATTAGGTAGGTACTACGCCTAATCCCGTTTTAATTTTCAAGCCAAACAAAAAAATTGCCTTTTAGTAGGTAAAATTTATAAATAAACTTTCGGTATTATTTTATGATCTTTATCCAACCAAACATTGCATGATCATTTAGCAAATCAATGCTCTCTACAATATTGCACGCTACATTTAAATTAAACTCATAATAAAATCCTACTTGGTCTACTTAGCATCTGCAACAGAATTACCAAGTAATAAGGAAACCAAGACTTCCTCCTGTTCAGTATTCACTGCGGGTCGTGTTCCCCGCGCAGGCGCGCGCTCGGAAGCAAGCGGGTAATGGAATAGTTACAAGCGGAAGTGTGTCTGTGCTCGAGTTAGTGAAGGCTGTTTTTCTTCAAATTATCTGCCCATATCACGTGCGCAAACATATGTACGTGAAGGCTGAGAAACAGAAATTTTAAGGAAGTCTCCTTTAACGAGGTTGTAATAAATATGTAATTGGAAGGAAAACTGTGTATTTGATAAGGAATTCTACTGTATTTAGGTTCATTACTGACTTTTGAGAAAGGTATTAACGTTCTATTCAAAGTTATTTTATTCCACCCACGACACCTTTTTGGTTCGAATAAGTGTCAAAATAGCACTTGTAAGATACTTCTGGTAGGACAAACTTTTACCTAGCTATTCAAATTTATTATAAACCTATATGCCTAGACTGAGTCAAGGGCTGCCTAGGTGTAAGTAGGCGTAGGTAAGCTTTCTCCGACGAACTCGATCGAGGAATCTCGGACTTTCTCAACTTGTACACAATCTGCATGCACTAATTGTATCCTTGTCTATTCTATGCAAAGAACTATTTTTTATCTCTTTCTTTAGATTAATGAACGGGCTTCTTAGAGGCTTTTTCCGGGTAGGAACCTAGGAAACTGCAGTAGGAAGTTGATCAATGAGCGCCGGCGCCCCGCGGGTCAAAGCAATCAATCAATCAAAAGAATCAAGTCTGCTACCCCGGTAGCAGACTTGATTCTTTTGAGCCTACTGGTTATAATTCTACTAACAACAACTACACTTAACATGGCTTGCTCTAAATGTCCTGCCAGTTTTTGCAAGTAGTCACTTTCTATATTCCGAGATCACATTGCAAAAAAAATCAAATTTCCCTAAGGGACGCGCCACGATATCGATACTTACATAATAGTGTCTCTCATCTCTTGTCACTTTTCTTTTAGAAAAATATATTTGATCGGAGAAAGAACTTGTCGATACTATTGACAAGAGGTTTTGGTTCCGATATTGACAGTTTGATTTTATCGGTACTAGTGTATTTCTAGCTTGTTGCTTGCCTACACACTATACATTTTTGCAATAAAAAACACCAGCTCATAGCAAACGGTGTTACACTGAAATATGCGGAAAAACTCGAATACCTATCCTACCGCAATAATTCCCATACATTGTAAATAATGCATTATGTGTGTCAATACATAACTGTCTCTGTGTTTATGTGTTAGCACATAATAACAATAGTGACAATGCTAAGAGAGCGGTCGCCTGTCGGATGCAAATCGCAGAGGAAGTGACATCACTAAGACGGCGTGACATGCCGATAGGGTTGTCTCTTGTAGTTATTTAATTAGGCAGTCACCAATTTGAAAGAAACACCTCGCTGATAGAAATAATATCTGCTATAAATCGTACACTAAAATGAAAACCTAGCAACATTACACACATACAGTGTGGCGGTATCACAATAATTGAAACCACGTATTCTACATTACGTATTTTAAACATACACGATTAAAATAATTAATAACAATTAACATTCTAGGCCGTGGGAGCATTTTTTTCTTTGAGTATTTAACAACATTAAACTTAATTTGTGATTATTTGGTAACATATCATAAAGTTTGTGTTGAATTGTTGATATCATGACCCCGCATGTCTAGCGCCTTATTATCAAGGGTAGTTTATTTCGTGCCAATTTTCAAGCTATTTATTTAGTTTAAAAAATGCACTTTAAATTTTAGTAAAATTATTTATTTTATTATTTTAACAGACTGATAACAACTTTTAATAACCGCTGTACTAACTAATTGCCACTCTGTATAATGTTTAATTATGAAAGATAGTAGGCCTTTTTTGTGCACATTTATACGTAAGATTCGCGATGTTCGTATATTAGAGAAGGTAATGTCCAACGCGATATGTAATTAAAGCACCGTTATTATTAGGTAAAGCACTTTATAATATCTTCACATAAAAAAGCCTAATAATTACCTAGGTACCTATTATTGTAAGTATTATTTGCAGTTCCAACTTTAGACAGTAAAATGATTACTTACAAAGAGTGATGACCGCACATTATTTTTATTTTTATTGCTGCTACTGCTAATTATGACATGAATTTATAATTGAAGTAGGTAAGTATTCATTTTGTATTTAATTGTTATGTACAGTGTACATCTTTTATTACATCAAAATAAATAACGCATATTTGACAACGTCAGTATGAAATGCAAAAAGTTGTTCAGCTTTAATAGAGTAGGTACCTAGGTACCTACGATAGTTGTTAAGCAACATGAATAAATTAGTTAATATTTTTTTAACTTTTGTTTCTTTTTTCGTCGTTCAAGTAAAATACTAATCTGCATGTCGATTCTGTAAAAATCTCACCGTGAAAACTTGCGTGGAGTGAGCTGTCAGTGTCATCCCACTGATGCTAGGGATTGACCAAGCAAACATTTATAATCATAATCGAGATTTTAATCATATTTTTTATGTAAATTCTATTGAAAATTTTATATAATTTCAAAGCTAGTATTTTAGTGATCAAAACATTAATATTTTGTGGGGTTTTAAAATTAAATAGCAAAACAGAATCTTAGTCAGAAACTCAATGTTGTTTTTTTATATATTTTTTTCCCTAGACTAGTCCTTATAATTATGGCCTGAGGCGCGAGCGCGTCACGCACGAACAGTAAATAAAAAAACTTTTTTACAAAAAAAACAACCGACTTCAAAAAAAACTACAAAGTGATAAATAACTTTAATTTCGGAAGTCGGTGTCGTTGGTTCCGCATTTTCGTTTTTTGACACCGACTTCCGAAATTAAAGTTATTTATCACTTTGTAGTTTTTTTTTGAAGTCGGTTGTTTTTTTTGTAAAAAAGTTTTTATTTTTCACTTTTTAGTTGTACCTACTCCACACAAATTCAAACAACACTAGTGCATTGAGGAATTGAAGACACCGACTAGAAGAATCATCAAAATTCGCATAGAAATGCCGGAGATGCAGTACATTTATGCATATAACATCGTACATAAGAATAATTATATAATGTATTATATACTAAAACCTTCCTGAAAGTATGTAGATCACATTAGTGAAAGAATTATCAAAATCGGTTCATTAGTTTTTGAGAAAATCGCGGACAAACAAACATACATACATACATACATACATACATACATACATACGGGTCGAATACAGAACCTCCTTTTTTGAAGTCGGTTAATAAAACATTCACGTTTAAGACAGCTAGACTACTGAAAATACGCATCGACATTATTTGTTTGTTATTATGAGCGATTGTAGATCAAGTCTAGAAAAGACTGCGACGATGTTCAGCGTTGGTAACCCAATCTATTCTATTAGAAGAGATAATTGTGTTAAGTTATCGAGTGCTAACGGCGTGGCTGGCTGACGGACCATAGAATTTAATCCCACATAGTTTGAGTGGCGCGATCACTTTACCCGATTCACGACATTAAATGTCGGGTTATGGGTTTACTTTTTGGGGTCACATAGAAAATTTAAAAAAGCTTTGCTTACTGTAGGTATCGTGTGATATATCAAATGAAAAGGCTTGTCGTGAGGGTCATAAATATATTTTTATAATAACAAAAAAAAGTTAAGCAAATCTCTATTGAGAGATTTGCTTAACTTTTTTATGACCAAATGTAAGTGTGTACCTACGCAGTACGAGTATATTGATACTGCGTAGGTACTTACATACCTACTTACATTTGGTCATAGGTAGTCAAAACATGTTCGGGATGTTGTATTCAATTTAAAGTTGGTATTTTTTAAAAGTTATGCTTAAAACAGTTGTTATAAAAATAAGATTTTTGGCATTTTCAATCTCAAGTAGCAGCCAAGGGGTTAATTGCAGACTTTCGCTGTAATAGTAAGAAATGCTCAAGATGTTATTCCCCATAAGAAAACAGTACTTTTCTTTTCTGGTCGGCACTTTAATTTATGGGTACGTTATGAACTTATGAATGATGAGTTTATGAAATACAAACATATTTGCAGTTGATCAAATTAATTATGTGCATTTTGCATGCGTAAATATTCAACCCAACTAAGGAACCTTTCAATGTGCCGACTGTGCGAGGTCCGATATAAACATGGTCAGTTTTTTAAATTTCTTTGGTAACCTACCACAAAAAAAAACAATTTATTACTCAAGTAAACTAATAGAAACAAAAACTAACAAGCTCATACAACTAACAAAACATATTGAAATGTAAAGTGATTGCGGAATACCCAATTTATACAATTAATAATCATCATTCCCTATCTTTTGCTAAGCCTACCTAAAAAAATGTATACTGGGCATTCTGTAGCAAACTATTAGAAAGTATCAAAAATAAATAATTGTACAATAAATAAAAAAAAATTAAGCGGCGAGCGCATTCCGAAGATAAATATTCAAATATAGAAACAATTCGGCGCGAAGTTCAATAAATGACTATGGTCAAAGGTCCTCCTCAGGTATTGACTCAGTTTCAATATAATGTCCAAAAAACTATTAAAATTACATTAAAAAGCATAAGTCATTATTATTAACAATGCTTATTGTTTTTAATGTTTAAAATAATTTTATTTCAATTTCCGAGTATCGATTTCCGATATTCGACATATTAATTACCCGCGTCAATCGAAATAAAAAAAAAATCGTTTAGCATAATCGCTTTCGCACATCATTACGATAAAAAAAAACAATAATGGACGGCGATTTTGAACACAAACTGAGTAGTGGTAATGAATAATAAGTGTTATTGGACCTGTGTTATAAAACTACGTTAAGATTTGGGCATTTTCGTGTCGTTCATAATATTTTCAATAATATTTGTCTCATTTTAAATCTTATCTACATGTGTGTGTGTGAAATTTGTGAAAAGTAAAAATGTAAACACGCACGATTGGCGCGAAACTTCGACATTAGATATCAAAAAAATTCATTACCACTACTTATTTAACTTGGACAATGGATGAATTCGTCAAATAAAATTAAATGATGTATTATTCACTCCCCATGTGGTGGAGTTTGAATTTGAATGTTCGAAGTCCCCAAATTTTATGTTTTTTAGCCTCGACCTGTTAGATGATTTGCGTCTAACGCGCATGCGCGGCGTGACTCACGGCGTGAGTCTCACGCCGCGCATGCGCGTGAATTCTGGCTCGTTCCGAATTAAGCCATCATCACCGACAGCGCTCACTTGGATATTAAAAAAAATTAGTTTGATACCTAACGCGCATGCGCGGCGGGAGTTATGGCTCGGCACAGCGCTCACATAAGTAATTAGCGTTCCGATTTAGATAAATCACTATTATGGCAGCTAAACTATATACACTTGAATAGGTACTAATGGTTGGATGGTTGGATTATAGTATTTATTTGTGTATGCACCACGAATTTCTTCATCTTTGTTAAGGTGGCGACTGTACTGGCGGAAGCACGATTTAAAAAATGCCACGTTAGTTTAAAGGCAATATATTATGATGCGACACAAAACAAAACAGCACAACAGGCTGTCATTCATTTGTGACAGCGCCCGCGGTGATAATTATTAATTTAGGGCATGGTCGCCGTTATCGGAAGATGGCGCATGCCATGACGTCATCTATGTCGACTTACGGGACATCGTTATCGCGCTCACGCTAATTCGGAAAAAGGGCCCTAATTCAATATGACCCACTTAATGATTCTTTACTTCGAAACCACATCAATTCCTTACCTATGTAATCACGACATATCTGCTATTTACGTATTCTCTATGACACAATTTAATGAACGAAACCGGTTTGAACTGTCAAAATACCACGTTTGACAACCGTACGGCGTGGTAAAATTATGCGGGGAATAATAGGTAATTTATACCATACAGAATAATTGAGGTCAAAGTGTAAGCAAGCTGTAAACGATTACAGTGCAATTCGGAATGTAGTAATTCTTGGAAGTGAATTACGAGTTCACTTCCAAGAATCTCGTAACCCATAGCAACATCACTTCGGCGTAGGGTTGCCACCAACCACTTCTTCATTTAAGAGTTACTAGCATAAAAAATACGGGTCTTAGTTATTTTTACGGGAGACACTGATTGCGAGCTGAGCGAGTGTCGATTGAACCGTTGAATTTTGTAATATTATTTGATTAATGTTCTTTTAATAGTGGCATCGGCGAGTTACCTAAGTAGGTATCTATTTACAATAATATATTTGCACGCGTAGAGGGGTCTGTGGCTAAATAATAACAGCCGCACAGATCGAACAATCAGGTTAAGCTACGCTTGCCGCGGTTGGTCTGAGGATGTGTGACCATCTTTACATACTGAGACCCCTCCGTGCCTCGGAAAGCACGTTAAGCCGTTGGTCCCGGCTGTCATTCGTGGATCTTTGACAGTCGTTACGGGTAGTCAGAAGCCCGAAAGTCTGACAACCAGTCTTACCAAGGGGTATCGTATTACCCAGTAACTGGGTTGTGGAGGTCAGATAGGCAGTCGCTCCATGTAAAATACTGGTATTCAGCTGCATCCGGTTAGACTGGAAGCCGACCCCAACATTGTTGGGACGCCTTACAAGTTAAATAAGTAAGAACAAATCTCCAATGTGGTAATGACAGTGACTAACGCGCAAGCGCAGCGTGATCTTATCACTTCACCCCCGATTCACGCCATTAAATGTCATGGGTCGCGTGAAGTGATCACTTCACCTGATTCACGCCATTAAATGTCATGGGTCGCGTGAAGTGATCACTTCACGCGACCCATGACATTTAATGTCATGGGTCGCGTGAAGTGATCACGCCGCGCTTGCGCGTTAGTCACTGTCATTATCACATTGGAGATTTGTTCTTACTTATTTAACTTGTAAGGCGTCCCAACAATGTTGGGGTCGGCTTCCAGTCTAACTAGTAACTAGTTCTAGTGAAGTGATCACGCCACACAAAGTGGGGTTAAAGTCTAACCATGGTCCGTCACGCATCAGCAAGGCACACCGTTAGCACTCGGTGACTTGACACACTAGGCTATCTCTTCTAATTGAATAGATTAGCGTTGTTAGTCTTTACTAGACTCGATCTAAAATCGCTCATACTAACAAACAATGTCGATGCGTATTTTCATTAGTCTAGCTGTCTTAAACGTGAATCCATTTTCGTAATTTTTTAGTTTGGTACTATGTTGTTATTAAAAAAAAAATCATATTTTATTTTGGTCTATTGCTGATAAGTGTAACTATCATAGGAGTGGGAGAATCGAAGCGGTGGTTGGCTTTTTCTACTTTACCTAACTGATTTATAAATGAAACTTGAACCTTAAAAGTCTTATACTGAAAAAATACGTTTTTGGACTTAACAGGTTTCTCCCAGACACCACAGAGTTTATTTACTGTTAGTGCGTGACGCGCTCACGCCTCAGGCTATATTGACTAGTCAGTCTAGGAAAAAAATTAAAAAAAAAAAACATTAAGTTTCTGTGCTGCTATTTTATTTAAAACCCCCATGAAATAATAGTGTTTTGACAACTAAAATACTAGCTTTGAAATTATATAAAATTTTCAATAGAATTAACATAAAAAATATTATTAAAATCTCGATTATGATTATAAATGTTTGCTTGGTCAATCCCTAGTATCAGGTGGAATGACACTGACAGCTCACTCCACGCTCACTTCGCCTAAGTTTTCACGGCGAGATGGTTACAGAATCGCAGTGCAGGAATGCAATCATGTTATTAAATACTATGCATATTATTAAGGTTTCTATTAATTGTATGTTCTCAATTGATTCTATTCAAAATGCATTATGGAATTCTTCTATAATTTACCAGACAGATTTAAAAGTCAGTAACACAACCAAATAATGCAATATGTGTCATGTCAGCAATGCTTGCGACTCACACCCAGTGACACATTTTTTTCTTGCAAATATCTGGGCGAAGATCTCAGTGGCAGCCCTAACAACTCAAAAGTCATCGAAGAATAGTGATGGGACACATAAGTACCGTATATCATACCTCGACACGACACAATGGAACCTCCTGCTACCGTGAACGCAACTCACCTTCATAGTTTTAATTGCGTACTATACATTGCTACCTCACTTACCGCTGCCGTAAGCGCATGTAATACAGAAGGAGAGATGTATAAAGGAGCGTAAAATTATTGTAGTTTTCAGAACGTTCTAACTACACAATGGGACATTAGTATTGACTTTGTGCTGGTATTGACCTGAAGAAACCTCGTTTTGGCACAAACTGTTATTGTTTGCAAAAAATGTGCGAGTTTTATTTAAGTTAATTCGATTCGAAGTTTTGTGAGAAAAGGCTTTGCCTTTTAGTTGCGTAGGTAGGTATTTCTTGTTAAGGTTTAGATCGACTTAAATATAACCTGACTGTTCTATCTACTACATAATAAACTTTTCAATAATCCCTGAAAATGTTATTTGAATTATCTGATAGAAAATTGTTTGATAAACAAATTCCTGACGTTGGTTTATGAATGGGGATAATACGTACCTATCTTTTAACATCACACTTTATCAAAGTAACGGTAGGTATATCGAAAACGATTAAATATGATTAAAATAATTGCCAGACAATTATTATTTAATACCCAGGCCATCTATCAGTCAATCAATACTGAACATAACTCGCGCTATAATTTTATCGCATTTTTTAAAGAGCGGTAAACATTTGTTATGTTGAAGTGTCATCATGCCTATAATTTTTGGTGGTTCATAATCAGCCTATAATGTTCCCACTGCTGGGACACAGGCCTTCTCTCTGTGAGAGGGGGTGGGCCACCACGCGGGCCCAGTGCGGGATGGTAGATGTCACGTGTCTTCGAATTTTTGGTTCTAGGACATGCCGGTTTCCTCATAATGTTTTCTTTCACCGTTTTGAGAGCAGTGGTGATGAAATAATTTACACGAAGTAAAGCGCCTGTCTGGGTACGAACCTACGACCTACAACTTTTAAGTCACGGCCGTTACCACTGGGCCACCACTAATATTTGGTGGGTATCATCATCAAAATAATAAGTGATCCTTTTCAGGTGTTAATAAACAATGTATTGGACGAAGTCCACCGCTGTCTGAGTTATATGGACGCCGAAGTCCAGTGAATTATGTGAACCTTAATATTAAGTATCTCGGTACCTACACTGGTGTGCTTCACAAAATTTAATAGATAAACACATAGAGTTGCTGACGTTTCTCGTTGATAAGCGAGCCATACGCGCTCATCAAGAGAACTCTATCTGTTTATATGCTAAAAATAACTAAACTTTATGAAGGATTTTCCAAAATTCAACCCTTTATGCCTTAGGGTCCAATATTTGAGAAAAGCGTAATAAACCCTCAGCCACCACGGCACCCAAGGGATGCCAGCCAACCCTGCGTTCTACATATGCCGGTAACAATATTTTACAGTTCCCGCTTGTATAGGTATTATAATTGTGGCGTATCGAGTTTTGCTGAATTTGACTTTGTAGAGCGTCGTTCCTGTACGTAGGTACCTGTGTGTCAGTATGTCTCGAAAACTTTTGTCGTATTTCATTCAATCAAATCATTCCATCTATGGTAATACAGTAGGAGGGGTCAGAGTGCGTACGGTAGACCGCACATGTGCCTCCTAGCGTAGCGGTGCACGGCTCGGACTCACTAATTAGTCACTAAAACAAACATTCGCCACGCTCCAAATTCCTTCATCTCAAACTCACCAATTAACAACGATCAACATAATTCTCTCATATACGAGATTAAATTAAGAAGTTATTATATCTACTTATTATATAAAGATCGCACAATAGTAGGAAGCAGCGGATACCGAGGGTTATGCAAGTGTTGCGCAGGCGCACGACAATTACTATGCATAGTGTTTTTATGGCGAGCGTAGAAAGTATAGTGAACTCGCAACGAATTGGCGGATCACGGATTATTGAAGGCAGTTTTTGGCACGCAGACTGTAGACACGAGATATCGTAAAACAGCAATGGAGGATCGCAGTGTGCTGTTAAGAGTGTTCATTCATCAGATAAACATTTTAAAGCTGAAGTCTTGTCAAATACTTGGGATGGTTCTGTATCTGTATAAAGAAAGGACTCTCGAAGGTCTAGTTAGTTTTACTTTTTTATAAGCAAGTAAAAACATGATTCTAAAAAAAAAAGTATTGAAGAGAGAAAACCATTCTAAAACCCATTTTCTTTACCGACCTAAAGATTCTTTGCTTTGCAACAACTAGACCAATGAGATGCATTTAAATCCTGTGCAGGTCCTACAGTAAGTACCTATAAAGTTATATTAGCATAAAATTCATCTCTTATATTGTAGCACTTTATAGGAGACAGGAATACCTAGTTTGAATGAAATAACTCTAATGAGACCTTCTCTTTTACCATTTACCTTGTATTTCAAGGGTTCCATCTTAATGACCAAGGAAAACTTTTAATGTTTTCCTCGAAAATGATGAATTTGATATTGGGAAAAATATTTGTTGGCATTTTTTTTTTTGCGAAAAGGCTAGCAACTTCTTTTTTAGGGATACCAAGTACCTTAGTCTCCTCGTGTAGAGTTCTTAATTCGGGAGATAATTGTGTAACAAAAGAAAATTCTAATAAAATTAATTTGTTTATGTTCAAAGATAAATAGTTAGTAGACATTCAATTCACGTTTTTCTATTTGCACGCACGTCTGAAAAACATTTTACGTACGTATTTATCGAACCCACGTCACAGCTTGAATAACAGATAATAATTTGTTAGAATCACGTAATATGACCAAGTGTTCGTAGATCCGGGAATACCTACCTACTAATAACAAAAACAAATCAGTTGGTCTTAGCTCAGTTATCTTAGGAATTTGTTGATCAAATCATTGTCTAAGAAGGATACCAAGAATAGCTAGTCACAGAGTTTCAGCATGTAATTGTGTCCGATTCCTGTAACCTATTAATATTTACGGGTAAAGTTGAACACTGATGTTCTTGACGAAATATATATCCCAGAAATGCTTCTTATGTAAAGAAGTATTTCTGGGATAATTAATTGTCTATTCAAAGGATCAGATAAGTTGATCGCATGGCAATGAAGATCTGTGTTCAGTCATTATTCCCGGGCAGACCATTCCTATTCTCGTGTGGGGTGAGGGTTTTTCTTGTACGTACTCGTAGTTGGTTTTTTGGTGGAAATATTTTATCTTTTGTACGATCTAGGCTATTTAAAATATAAAATAAAGGAGCTTAGATTTTGTAGCTATTTCACCATAATTAAGAGAATTTATCCCGGAGTGTTCATATGTCACATACATTCATGTTTAACATAACTAAAAATAATGAAATCTCGATGTTCTAACGAGTCGTAATAACCGTGCGAAGCAGGGGTGGACCGTTAGTATATTTATAAAAACGTAGATGATAAAGAAAAGAAAGAAAAAGTATCTATTTATTGTAATAATGTAAACAGGTCGTTGATTGGCTACCCACGATTTATATATTAGAAACTTAGGTAGATATACCACGCTACTGATGTTATTTGATAGATAATAAATATGTTTAGTACTGTAATCGCACTAAGATATTTATTTTTGATCACACTATGACGCTGAAACTGCTTATCATACTCAGATTTTGTACAGAAAAATTAACATATATACCTATTTTTGAATGGTATTAGCATTAGATGTCTTATAAAATACCATATGATTATTATTGAGTTAAATGCAAGAGGAAAACCAGAAAAGCAGAAATCAATTAAATAAATGATACTTAATCACATTTATGTCTATTGAAAATTAAACTGGTTAATAAATAACTAATATTTATAAAAAAGCCGTCTGCACCCCTTACAACTAGCAAAAAGCTCTAGTCACACGTTCTACAACAGTTTATCACCTCACCCTTGTCTTATATAAGCATCTCATTGTTGATCAACCATCCCTGTCTGTTGAAGGTTCCTCAATGTTGATCATCCCTGTTCTTTAAACGCTCCTCAATGGTCGTGAGCACTATCGACTGGAGTGGCCCGCCAATCGTCTCTAATGTGTGTACTCGGTTCAAACAAACAACCTTGTTTGAGTTAGTATACGGCCTTTCTTCATCAATCATACTTTTTGCCATAAAATTCCTACGTTCTGACATTTTGCTGCACTGGTAAAAGGTGTATTATGGAAAAATTCTCGAATATATTGCTCTTGCTTATTGCGCGAATTCCAATCCTACGCGCCCTTTACTGAATTCAAGATAATTTCTCCCGTCTAGAAAGTAATTTTTATCTGATAAATATTTCTTCGCACAAGTTTTCCTTCTTATTCACAGGTATTGTTCAGTACCAGGGGCTTATGAATTCACGGCTTTTAATTAGTAATTTTCACGACTTGAATTTATAACATTTTCCCAATTGTATCTTATCTCTAGCAGTTGTCTGCGTTCATTTACCGACACTAGATAAGTCTGTATTCCTGACGTCATGATTCCTGTTGAATGATCGAACGACCACCTTTAATCTTTAGGTACTAGAGTTGCGAAGGCGAACAATAATAACATTTATACAAGAAAATCAATCGAAGTTTACGGAGAACGTTCAGGAACAAAGTGAACAGAGGAAACTCACGTAAATAAACACCTCGTGTGGATGGTACCGTCAGCCGCACGTCCATGGTAACAGCGTCTCTATGTCGTAGCAGGAAAGGCGGTATTCGTAGTTTAGACGTGACGTTGATTGTACCTAGTCGCTCAGTCTTCACAAACAACACTTTCAGCTAGGAACTTTTTGCATACCATGTGTTTCTGCTAAGAATGTGCCTGTAAATATTGGCACGGGTGGCGTCTCTTATGATCACGTGGTCTGAGCTGCTTCAGCCTCAAGTCTTTCTTGCGATGTTTATGCACTTTCACGAGTTCACGATATGTAATTATACTTTTGTATCTATACCTCATTTTCATATTAAAAGGCGTGTGTTTTTTCTGTGCGTCATTTTCTGCAACAACAATCTATCAGTGAAATATGTGTTTGCTTAAATAAATTTTAGCGACCGAGGCGTTTATGTTACATTTGTATACAAAATCGTGGTAGCAACAGTAGCAAGAAGCAACTATACGGTTGCAGATTTTATAAGAAAAGCAATAAGATAAATAAATATTATCGTCCGGGTACCTGGCAACTGATCAAAATTATTCATTCGCGATTCAGAATACCGATCTAATGCTCATCTGAAACAACACGTATTTCATGGAACGTACTGAATGACTCGAGGATCAGTGCCACAGTTTCGAGGAAAAAGATTTTTCCTGGAAACTTCATAATTGCTAAAATATTGACACCTATGGCCAATTCGGAGAAACATCGATTTTCATTCATAATTAGTGCTGAAGCCATGTAATGATATAGTGAAGTAATTAGCTATATATATTTTATCAGTAATAACTCATGTAGATATTGGCTTAACATATTGGCACAGTCTGACAGATAATCTTACCAAGGGGTATGGGCATGGCCCAGTAACTGAATTGTAGAGGTCAGATAGACAGACACTTCGTGTAAAATACTGGTATTCAGCTGCATCCGGTAAGACTGGAAGCCGACCCCGACATAGTTGGGAAAAGACTAGGCAGTTTGATTGATTGATTGGCTTAACATGTTTTAAGTATAGCAAATTATAATAAAAAGGAAACAGCTGATTGTTACTAGTATTGAGTACATGATGTTTCCTAAAATTTTCCAAAATATATTTAAAAGTAACTATTGCGTGATCAGGAAATTTCCACTTCGATCGATACCTGCCATTAATTCTTCACTAAGCACACACATTTAGTTTTCGCATATGTTACTCACGAACTCCGAAGTTGATGAACTATTTCTGAGCAAAAGTATAATAATTCCATCGGCGCGATTCGCTTCAGGTTTCTTTACGACGATTTTATTTGTTTACTTACGTTACTGTAAGATGTTAGGTCCGTTCGCGGTTCACAGAATTAATGGGTTTTGGGTAAAAGATCGTAGGTATGTACACCCTTTTTATTGGTACTTGTATAATTAAACACTCGCAAGCACATCAGTCAAGATGGTTCTAAAAATATTTGAAAGCTTCTTGGATGAGTTAGAGTATTTTTGTTCGATCTGTTTGTTGAAGCGTCGTGGGAAAGCTACTGAATGGCTTTGTTTAATATTTATAATTACGCGCGGAAAACTTTGGAGGATAACCTGGTTTTAGAAATAATCTCGGTCATGTAAATAGATAAACAAATACGAAAGTTAGCTTGTTTAGTTAAAAACACCGGAATGTAAAGTGTTTTGGATAAATATTTATTACTTATTTAAAGTTGGAATATAGAATAAAACTACTATGACACTCCGAACTTTTTATGTGCACAGTTATAAAGAACACATTCAATAGAAAATCAATCATAAATTAGGTAGTATGTCAATACGTTAAGAGCAATAAGAAAAAGATCCCACGCAGGAAAACTCAAGAAAGTGTACTCCATCATAAACATATTTCAATTTACCAATCTAGAGTTGTATTGTAACCGATAGTGTTCCGTATTTATGTGTAATTTATCAAAGAAACTGATGCTCCACGTGTTCTTACTAACTGCTTTGTATAACCCACTTGTATGCTGTTAGTTGATTCATAATTAGTGGGTTTTATACGCTCTGCAAACTCTGCCTGAAGTGTGTCTTGGTCGGAATCAGGTCAAAATATATATCAGGTGGCCTACCATGGTCTAATTAAAAACGATTCAAAAACAAGACATTTCAGTTTAGGTTCCTAAACTGCATCGCTTGAGCTGCTCTATGGACGTCATGGTACCAAACAAGTATGAATGAAACCAAAACTTGCGAATCAGTTTGGGACAATCGCTGTCAGCAGATGGCACGGCCTAAACTGAATCGTTAAACTGACGTCATGGTACGAATTAGAAGAACAGTTCAGTTTAGGTCCTAAAATGGATCGCGTTAAGAGCTTGTGGTAGGCCTCCAGTGCGTAAACCTAAATACACCTCAACAGAGCAGAATTTTCTGAACTTAGGTACCTACAGGAAAATAGGTTTATTTACCTTACATTTCTAATTTCAACTCCGTTAGTGACTTTTGTGGACAGAATATTAATTCAGATTTGTTACAGTTGTAACGGCAATCATGTCATTTGGTTTAAATAGGTTTTTTATTTTTATTATTTTGTTTATCTTTTAATTAGATTATTTTATATTTTTGGCTTGGTTTTGTAGATCTGTAGACCATTTTCTATTGTTTCAAGTAGACATGTCTAGACTGTCTTCCCATAAAAGTTAACACTATAATTTGAAAACAGTGTAAATTATTTTTAAAAGAGTAACCGTGTAGTTTCTCGCCGGCTCTTCTCCATAGGAAACAACCAATTATTGGAACCGTGCACCTGGTTTCTGACGTTTCATAAGTACCCATGTAGGCTTCTGTGAAATAAAATATTTTGATATTGAATAATTTCTAAAATTCAAAAAATCCTGTATATAATAAAGTTTATTTGGTTGTGACTTTGGATGTTTGTTACTCATTCACGCTTTAACGGGTGAACGGGTTGGGCTGAAGTTTGGCGCACAGACCGTCGTCGCTAGTCTAAGTGACGTAACTGATTCGAAGCATATTTTACAGTACAGTATTACTAGGTACTATTATTCCGTTTATTTATCTATATACATATTTTAGTTACATTTTTAAATATTTCTTAAAATATAAAAAATAAGTATAAAAAAACATTAAAAAATATAAAAAAATAGTAGTCCGCCGGTGTCGGGAACAGGGTCCAAGCTAGGTGTCACTTCGTGAGATATTTGTTTTTATTTTGTTCGGAATACATGATCAATTGATCAGATATCAGATTCGACTTGGAAAATGTATCAAATTACTATAGTTAGTTAGGTCATCTTAGTCCAAAATGTCAGATACGTCAGTTAGTTAGATTAGCGACGAGATAGACTATGACATGGGTTAAAATAATACTATGATCTGGGTAGACCTACATACAGTTGAATTGCGGGAAATTGCTAGATTGAAGAATGCATTCTAAAACGGATGTTTGTGAACGCATGTGACGAAACACCACCTGTCCGACATTGCATTTTCCTCGTTACTCATAATTAAAGCACCGAAATTAACTAGGAAATTACTTAATAAGTAGTTTAATCCTATTACGATGTAAGTAAATTATAATAAAGATTAAAACTATTACATCACTTAGAGATTAAATATTATCAACACCTACTGGCTACAGTGACGATGTAATCTCAGATTAGATTAATTAATTAATTAGCGTGCTTTGCTTTATTCAAATATTATTCATTAGATACGTGAGATATATTAGGTAGGACAGCATCAACAAACTATCAACGTGTTTTGATGAAAATATTTGTGTAGTTACGGTATTATGTCACCGACACTAATGGCTGACTTCAAACGCATTTTAATTGATATAATTATAATTTTAGGTCACATCTTAGATAATACATTAAATAAACAAACAGGAACACAAATCCGAGATGCTTCCAATGTATAATGATGATTCAGATGATCGATTTATAAATAGAAACAATATTCAACAGACCGAGGAAACTCAAAAATTAAAATAAAAAAACAAAAATATTATTTAAATGGTCCGAGTGCTGTAGCCTAGGTTAGTAACTAGTCTAGTGGTGACAAGCATGACTGCTGAGCATGGGCTCCTGGGTTCGAAACTCAGGGCAGTCCTATTGGGATTTCTATGTATAAAGAATTGCCCCCTTGCTGGGAGTAGGCTGGCTCCTGCCTCAATTGCCCCCTTGATGGGAGTAGGCTGGCTCCTGCCTCAATTACACCGACACGGGCTTTTAAAATAACTGGCGAAATATAATGGGTGTACCATTTGATTAGCCTCTCGTGAAATACAAGCGTAATTATGCTAACACCTAAACTACATCTATGTTTTCGACCAAACCTGTTGATTAACTGTAATCTATGCTATTGATATTGATTAATCTTCAACTGCACATTACATCATAAATTCTTATGGCATATGAAACGTGTTCGCGTCTCCTGCGGCGGTAATCTCAGATTAGTACACCGCGCTACAAACGGCTCTCACGCCCACGCGGCGCGCCGGGTGCACGGTGTGTGTGCCGCGGCCGCGGCCGGGGCGCCAGCAAGTAATGTCAGTGACATTATTGGTGGAACTGAGGCACGTTATTTGCAACTGTAGCGATTTCAATTTATATTCTAAACTAACTTTTGCCCACGGCTTCGGCCGCGTGATGTCGGAAAATATTCCACGGGAACGTACTACCATTGTTTTTACTTACATAATACTATTGGTTTACGCGGCTCACGCAAGTAACACTCTCAGTCGGCATGATTTTTCCGACATCTTCAACAATCATTGTCATATTTCAGCTAATTTACACAAAACCTTACATAATTATACACTTAAACCTTCCTCATGCATTGCGTGCGCGCATTGGTGAAAACTGTATGAAAATCCGTTCGGTGGTTTTTGAGTTTATCGCATTCAGACAGACAGACGCGGCAACTTTATTTTTTTAATAAGTACATGTGTAGTGATTTTTATAAATATTGAAATAATTCTGTCCTGAAGGCCCTGACAAGTCGCAATCGCTTTTCGATTGAGATTAGTTTGTCGGAAGCTTATGTCAGTTGCATTATTTGTTGATAGAAAGTCACTTTATCTAAGCTCTAGGCCTTAATGTTTCTGAATGTACTCGTATGTATATAATTCCAGTATAAGCTGACCTCGCATTGGTTCGGCTTGCCGTACAATAAGAGATCAGCTTGTACTGGAAATGTATATCTTGATATGTAGCCGTGTGTACTTGGACGAAGCAAAAAGGAGTAGATAAGATGGGTCGCAATTCGAAGCACAGGCAAATCATATAATATGTATTATCGCATCACTGCCTACCCCATAGGAATAAGAACGTTAGAGCCCTTCATCTTACCATGGAATTCCTAAGATAGACTATTTTGGTCGTTAACAAGTTTGTTCTTCAATTAGCTCCAAATAGAGGCTAAATTAATAGATACTACTTAACTAAAATTAATATTACACCCAGTGTTCCCCTCTCCTACTATCTCTGTACCCGACAGAGTCCACAATTGTGAATAATATAACTATTTCCCTACCAACTACATACATTATGGTACGCAATAAATAATTGAGAATTGAATTGAATTGATCATTGAACCCAGCCCAACGTTCCAGTACCCGGCTAGCTAATAGACCAATGAAGCGATAAATAAATGAGCTAATCTAGTCAAGCGGTAATTACACTGATCTACGTTCTTATACAACGCTGTTGCTAGGAACACTGATAGGGGTTAATGAACTCGTTATTAGTACTAATTAGTTTTACAAATTATCAGTAATTAATTATTTTGGAGGCCTCTTCAGAAACAGACAAAGAAGGAGCATTCACCGCTACACTTTCACACTGCGTTTTATCGATGTTACACCACCACGAAGACATCACATAAACCTTCAGACTTTTGACTTCAAATCAGTTCAGCAATATTTCAAAATAATCCACCTACAATAGACCCACATTCAGAAATCTTGCAAAACAAAACAAAAGCCTTGCTCCAAGCAATGTGTGCCAATGACATGATTTTATAATCCAAGAATATCGCACAACTAACATATCGCATGCATGCGGACCGAATAAGGCCGTAAGCCTGCAGAACCGAACCTTATAAAGGTACAATGACCACGAAATAGCTTAGAACATAAGATTCTGAATCGTCATTGAAGGATTAAAAACCTTATCATTTAAAAAATAAAGTTTATTTTTTCTCGCTGTATACTGTAACTTAGATTTCATGAGTAACTAGTGGAAATTGTACTTTAATAGATGAACAATAGGGTTGGTTTTGCCATGTCATGTGTTTAGTAGTATGATTGTGTAGGCTTGGTCCATTCATGCATACCAATCCGGTCTGATAGTTCGCCTTGATATTATTTTGTTATTCGTATGCACTTGTCAAGTGCTTTGTCTTATTGTTTGGTAATCAGATTCTTATTGCGATGTATTGGGAAGTTATTGTTGTTCTATAATAGGGGATCAGCTCACATAAATCAATTGGAATTCTCATTGACATTTTCAACAACTAGATAATAATAGATAAATAGAATACTTTATTCTTTATTATGCACAACTTAAAAATTACAGATATTAATGAAGACATTTTACAAAGGATGACACAATGTCTTATCGCTAAAGGCGGTCATTACTTATATCTTTATTTTTTTAAATAATAATTATATTCAGAGAAGACCAAATTTTCATAGCATAAATCGTGGATTTATTTGTTGTTTTTTTGACAACTTTTATTTATCTTCAAACCCTAATTATTTTTCACGGGTGTAGAGGTGTCTCATTATGAAGGACCTAAGTTCATCGACATTTTTATTTTAATGTTTTTAAAATAATTAATATACCTACCTGCAGTCCTGAGTTGGGGTAACCTAAAATGAAACCTGACTAAAGTAACCTTACCTGGCGCAGTGTCGATAACATTATTAAAATGGCATCTCGCTTACCTGAAAACAAAAGAAAATAACATTCAACAACACGTTTTAATAAGTAACAAAATATTTTGGAGTTTTCTATAATTCTATCGCAATAGCTTTCATGATGAAAATTCTGTTCGAAATCAATCAAATAAAATCAAAACATTTATTCGCACAATAATAAGCGATACCTATCTTAAATTAGTTTGTTATTTATTAGTTTGTTATTTATTAGTTTGTTATTTATTTCATCTACTTGACATAACATCACGCCTGTAATCCCTGAAGGGTTAAGCAGAGGTGTGCCTAATAGTACAACCACATTTCGCCAGTTATGTTTAATTCCCATGTAATAGGGGGCGACCCTGTTGCCATCAATCGGGCATAAATCCAGACTCCGTGAAAAAATCCTGATAGAAAAATCCGATGCGTTCATTCTGGAGCTGCTCAATTAACAGATTGTGGTAATTACTACCGAACGCTCGTCTTTTGTTGTCGTGACGTCATCCTTAAATGTCAACTATTAAGGGATTACGCACACTTCTATAAACTCTGTTTTGATACAAGATAGCTAATAATGAAGTTTAGTTTTATTTTAATTAATTATACTACAGGTAGGGACGTGCGTAATGTTTTAAGTAAAAATAATAAGAGATATATTTTCTCCCTCTGGCTTGGTTAGCTTCACTATTATGAAT
The DNA here is from genome assembly GCA_914767645.1 of Hydraecia micacea. Taxonomy (NCBI): domain Eukaryota; kingdom Metazoa; phylum Arthropoda; class Insecta; order Lepidoptera; family Noctuidae; genus Hydraecia; species Hydraecia micacea. The sequence goes on from OU611779.1 coordinate 20,262,736, forward strand.
GCGAAAGTGCATACCTATTTGGTTAGTCCTGTTCCTGTCACGCAGATTCGGAGCCACTTACAGATCGACGCATGTTTTTGCAAAGAGATATAGTTTATTGGCCATAGAGTGATATAGGCTATAATCGCGAGAAAGGCGAGGTTCTTGTCGTATAGAGCGACGCCAGGTGTAAAAGTTAAGTCTACAATAAAAACTCATCTTCACGTTTCGCAGTAAAAATGCAAATGTCCTTTACAGTGCGGGCGTTTGATATAATTTTAAAATCTAGAAAGAGCAATTTGTTGGAGTTCTGCGAAGTGTTTGCCGAGATTGTTTCCAATTAAAATGTTCTGCAATTTGCACTGCAATCACAATCTATAGAGGGAATTTGTATATTCATCACAATTTGCGGATTGCAGGTGCTTGTTTATTTTATTTTTCCTTTCAATGAGTGAGCGACATTCTTTAAATGTAAATAACGAATAACTAGTTGCATTCGTATTTATTCTGAGCTAGTCCTTACATAATATATTTGGCAGACAGTCGATAAATCGGAATGCGACCTAAGCACTAAAATAATAATGAATCCTTGATAAGACCAGTTGAGTTGAAAGATTACTACAAAAAATTTCAAATATACCAAAAATAACAAGTCCAAAAGAAATTCATATAAACCTACTGTCATTGACATTTCCAATCCGGCCAGTCTACTAGTAAGGTATCAAGATTCTTATTTAAATACAAGAATATTTTTTAGGCATTCCAAGACTAATTGGAATGCATAATTAAGGAATTAACCTACATAATATTGAAGTGGCAATGATAATGTTCAAACGGCGAAAAGAATATAATTCGTTCTTAGGTTCTTAGAATATAGAACGATTCCGAATACCTAATAAAATTAGGTGCTACTTCTCTTAATACAGTTGTCAAGGTTTCTAGATTTTATAAAGGAATAGCAGCGCCCCGCGGTTTCACCTGCATAAGTTTTGATCCCGTGGGAATACCGAGATTAAAACTATATACTATAATCCTATGTCCTTTCCCGGAACTCAAACTATCTCTATACTAAATTTCATCTAAATCGGTTCAGCGGTTTAAGCGTGAAGAGGTAACCCGACAGACACACTTTCGCATTTATAATATTAGTATGGATTAGTATCGACTGGTGACCCCAACTTCGTATAAGTCAATGTCTGCTACGGTTTACGGTTTTTACGTCTTGACAAAACAAACTTGAAATCTCGAATTTCATTATTATATCGCTCATTTGGATAAACCTCTACATAACTGATACTTTTTTTTTACCGACTTCAAAAAAAGGAGGCTATCAATTCGACTCGTATGTATGTAATATTATTGGAACCGCAATATATTCACATAATGACAATCTATTACGGCGTCTAAACAAATATACTTACAAAATTTTATAGATGTATGTATGTATGTTTGTCCACGAATTTCTCCGCAGCTATCAAAACTACAGAAGTGTCAAAAAAATAGAGTACACACAAGAAAATAATTGTCACTGCTGTCAGAACTATGGGAGCATTGACAAATGACATGATGTGTCGTACCTCGGTGGCAGTGTTGTATAGTAAGTGGAAGTACGATTATATCATGTGCATGCCCGGGCCGGAGGCATCTACTCATATAAAGATTACATTATCCTATAAAAAGTTTATGTGGTAAGGCGTTTACATTGAGATCGGATGCAGTGCCGTGGACAATCATACTTGTTTTATATCAAGCATTACCATATTGAAAGAAATTGTTGTAACTCTTCTAATTACACTTTTAATTCTTTAAAACTGGATTAACATTTGATGAACTGTCAAAAAGAATGCGATTATGATTGTGTGATTATTTAGGGCGAATTTTACCAATGAAACTGAATAGACATGAAATTGACACTGACAGCTCTGGAACGCGATTTGGAATTGCTGATCGCGTTCAGATTCATTGGCGAAATCGGCATTTAATGTGCGACTAATTTCTAGTCTGAATCTCATTTGTAGCATTAACCCTAAAACGAAGAAGGTATCCTTCAATTATTGCAAACAGTATTTCGATTAATTTCCTTCAATTAAAGTTGATAAATACGGCAAAAAACCTGCCTTAAGTACTCAATTGAGTAAACGTACTTACCACGGACACGGCGGCATTTTGTAAAACAATTAAGGTTCGTTATACATATCCTGTTTCAAAACGCTTGTCCTGCTTTACCGACCGATGTTATTTGCAATGCAAGCGCGGCAGGCGGGCTGCACGCGATAATGTTCGTCCCGGCCTGTTGCTTACCTATGTTGTTGTGATGTTCTGATTTCGTATGTTAGGGAAACGTCCAAATAGGTTTTTAAATTGTATAAAAATACTGTCGTCATGATCCTCGTGACTACGAGTAAATAACTAAATACATATTAATGATGACCACACGATTAAATTGGAAAGCTTCTAAAGATAATAATTATGAACATTCGTGAAATTATGTTTATTTGTTTTTCTAGATCCAATTAAATAATTATTACGGCACGAATACACTAAATCTTCAGCACTAATGAATCTTATATAATTTTTTATTGAAACGCAATATTATAGCATTCAAGTCTAAAGCGATAGTATAGTTTGAATGCGATGTCGTATTTGACAACAGAGCTTTTTGAATAAGGTTAGTTAGTTACCTAAACGGGTTTTCAATTACTATTATATAATAGCTTCATGAATGTAAGAATCAATAACTTTTTTAAGCATAGCACACAATACGTTTTTCATCTTACACGTCCACATAACAGTGTTATTACCAACATGTTTAGTATTTTTTGCTTGCCCACATTAAGTCTGTGGCGGCCGTCTCAATGCCGATTGTAATACATTGCTATAATGTTATTATATTATGTATAATATTGATACAATAAGTGTCGAGTGATCTGAGAAAATGTTGTGAGATGACCAAAACTCGTCGGTATTATGGCGTCAGGTCCGTCTGGTGTGTTTTGTTTATCTGTTTAGTTGCTAGGCCAGTCTAGTCAGGCTAGATGAAATGATTATCAACATCATCCTAATAGTAATACTGTTATGATTGTAACATTTCAATTCTATAATGGCTTACGTCAATTTATCTTCTTAGATCATACTCTAATAGGTAGGTACGTAATTCTTCAAATATATCGTAATATCTTCCTAGAGAAACGAGCAATGCAAAGAGGGTATGAATATTATATGATAATTGGTTTTGATTTATCAACACTATAATTTAATTACTACCTACATAGTTTTATTTCCTTGTCAAACTAGTCTACTTCAATAATTTCAGCTATTTTATATGCCCTGCCATAAAGGTGAGTCAAAACTAAATTCAATCAATGTTTCTGAATTTATAAGGTAGGTACGCCTTTTTTTATTAATATATTTGTAGCGGTATCTACAACGCCACATGCGAACAACGCGTCATACTGACGTCACGCAAATCCTGCATCTCGCAAGCAGAGTTTACCGCGCAACTAGCATAGATACAACAGCCCGACATGAATCATTGGGCGTAAGACTATGTTGCTACTTGTTGTTATTAGTTTTAATTGTATTTTTAGCCGATAATGTCCCACTGCTGGGCAAAGGCCTCCCTACTCTCTGCCCACCTCTCTCTGTCCAGAGCTGCCAAGGACCAAGGATTCTATTGTTAGAGTTCTGGTTTTTAAATACTTACCAAAAACGACTTTTAAATGTTTAACGAAACTTGACAAGTCATTTCACCAAATGTCAAGAATAGTTCAAGTGCTCACAACAAGTTAAAGTAAGCAGTTACAATTAACTGTTGACTCACATACCTGGGAGTTGGGACTCAGTGAGTCAACTGAACTGATAAACTCCTATTTGAACTGGGAAGTGCATTAATTCTTATACCAACTGTAAGTGTTAATGTGTGATCAATGCACCACCACAGAGTAAATAAATACAGTTTACTCATGAGATATTGCTAAGTGCAACAATGAGATTACTCATCTGTGTTCTAAGTATTGTTTGGTTAGAAAACTGCTGTTCTGTTACTTTGTAATGTAGATAAAACAGATAGGTAATGTATATCACCTGCGTGTGACCGCGCAATTCGTTAAAATTTACCAAATAATTCTACAGTTCTAATTTGCTACTGCACTCTGCACTCAGCCGAGATTACAACTTCACAATGTTCGTAGGTTATAATGCATTTTATAAGCTAGGTAACTAAGTTCTAAGCTAAGACATAGCTATTTAAGTACTGTAGAGGGGACGTTTTTGCCTTCTTGGATTGTTTTAACATAGTCCTATACGAACTATTTTTTTTTAATCATAATTTCACAATTCCGTAAACAATCTGTACCTACCGAAAATCCTAGTACTCAGTAGGTCACATATTGTTTCATAATAATACAATAGAAATACTATTGTTACATATTTAGACAGCCTCGTACGCCAGAGAACGGGTGCGTCTGATTCATACACGCTTAATTACTTGTAATTGATGTGTCTAAGTGAGTTAAAAGGTTAATATGGTGGATGAGCGTATAGTAAGGAATCAGGTTGTTAAGGCTGACCGACATAAAAAGATTATAATTATGATTAAAGATCATAATGTTATAGTAGGAGATGAAACGAAGATGGGTACCTACAGCCCGATTTAAACTTTATGACGCGTGGCGGCTCGAACATGAGGCGGGTCGCTGCGCAGTAACAAATTCACGTGTCAGCGGGGGTGAGGGGTGAGGTACTGCGCAGTGATAAGCACTTCAGAGCCGCCATAAAGTTTGAATCGGTCTGTAACAGGAATGGTGCAATGAAATAAGAAATTATTTTTATTTGTTTATCTCAAATAAATCTTGAAACGGATACAAACAAAAAAACAATACGGAAATAATTAACATTACGTTTAAAATTAAAACAAGAGAAATATTCATAAACAAAGTGACAACATAGACCGAAGGCCCAGAATAGATAATAGTCAAAGGTAACAGCTGATTGCACTTTGTATTACCTGCGTGCTATTGCATATGTCAGAAGACATACCTACATAAAAGCGTCTTGTCAATTGTCAAGCGTGTTGTTGTCAATGAATAGTTCATAATACAGGATAAAGATGAACTGTTCCTACTATCTCAGGTTTATAGATCCTAGTCCCGCGCTCCACGTAGTTCACAAGTACTATGATGCTCGTGACACGACGACACACGATCTTCATCAACATTCTGCCGGCCTTCCACGCCCCAATTACATTCAATATTAATTAGAGCTTGCATTTCTTCATACATCTGACCAGAGCACTCACTCTACCGTGCCACGAGCTGTGTGAGTTGTATCACATCGCTATACAGAACTTGCGACATAATTATGGTTTCCGACCACATTTGTCCCAACTCCCAATTAGAAGACAAATATTTGCCGTCAACAACCTTTTTCGAGGAAAGATTTGGTGATTTAATCTTGTTCGTGCAGATTTGCTGGCGAGTCGTTAGTTTCGCTTATAAATTCCTTAATTCATGTTTTTACCTCCAGCCGGTTTTTGGCCAAAACAAAGATGAACGTCTGTCTGGCTTTGTTTCGTTTACTTTAAAATAAACAAATATTGATCGATCGTATAAGATCGAGCTGTAATTTGGCTTAAGTAAATTTTGAAGATTTCTACTGCGTTTTCGAAATTGGAGAACAGTTTTTAATTGCCTATGTAACTCTGTCTCTTCGGCTACCAACACATATTTTCGACGGGAACTTTTTCCCGTATTTTCCCTATTTCCACGACACAGTGGTCGCTCCGTCATGCCCGCGCGTGATGCCACGACTCTGCTCATTAACATTCGTTAACGGCGTCGTGACGGACCAACTATGTGTCTAGGAATAATTAACTTGTACTGTGCGCCGCATTGTTGAGTACTTTGATGTACTCACATGATTCTTTTGAATGAAGGAGTACCTACACACTACACACGGGCAGGTCATATATGCTTAGAGCTGTTTTAGAGGAATGATTTATATGTTAGGATTAAGTAATTTTTCAGCTTATCCTCAGTTGTTTGATCACAAATGTTATAGCATCTTTCTAAATATTCCATTGTACTCGTATTACCCCTCTCACAAAGAGGAGGCCTGTATCCCAGCAGTGGGAACATTATAGGCTGATTATGATGATGATGACTCGTATTATAAAGAAGTCCACGTTCACATATTTTCTCTTTTGTTCAAAACTGAACACGGCAGCAACCGGCCTCCAGATTATCTAATATTTAAGCAACCAAGAAGTTATTATAATTGTAGTTTCTTCTCCAAAGGACCTACAGAAATAAAACCGTGAAAAAAACATCATCAATCTGGACTTTGAAGTATTAGAGTTTATCTACATATGTATTCTTCATCTTCTCTTTCATTTCTACTTATAGTCTAAGCCACTCTATCCACAATTTGTTGCAATGTTAACGAATCTGTCTGAATCTGAGATTACTGAAAATAAAATAGGAGTCAGTTTCTCTCCTAACGTTTAAGGAAGCTTACAGGAAAATTACGCGAGTAAAAAAAGCTCAGGCTACAAAATTACCTTTTGGAGTGGCGCTGCCGACGGTGGCGCACTTTTGTATTTTTTGTAGACTGAGTAAAAATGTAAGCACAGGCTCAGGCTTCGTGCCAGTGCAACCTCATTCATATTTAGAAACGTTTGAAATGAATTCCTTTTTTGAATGTTTTATGATATTTGTGTAAGTGAGAATTGATTTTGTAAACACATTCACGATATACGAGAAATTGTTTGGGAGCGAAAACATTTTATAAAATGTAAACCTTTTTTTTCACTGACTGACCTTTGTCTTATTACAAAACGAAATCTAACTTTAGTTCTAGCCTTTGAGCCAGTATTTTTATTTCATACTTTATTATTTATTTACTAAAATGGCAACTTACCGAACTAGGCTGTCATTTTTGTGTAAAGAACTGCATTTATATAACAGTTACGTGATTAATTCAATAACTGACTCGGTGGTTTAAACATGATCTAAAGAAAAACCTTGTTTTGTAATAAGAGGGCGTAAGTCTAAAGAGGCGAATATTTATTTTTGGTTAAACTTTGTCACTTAGATCTACAAGGAAATCTAGATCTATTTGCTTCCACGCACCTGTAGCTAAATGTGTAACGAGCATCATAGTAAACAAACCCGAGGTCTCTGGGTGAGTGTGAAATTGTGAATGTAAAACGTCTAGTACTATTATATATTCTGTGATGTAAGACAAAGTTATAGGTCATGTTCTAGTAGTCTTGCGCAAATTATCATAATGTGAAAAGCAACGACATAACTTTTTGCGCAGTTACAGATCCTTTGTCGATAAAGGGTAAAACGGGTACAAAAGTTATGAATTAAGTTTTGGGTTTTGCGACATGTCCTAAAATCCAGTGCTAATATCTCTCATTTAATATTATTTTATCTTTAGCACAAATGACTGGCTGGCATCCTTTGAGGATTAAAGTATCTACATAAATTGGGCAAACGTGGGCTTATACCCAGGCGATGCGGTCGGCAAAGTTCTAGTGATGTAAGTAGTATATAACAGCTGAAATAAACGCTTACATTTAGTGGCATAACAAACAGTTACATCTTCAGTTATCTGAATAGGTATAAAACGGGTTTAATTCGAAGCGAAGCGGGTCACGTTCTAGTCATGCTTAAGACGCAAATAGACGCATTTTTGGGTAACATAACTTATTGTGCTCAGAGTTACGCCGTTATAGTTTAGTCGAGGACTTAGTATGAAGTTAATAAACTAGGGTTTCCTAAAACTACGGTGACCACCACATAGCGTCCGCTATTTACTGTCGAATGACGTCACTGAAACGTTATGTAGAGCGTTTTTTGACGCCGTAAAGTCAAGACTCAAGCCCCGGTAACACAATGTTCACAATGTTCACAATGTTCACAATGTTCACAATGTTCACAATGTTCACTGCTGCCATTAGGTATTTGTGGTGGCGACCGCTTTTCGAAAACCGTGGCTTTAGTAAATAAAGCGGTGGTAATGTTAGTGCGCAAATAGGCGCATTCCTTGCGTGACATAACGTCTGCGCAAACTATTGCGCAGTTTGAGATCCTCTGACTACGTAGACATTGGGTTATTGACATCTGAGGCGATCCATGTATGTTGTTGTCAATTATAATGTTTATACAATATTATATTTCTAAAGGAACACCGTCACTGCATTTGTTATGATTAAATTATTCAAAATGTTATAGGTGCTGAAGTACCTCCTAATGAACATTCATTGATATTTGATTACGTTATAACTGAGCACCGTCTTCACCCGCTGACCCACCTGACAACATGACAACAACAAATCCCCATTGGTTTTTCTGGACGGATGATGAAAAATACTTTATTTACTTGTTTTATTATTTGTGTACACAGGAAAATACATAGGGATACAGTGATATAATTATAATTTGTTTTTATTTTACTTTCTTCTCAATAAGGCAAAAATAATATAACTATGCCTTCAGGCAGGCTTTTTCCTATTCTGTAAGATTTACAATAATTTCAGATTCCGGTTATTCAAAAAGATTGAAAGAAAAAACTCAAGGTGAGTCTTTAATACAATCAGAGTGTTTTTAATAACCGAAGTTATACATATTTACTAGAAGAGTTGCTATTGCCTGCGCACGATTAGTCTAATGCATTGTTTAATCATAACAACTGTCAGCGCCGTGTTAAATGGTAATAACTAATACAATGGAGCATAATTTAATTATGTAATGTAATGATACAGACTCATATTATTATAACCACAATAAATAAACACGAATGTACCATTCGACATGGAGGAGGTAAGCCCATACTTGGATACTCGAGAAAAAACGTTTCCCTAAAAAACTAGGTATTTCGTGACGTTTTATTTAGGTCTACTAAATGGACAAGGACAATGGTAAGTTGGGGATGTGTGTTTAGCAGACGGATTGAAAGTCGAAGATGCAGATTGCAGAAGCTTTTATGTAAATCATAAGTAATTGACTGTAACCTCTTTGTAACTAAACCATAATCGTTTATCACGGAAACCATGTTATTGTATAACTAGATGCAGTGTAAAACTATATTAAATTGTTTTACAAGTATATTGTATTAGCTTTTAAAGAATAAATAAAACGTTTTCTTCCTGTTCGGTTTTTTTGTGAATAAACTTAAAATAAAATAACCGGTTTGTATTAAATCAAGAGGAAACGTAGTGTCGGATTAATTATCAATTAACGATGAAGACATGAGGAAATTGTTTATAAGTATGTAAGTAACTACATGTCGCCATGATTCTTTCGGGTAAGGATAACATTTAAAGTACTTGTATAAGCAAAAAGCCAAAAAAGAAAAAAATGTGCACTCCGGGAGTGCCGACAGAAGTGAAAACTTAAACAATTACGTGTGTATTTTTTTAATCGTCACATAAACAAAACACAAACAGAATACTTTGCCATCACTCACTAACATATCGGAAATTAAAACCGAGTACATCCCGTTCCCGAGGACAGCCGAACACATCCGAATGTAGTGCGGTGTCGCTAAAAGTGTCGCGAGTCCAATGGCTTTTTCCCATCTCACTTCAAAAATCTATTGATAGATAGGCATGCCATTCGCTAAAATACTTAGCAAGTTTATCAAATATTTTTTTCTTAATTTAATCTGCCCATGCCTAATTAATAGGGCTTTTAGGTACTGTGTACGCCTCTATCCCGTACCTATGCCTGAAAAACTAGGCTACTTCAACTTGCTTTACCTAAACGTAACTATGTCAGCATGACTACAACTTGATTTAGATATTATTTAAATTATAATGATTTTTAATAAAAAACGTGTACATAAAAACGACAGTATTTTCTCACGCACGCGTACGGCAACGTGACCAGAAGATAACCATGATCATGTATGTAAATTACAGATTGTTTGCGTTTTTTTTTACCGTTTAAGCTTTTTATAACGTGTTACAGCCGTTTAGCAGATGTTTAAGACGCACACACGAAACTTTACTTTTTTAGTCTAAAACCACGTCTACATCAGCGTTAGTATAACGATTTATGGTGCCAATTAGCTGTCTCTATGTTTTCCTAGCTTCTTTTTATAACGTTTTTCTAGTGAGCATTTTCAGCTGGCCCATCAATAGGTAACCTGTTATCAAAAAGGGTCAATAGATAACCGATACAAAGATAATCAGGTGATGTCGCAACACATGCGCCGGATCACGTAAAAACTCGTCGGTTGTAGAAAGTGGCGCTCGGATCGAGGCCGCGTGCGCGCGCACCGTTTCTTACCTGGGGTATAGCTGGGGCTAGGCTGATATGAATTGAACTTGGAGTATTTCATATAGGTAAGAGCCACTAAATCTGCATTTTATGGTAGGTAACTACAATGTTAACCATGACTGCCATCAGCCACCAGTAAAGGACGATGGGCTAATTAAGTAGGTACATACCCTTTAATACAAAGGTACGTAGGTACGTCACTTTTCTCTCGTAACATTTTTACTTGGACGCACTAAGGCTGAAATAGAAATAAAAATCATTTATCCGCTGTAATGTATGTAGGTATGCATATACGATGGATTTCAAAATGTTCGTAAAAAAATAATGATAACTATATGGACCTTCCTACGTAATAATACAGGGTTGGGTAAGGTAAAACTGTCCTATGACGTAAACCATTATTTTCAGAACCAAATTGAGACTTTATTTAAAGGTTTTCAGCAACAAAAATCAGTATTTAATAGTGGAATGAAATTATTCAAAGGTAACCTGTTTTTCCTCAGTTTGTTCACTATGAATACCATTTTGTTTGCAAATTCGACGCTGTGCATAAAAATCCAATATTATGCAGAGTCGACTGCACCATTTATTTTGAATAAAATACACACATTTTACATAACATTTTCCCAGTTAATTATCATCATTGTAAATCATTCGGAAAAAATAAATTATCTCATCTACTACTAAATGTCTCACGATTTATTTTTAATTTGATCGTAAATTCTGCGTTAAGCCAAAACAGACTAAGACCGGTTTAGTAAATATAATATATTTATCTACGTCAATGACTGAAGTTACTCAAATACTTCGTTCAATAACAAATAAGAGTGATACAGAAATTCCAGAAGTATCTATATTAGGTAATTTAATAGAAAATACTGGCAGCCAATACAAGACCAGGCATCGGGTATTTCGTATCGGTTTCTGTTTGAGTTCGTTTGCGTAACGTTTTATTAGTGGTAATTCTGTACCTTTTTATTCCGTGGCTAGACCAATCTTCGAAGCCAAAGTTGGTCAAATACGTCGTTTAGCTGCCTCTTTCCTGTTAGCAACTCGTTTATTCTTTTCTTGGAAACAACTCCAAACTAAATCAAAATATTTTCGTTCCCAATAGAATAGAATAAATCAGACCTAAAGGTTGTTGACTCCATTAAAATGGGCTTGAAATGTGTGAACTAACCTTTAGAATATTAAGTACTATCATCACATAACACATTCTTCGACCTCGTACATAGGTACTGCGGAGCATGTCCCTCCCGTACACCGTTACAGCGAGTAATAAACACATGTTAAGTCATCTAACAGATGGTTGTGATTGTTCGACTTGTTATTACTACATACATATTACTAAGCACGTAAGTGTGTTACAACCATAACTATAATAATAGTCTATGAAAGAATAAGGCTATAATAGTAAAACACGGTCATAGCCCACAGGAGGATACCTACCGGTGCGCTTTACGACGCCCACATAAAGGACAAATAGCCTGTTATTTACCGGAACTATATTCCGATCGCAACCACATGTCATTCAACTCTCAGCAGTATATCTATATTTGGATGCTGTATGGAAAAGGTGAGTCAAGCACATTACATAATTTTTCACAGAAACCAGGTCTCTTCAGCTCAAATACGATGTAACCCACATACCTTCAGCCTGTCTGCGTCCGCGCAAATTATGTAACACATAAAATTATATAAATTGTTTTCTATGAAGCCTACGATTGGTTTGAACTTCTCAGAAACTGAATGGAGGCTAAAGTAGGCTTATTGGCTGTAATGATAGGTGTTTAGCCGGGTTATATAGAATTACTAAAATTAGTTAAATCTTTAACAAATCGAAACGAGGGCACCGTGTTACTTGCACTTCAAGTGTGAAGTAGTTTAGTTATTTGTTACCTTATAGTCTTAAATAGGATTAGACAATGTTATCATTTTCTCCAAGTATTTAAGAAAAGAGGATGCGCGGTACTAATTCTCCTCATAGAGCAACTAACTCTGCCAATAGTTACCTATTATGCGATTAACTTTAAAGATAATCTGATAAACCGCTAAGCCACGTGCTAATAGTCAATATTTACAGCTATGATGATAAGAGTGATGAATGGATGACTATCAACAGCAAAAACTATTTAAAACGTAATAGATGTTTATAAATTTTGTTTTTATCCATATTTTTTATGTTATGCAAGATAATGTTCGATTAGGCCGCACTTCTCCAAATCAATTTATAATAAAGAACTTTTAAAAAGGTTATTATTATGACATTTAAGCCTTTTACGAAGAGCTTAATGATGTTACGTATTCAGGAACTCATGTTACTATGTCGTAACAGCAAGTACTATATATTTCAATGAAAATATATTATGTATGTTATTAACATTTAGTACGAGTCATTAAGACCCTAATTACTGAAGAATTACAGTCTAAAACGGCGTGTGTTTTGAAATATTTCCGGATTTACTTTGTGTTTTACAATAGTAAATGAAAATTCACAAGTTTTAGAGCTGATGGGGACTGTTTATAAAGACGGCGTAGTAGAAGTGTTGCCATACGCGCTACGATAAGCATGAACAGTTTTTAATATCAATCAACATGCAAGTACATGCAAATGTTAGCGTTTAGGGGAGAAAACTGCATAGATGTCCTGAATTATGGAACTCGGTTATAAATTACAGAATAAAATTGCTATAAGTTTGTATGTATATAACTTATTTAAAAAATAAAAATAATGTCCAGACAATGTTTGTTTGGAAGTTCGTCATTTTTGCCGATGAGCAACGCCATCGTGTACACGGATTGTTCCTTTTGCAATCTTTACATATTTATTCTACTGCAATTGAATAGATTGATGTGGGTCCTGTTATGTAACTAATAGAGACACCGCGTGGGAAAAATTGTTGTCGTAACGATCTCATCTGCGCACGAGTGCCAAGTGGTTGGACTTCCTCATTTCCATCAATTGCCTTTTACAGCTTGTGCGAGATGATAAGCGATGGGTACGTATGTATCCACACATTTATTTACTAACTGCATTTTCCTGTTATTTCTAGATTTCGTACTGTAATATACAAACATATTATACATATGTGTTACAATTCCACACATACCTACAACCAATATCTTGGCACGATATTATAATGCGAGGGTTTTACCACAATAAATTATTCACCACATTTATTGAACAAAATACGAGATATTATTATTCATTAGTATTAGGTAGGTACCTAATTATTTCAGTGCCTACCAAAATACACAGTGATTTAATTATTACTGTCTTACTTATAAACGTTGCTTTGTAACTTAAGACACCCTTCAACGTCAAAAATGTATGGCTAAGTAGACGATAAGCAACATTTATAGAGTAGAGTAGTAGATAGCCTCTCCAGGTTATCTACTACTTAATATTTTATTAACCGCTATAGTTATAAAGGAGTTAATAAAATAATATTTAACTAATACAAAACCCAAAAGAAGTTGTAAACTTACTAGTTTTATTTTCGTTTAAGGCTTAAAGCTATTTACATCCAACTAAATGACGTAACTTGCAAAATATTACAACTTTTATTACCAATAAACATTCGAAGATCAGATCTCTATGATTCATGTAATTACTGATCACGTCGTACCGGCGTGATGGAGTGCATCATATATCGACCACACGGAGACGGACAATTATGTCCCCGACTGTGGTCAGCATTGATGATAGATTGTGGTCCTAAATTAAAATTATTTTTAACAATAGAAATGTGTGGTGACTACCTATGTTTAATAGTAGGTTGTATACTTCTTGTAAGTAATTTATGAATGATTAATCTTTAAAATGTGTTTTGATGACAACATTGCGTAATAATAAATCTCAATTTTCTGTTGTTCAATGAAAGTGTCAGTGTAGTATGATATTTATTTGGATTCTCTTATAGTCCATACTAATATTATAAATACGAATGTGTGTCTGTCTGTCTGTCTGTTACCTCTTCACGCTTAAACCGCTGAACCAATTTAGATGAAATTTGGTATAGAGTAGTTTGAGTAGTTGGAAAGGACATAGGATAGTTTTTTCCCGATATTCCCACGGGATCAAAACTTACGCGAGTAAAACCGCGAGGCGCTGCTAGTTTCTCTATATTTTTGTAAATTAGAAAGTAAAAGGATAATTTCAGCTGTTCACATTTTTGAGTTGAATGGCGTGCGATAAGAGAGGCCTATGTCCAGTAGTGGACTACCATCGACTGATGATGATGAAATCAAAGTATCCAAATGTTTCTCAAAATCGGCCAACGTCACCAAATATCGAACATAACACAGACACGTCCAAGTCGTCCAAGCACGCACTATAGGAAAGGAAGTCACGTGGCGGGACTAGGCGCCGCGTCTTCCGGGGCATTCCGGGCACACGCCGCACTTCAACAGGAGGATCCACGATGCCGTCCACAATTACACACATGATTAATGAAAGGATGGGAATAATTAGAATAATTATACGGATATAACATGTCACAGGAAATATTACTAAGTATGGGCAAATGATTGCTCAATTTATTAATTTAATGAATATAAAATAGCGTCTTTTTTTCAGAAATACAAATAAGCACGTATTTTTGGTTGCAGTTTGTCATTGCTAATTTGCTACACTATCCTTAAAACACAAACACACCCTCCGACCCTCACACACACACACACACACACACACACTAGGGATTAGTGCTACGTTCTACGTTTGACTTTAAACTTAATTGAATTAATTTGTTCTTTGACCGTAATTGGTAACCAAAACTAAATAGTATTTTAACAACTTGCCCAGGGATGAAAGTTGCCTATTAGTTGTGCTTACTCCTTTGATTAATACCATTTGTGGATTCAATCACAGAAATTGAAACAGTAGGTACCTAAATGTATCTTCAATAAAAGCAAAAATGTTGTGGTAGGCATAATAATAGCACTACTTATCCAATGAGATTGTATATAAAAGTAGCTGCTGCCCGCGACTTCGTCCGCGTGAAATCCTATCCTAACTATAATATTATAAACGCGAAAGTAAGTTTGTTTGTTACCTTTTCACGCCTAAACCACTGAACCGATCATCCTGAAATTTTGCGTATACGTTGTCGGGTGTACAGAAATGGACATAGGGTACCTTTTATCCCGAAAAAAAAGTGCTGTTCCCGAGGAAAACAAAAATACACGTGGCGCCTTCTATTATCATAAATTTAACGTTATTGTTGTTTTCCTCGGGAACAGCCATTTTTTTTTCGGGATGAAAGGTACCCTTTGTCCGTTTCTGAACTCCTGACAATGTATACCTAAGCAAATTTTCAGGATGACCAGTTCAGTGGTTTAAGCGTGAAAAGGTAACAAACAAACTTACTTTCGCAGTTATAATATTAGTTAGGAGTTAGGATAAGATACTAGATAGTTAGGATAGGATGTCACAGTAATTTCTTCCCTTGCTTTGGGCTGAAATCATTAATTTGTTTTACCTACTCTGTCAACTTTTTTTGCCCACTGTCCATAGCAGCGACCTTGGTATATTTGAGTAGTTTTTGTAATTAATAAGCCACATATCAAAACACAACGCACTCCAGTCATCAAAATAAATCAATCAACAACAAAACATTTTTGAACTTCATTCGAACCCGGATCGTCTTTGCCATTTTTTGTTTTAACAAATCACTTATCTAAAGAATAGTAAATCCGTTCATATGTTAGTAAAAACTATGATCAACACATGCTTTTCAAGATTTAGCAGAATATAAACAACCATTGGGAAGACGTGTTCTTGTATGACCACGCTATGTTCTGAGTGTGGTCGTTATGTAAGCATTGTGTAAGTGTTGTATAGGTAAAGGTGAGTGATTTGTTAGCATAACAAATGATAGGTTTGAAAACACTGTGTTTCGGTGATGTGTCTGCTATTTAGATGCCTATTTCATGTTCTATTTATTTTGTAGAAAGTGGCTTCAATTGAAGAGGCGGGATTGGCATAGAGTATTACATAAGTTGGTACGAAATTACTGTGGGATTATTTTTGAACGGGTACTGAAGGAAGACAAATAAATGTTTGATAAGCACAACGACCTATGGTCGTTGGAAAAGCAGGTACTAATTTAACACGTCGTAGTAAGCAATAACAATACTAACCTATTGAATGTTGTATTAATTTGACTGTATTTTTAATCAGCATTTTTTACACCGGAAAAACTTGCGGATGGAACTTGTAAGATAAGATAATAAATATAGCTTATGTTGGTGCCAAAATATAAAAAATAAACAAGGAAGTGATTGGATGCCCACGTCACTTTTACGGAAATCAATGGCATTCATTATTACATCCATTTTTGGATGTTTGGCCTTTTCGATTGAGATTGAGTTGTGAAATTATGGTTTTGCAACCGATCTTTTACATTATTATGGTATGTATTTTTTTAAACTATAAAGCTCTAAAATAATTAAAGTTAATTATTATTTTGATAGGTACAGTCAACAAAAGAGATAAGTATGCAGGATCGTCGGATATAGTTGAAGTTTAGTAAAAAACTGATGGATGTTCTCGAATAAAATTTAATTTTATTAATAGAAAACAAACATCTCATTTATCAAATTAAATTTCAGTCGACAGCATCCATCGGTTTCTTACTAAACTTCAACTATATCCGACGATCCTGCATACTTATCTCTTTTGTTGACTGTACATTACGTTTGTGTGTTTTTATTAAGAAGCTTTTCGCTATAAACTTATGGAAACCCCGGCGATTTGATCCCACGTGTGTGACTGATATTTAAATGGCAGATCCATTTACCTAAATTAATATTATGTTTCAAGTAGTTGGCATAAAATCGCAATTTAAAACATATTCAATATTTGACGATATGACCAGCATTCTAGCTTGTGTTGTATGTCATTATGTAGGTATGTATGAGTACATGCGCACTTCGTGCTAGGCGGTTCATCACTTGTTTCATACTTAAACTTACGTAGTAACTATTCAGTAATCTGTGCTTAAACGTTAAGACAAAACAAATACATCAAGAAGTACTTGGAACTGTTTACTGTTAAATTCCACACTCCGGAATATTTTGGTATTTTATTTGCATAGATAGATAATAACAAACCAGATGAGGCCAGTTCTCTGACGTCAGACGCTGATCACCACTTATGTAAAGTTAAAAATAGTTACATTTTAATTCAATCACAAAGTTCATTGAGTCGTTATTAACGAATATTTAATCGTTCCAGTTTAGGATAAGGTTTTAATTAAAATCTTGAGTTTGTAACAAAGTCTGTTGTTGAAATTGCTTTTTCTTCTAAGTTCTAACAGTAGATTGATATTCATAAAAGAATAAACTTAACTATTTCAGTAAACATTGCCTTTCACCGGAGCTTAGTGAATTTGTCACTTAAGTGTTAATTCTCACAACAGTTGCTTAACAATGTGGATTTCTACCAACCTTTATAGGATAATAGAAACCTAAGTGTTATCGATATTTTTCACCATCTCTAGCGATTGTTCTCCTAGTACATTAATTAGGTCAAAGAATCAAAATTTTCCACAACTTTGACCGAAAAGTGTCCATTTTCATGATAATTTCACAAAAACTAGTAAAATAAGCCTTTTTCACGATAATTAAGGAAAAAATTAATATTCATTATGTCATTCAATTACTGAGTATTCTACAGTAACAAAACGAGAGTAATAGTAAATAATGAACGCGTCCTATAGAACTAGTTATTCTGGTATTATTGGGCGCGTCAGGGATTACTCATAATAGTACAGACTGGTTACTTTGATTGATAAATGGACGGTACTCACCGCGAGCATTTCTTGAATTTGTTTTGCAAACATTCGTTGTGCGAACTTTTGTTACACAAACAACATTAATTCGTGGAACGAACGTTCTCTCGCGAGCACAGCTATAGATTTGCATCACTGTCAAAATCACAGTGGTCTTTATTATCGTTACAATAAGGTTAGTGTTGGGTTGCTGCTGTCAGAGGTAAAATAACAGTGAAAGGACTGTATTAGAATTTGTTTCTCGTCTTTGGATTCATGTAGTCACCACACTGTCAGTTTCGCGGCTGATTGTTCGTTGCGTGAGCTTTTGTTACGCAACGAACGTTCAGTCGCGAAACAAACAGTTTGTTAAAATAGATTGTATTGTTTATAAAATATATTCGCGAAGCATGCTGGAATAAGTAATCTTTGTTCCTTGCAATGAAATTAAAAAGCTGAAACGGAAAGACTCTTGTGAGACAAACAGACATGTGTCGAACCCTGAAGGAATTAATATTGAGGAGTTTATAATATTCAAACTAGTTCAGATTAAATGTATTTATGTTAATTCCGAAATTAT
Source organism: Hydraecia micacea (assembly GCA_914767645.1). Lineage (NCBI taxonomy): Eukaryota > Metazoa > Arthropoda > Insecta > Lepidoptera > Noctuidae > Hydraecia > Hydraecia micacea. The sequence goes on from OU611779.1 coordinate 20,281,353, forward strand.
AAGTTAGGTATATCTTTTGACATGCAAATGACTGAATGCCTCAAAATTCGACTTGAGAGCAAAACAGCTTTTTATCCAAAAAACTTGAACTGTGTAATAAGGACTTTATTAGTTTTTATTAGTGTCAATAAACTCTACAAAGTAACATGAAGGTCTTATAAAACGAAACTCTTGAAAAACTAAAACTTCGAAAACACGCGACATCTTACGTTTAATCAGCCCTACATTTACTTCTGAAAAGGTGGGATCGTACGAATTCCATACGTTTACTTCTCTTCCCTAAAAATAAAGAATATTATAATGAAACATTGTTGTTATAAAAATGGTTATAACAGTATCCTACCATAACTTCAGGAAAACTCAGGACACTCCAAAATAATATGCTTACCTGAAACAAATGAAATAAATTTATTAAAATAGGTAGGTGATGGTATTCAATATTAATAACTTGTTATGAATAATGTGTTACTTAGGTATGTCTCATAAAATATTGACAACAAATACATTTTAATGCCTGTAAACAGCTGGTTATAGCTGATAGGTATTTCTATAGGTATTCTGTCAAGACGAAAACACTACCCATAATAAATTAGCTAGATTACGTGCGGACACTCAGAAAGTTTTGCGAAAATAAAAATAAATGTTCTATAGATATTTTTTTATTAAATGTTTTCAAAGTAGCCGGTATTTTGATTTTCCAACTCTAAAATGATTTCTAATAAATTCACAAACCACTGCCTCCTTGGTCTATTGGTCGCAAGCGCTATTGCTGAACATGAGGTCCTGGGTTCGATTTCCAAGTCAGGCGAACTTTTATTGGGTTTTTACCATCAGGAATTTGTCAGTAGCAACCCGGAGTCTGGATTTGTGTCCGGTTGATGGCAACAGGCTCGCCCCTTATTATTACATGGGACCTAAACATACCTGGCGAAATGTGGGTGAACTATAGGTACACGTCTGCCTATGCTTTCGGGGATTACAGGCATGATGGTGTGTTTATGTGTGTAAATTCACCAACAAATATAAAGCCCCGCCACATTTTTAACATAGCGTACCACCCAAGTGATTGCAATCTGCAACAGATGCTTATAATTTCGCCGCGATTCAACTGTGTATTACTATGTATATACTACAGATGCATGATCTGTGTATGACCCATCCAAGGTCTCCATACATCTCGAGCAATGTTTATGGGGTATAAATGTGGATGTTTTATGAATGATGGAAGTCGTACGTTTGTAATTGCGATGATATAATAGTAGTAACGTTTATTTGCGTAGTCTGGTTCACGAGCGAGTCACTCCGGCGAAAGCATTGCGGTGCCATCCCGCTGGGTTGCTTCGCTCTTCACTGGATATTTTTCTAACATACTAGCTTATTCCGTGGTTAGTAATAGGAGTAGATATAGATTCTGTAGAAAGATTAATAGTTTCTCGAAACACGTGTTTCGAAAATTATGTTAAAAGAAACATAACATTAATTCAGCGGTGGCTGTTTGTTAACGTATGCTTATTTCACGTTTCTTTATTTGCTACTTCAATGTAATTTATGATGAGTATGAAACATACTAAAAGAAATTCGTAGACTATGTGCGTTGCTTGGTGAGCCGACTATTTTCAGGGCACTACGAGCAGATTGAAACAATTTTATAATTCTGACACAATATTAATAGACAATTAAATGTAGTTTTAGGAAAACTCTCGTTTAACGAGAACACTTGATACCTAACCTACGTCCTAAAAGTAAACCTTGTGTAGCAATTTCTTTTCTCAATAAAATATTTTAATAAGAACGTTCACAGTTCCGCTCCACCTACACTTGAATAAAGGTTGCGAGAGCAATGCGGATAGTGTTGAGGTTAGTAATTGATTCAATTTAAAGGTTGCCCTACATCATAGCAGTGGCACAATTCTCATGAAGTGGCATTGTGATCCCATCTAGTGGTCTTTAGTGGCACTGTAGTGCCCATCGAGGTATATGTAGTGGCAATGTAATGCACCCGCCGCTTACGGAGTTACAAGTTTCCTGAGGCGCACGTGGCTTAGAAATCGGAGCGCGATTTATTTTATCGCTTGCCAGGAGAAATCAGGCTGCGTGTAATAAGGTGATACAGCTGTGATCATAGTTTTATTCTATTGAACATTCTTTATTATAAAAACATGAGACTATACAGCGCGCCGCTTTAATGGCAATATTAATTTAATACGTACGCGGTTTCGTGTTTTCGTTTTATGAACATAATAATATTTTAATTTCATTAAACGTTATTTACGATTTTCTAAGATAGCATCTTGAAGCAGGTCATTTGCTGGGGTCACGGACCATAACATCGCATCAATGAAATAAAAACGAATAACGTGCAAATAGTAGGCAAAATGAAGGAAAAAAAAAGAGAGACCTATGTCGGGGATCGGGGAGCGGCGGAGACGGTGGTTATCAATTTACAAATTATTTTATGTTGTTATTGTTTATGATTACTGGCCAATATCTCGACCACTATAGTTTGTCGCCACTGTAGCGGCACGTTGTACGAGCACATAAAGCAGCCACTTCTTTTTTGTTTTTGCAACAAAAAAGTGTGAAGAAGTATTTTCAAGATAAATCCAAGCAATTTTATAAGAAATGCCAACATCGCATAGAAAAAACTAAGTCTCAACTTAATTGCAAACAAATGCTATCTCATTATTTTTATTCTCTAGCGTATTTTTCTTGCAGCGTCTTCACAATATTATTATTATGTTGTGACCTAGATATACGTACAATACATATGTGCGATGGTGTCGAAACTATGCCACTGACGCACTAATTAATTTAATTTTCATTACACCTGTCTGACATCACATCCGTACATAGGATAGGCATATACCTAGTAGTATAAAACATTTGAATTTAATGATAATATGGCACCATTTCCTTATATTCGTCAATATTATTTGTAACTTCAAACTAAAAACGATAGATATTTTAGGTCATGTGTAGAATTTGCGTTTTAATACAGACTTTTAATAAAAAATACGATATTGAATGCAAGAAGCAAGCTTTTCTCTTTAATGATCACCTGAACAGCAAATAACTGCATTCTATCGCATACCTTATCGAAGGAGAACACTGTAATAAATCTGAAGCGGCCGCATACTAGCCCTTGCACAAGTTACGAGGTACTTGGAACTGGGTTCACTACATTAGTCTGTAAAGCTGGTTCAGATGACTCGTTACATTGCGATTCTTGCAATTGGCGTCTATACGTCTTGGGTACCTCCCAATTTCAAACTAAGCTATCGTTTATGTCGAACCCTATACAAAAATCACCATTAATAATGGATCAATATGGCGCTAATCGGTGCTACTACTTTTAATGCGCTAATGTAATAACTTCGCACTGAATGCATTCGTCTCGCCGTTTCTAGCTGGGTTGTCAAATCATTATGCCGCCATACAACGTCAACATGCTACACACGTATTCACGCCTATGTTTTGATTTCGCAGTCGCATGACGGAATACATTGGCGTCTACTCTAGTGCCTACTTGGACAACTTAACACGACCAATAGTACACTACAGTACAGAATCGTGCTGGACGCTTCGTCTGGAAAAGACCTTAGCTTGGAGAGTGTAGAAGCTCGCAAAAGTAGGGCCAGTTAACTCCCTACAAGCAAGATATTGGTAGTTGATGCCATCGTGCATGGTGTTGTCAGACTGATCAGTAATCGCATTTCATCTTAGAAAGCAGTTATTAACAGGAGGGTATTATTATTATCTGCAGTACAATTAGGTTTAGCACAAAATATTCCCATTATTGTAAATCAATACCGAAATAGACAATTGCTTGATTTATCTTAAGAAGGGAAGTAAAAAGATGATCATTACTTGACACTAATAGCCATTCTAATGAACTTTTCATTAGAACCTCTTTGTAGAAGTTTTAAAAAGGTCAATCAATAAAAGTATACTCATTAAGTTAATAAATAATCGAATTAGACGGTTACTTGTATTAGGTACTGATTTCTGGAGAAATCAGATTTTCTTCTGCAACCATAGACATGATTGAATGAGCTAGTCATTGTCACAAACAATCGTCGCCTCGAGCCTCGGGATCGTGTTCCCAAGCCTCCGTCAAAACAAAGCAAACAACTATTTTAGCGGCCATTAATTTATTTAAGCGTGGAACAGGTTTGACAATTACGTCCGCGGACCAGTTCTTGAAGATCGTCAGGTAAGATCTATTTTTGACGCCTCTACCTACCTATCTACCATTTGGATTTAATTTGAATGGTACAACAAATTGAAGTATCAACGTTGTATAGCGCTTCGTGACGTTTAATTTTATAATACGTAAATCTATAATACTCAAGGTTGCTTTATCCATTGTTGATAATCAGGCCGAAGACTGAACTAATGGAACGTGACCATACCGTTTCCTAAAGCCACCTGCATCACCGAGGGGCTAGCTGTGCAGTAAGGGGCTTACCAGCACCTAAACGATCGACTACTCACTACAGTAAACAAAATCAGAATAATATATGATATTCTTCAGGATATACTCGTATATGCTAGGCAGATAGTGTGTTGAAAACATAATACAACTAATTTGATACGATAGAAAAAAATCATGAAGATACCTCTAAAAACTTTATTTTTACAATAAAAACCATACTAAGTAATATAAATAAAATCATTCTGATTTCTTGTAAGATTAAATTACAAGCAACATACTAAAGCACTTGTATATTTTTTAGTCAAAACAATAGATTTTTTGGAAATAGATAATTACTTCATATTTTGCAATAAATTACCAGCGTTGTGTCATTGCGCTTCTCTTTCTCTTCTATGCCGTCCGACAGTGACCGCGCTTTAGGTCATGTAGTCCCCTTAAGTACTGTTCTGGTTCTGGGCACATCGTCCTCGACGCTACTCAAGAGTGACGTGTTACAAACTCTTACGTCTAAACCAAATGTATTAACATAAGGAATTGGCGCCTAAACCTTCGAATAATTCATATTGTAATACAGAGCCATTTTGTATGTAGAGCACAGATAGAGCACATTACTTATGTGCTCTATCTGTTTCAACTATTCGGAATTCCAGATAGTTATGTATTCATGTTTACCTACCATTCCATCACTATAATATTTGCGCAATCATGACTTATGTATAGCTTTGTTAACATTATGAGGTTCAGGCTCGCCATGGATTTTAACCATATTATTATTTAGTAAGCTATAGATGCCCTATTGATTAAAAACCAAAAAAAATCATTTAAAAAAATGCGATAAATGATCCACTTTATCAAAGTGACTCTCCAGTGAATTCAATGTCTCATTTCAACTAAAAAATTATTTTGGATGTTGAATATAGTTTAAATAAGTATAGTGTTAGTAAATCCCCGGACAAGTTAGAAGAAAAAAAAGGTATTCCACTCAGAGCACTGATTTGAAACGCACAAAACTGGTAATAAATCTAGACGAAACCAGTTACATAAGGTTAGTCAATTAATGACGAAGTTGAATCAGAGTAGACAGCAATAGATTGGCAATGATATGCTTTCTCAAATATTTGCAAATATGTGAACTAATCACAATGCAATGTTTACTAATATGCAACTAACACAAGTCATCGACCTGCAGATGTAATATAACCTTCATGTCACCGTCACGGACTGGGCTGGGAGTGCTGGGACCCTAAACTTGAGAAAGGTTCGGTTTCGTTTTTTACGTTCCCGAATACAAAGATTGCTTCGGATCCAAATAAAAAACAAATATTTATAAAATATGTCCGAAAAATAAAATATGGTATTAGGTATTTTTGCATAAAAAATGTAAAGGTAAAGTGCCTTAAACTCATAATTAATTAGACCTAAAAATCATTAAATTGAGACTTAATTTGGTGTACAGTAAAATATTAGATTATATTCTATGTAGGTCTAGGTATACCTGAAAGTCTGACAACCAGTTTTACCAAGGGGTTTCGTATTACCCAGTAGGTAACTGGATTGTGGAGGTCAGATAGGCAGTCGCTCCATGTAAAATACTGGTACTGAGCTGCATCCAGTTAGACTGGAAGCCGACCAAACATAGTTGGGAAAAGGCTAGGAAGATGATGATTCTATGTATGTATACCACACTTCACTTCTGGGTTTGGTATTAATAACAGTCAATATGCACGCTTTGAAGCGTCCGTGAGCTAGTTGCTACAACCCCTAATGACTTAAATATTGACCAGTGACGTCACAGAGTCACCTGTGGTCGTCAGCTCTCCCTCCTCCTGATATTGGAAACTGTTACCATAGACCATACTGTAGATACATGACATTCCTTTCATCAAGTCAATAATATTGGAAATGGCAAACGTTCAATGAAGGTGTCAGTGTTTTGGATATATTGGATTCCGAAAACAGACGGAATCTTGAAGAACTTTAGGAAACAGGACTATGTCTAGCAGTAGGTAGATCAATAAAACAACTGTTAATATAGTAACAACTAACAGACGATATACAGGCAATCATAAACACGGTGCCCTGTCAGTTCACCAAAAATGTATTTACTAATTTTTACTTGACAAACAACGATTGGCAAAAACATGATTTGTCGTTTCATCATTATAAAACAACAAGTTTGCCAAATAATTCACTTTACACAATAATTACCCGACAAACTTTTGTTTAATAGCGTGTTATTTGACAAACAATTCATTTTTTATTCATTTTATCTCATAAAAAAAAGTTTGAGATAAAAACGTTTTACATATTGACTTATTATTACGCAATTTCCTAAAACTCATTCTGAAACTCATTCTTTCATCGACTTGCGCTAACAGAAAAAGGAGACTATTTTTAGTGGGCTACCCGGAACCGAACTAGTTAGATTAGGTTAATTATTAAAATAAAAAATGGTTCGGTTAGGTTAGGTTAAAACTGTGACCATGGACGCACGAGCCGAGCGAGCGAAGCGAGCGGTGCGGTGCCGCGGCAGCGGCCGGCGAGTGCCAGAAACGACTAGATTATATAGAAAAAATACTTGCCTGTAAATAATTTGACCCAAATGGAAAATACCGTCATGGTCACTTTGTGGCTGGTTTAGAAAATCTTTACATAGTATAAAACAAAGTCGCTCCCGCTGTCTGTAAGCTTAGATCTTTTAAACTACGCAACGGATTTTAATGCAGTCGCTAGTGTATTATAAAATTATATTTTGTATAAACGTGATTTTTTTTAAAATGTATAAATGATTAAATATCATCCGAAACGTTTGTAAAGAGAAGCATTTGTCAAATAAATGTTTGAAAAGCGAGTGTTTATAAAATATAACACTTGCGGAATGAGTTGTTTGTGGAATAAATAGTATACGAAACGTTGGTTGTAAACTAAAATATTGTCAATGGAGTTTTGGTAAAACATTAGTGAGCCCATAAACACTAACTACTGCAAGAGTTGATTTACTAAAGTGGATACGATATGTAAAACATCCTAAAGAACTCTCTGTTTACATTCTTGGCGAAGTGAAAAACAATCAGGTGGACATATACGTGAACAGAATATGGGAAGAAATCTGAACGCTTCGGCATCTGTTTATGATGGAAAGCTGTAATGTTGGCAACCAACTTTGTGGAAAGGATGCTAAAGGAAAGTTGTTCTACAAATTGGCAACGAAGTAAGTAGTAAATAATTGGTAAACATGTAGAGCTTTATGATGTTGTAACTTTGTGAGTCAAAATATAAGAGGGTTCGGAGAAAAACGTACCTCATCAATTTATTGGCATCGTACTAAACACATTTTTCAGATCTAAAAATATTTCTCGAAAAATAATATGGTTGTGAATTTGAAAAGTAAGAAATATTCAGATAGCGATATGTGATAGCATGAGCTTTCATCAAATAACTACAGTTAAAAATTATCTAGCACCAGGTATTAAAAAATAATCAGTAAATAATTAAAACTTACAATCACTTAACTCGACCATATTATAGATCGCCATTCAAACGATTAAGCGGTGCGCAGTGGGCGGCGCGCGGCGCTCCCGGCCGTTAAACGTAACGGGTACGAGTGGCCGCTCATGCACACTGCACACCCACCTATTATACTATCACAGCTAACTACTATTACTACAGATAGTACTAGATGAGTGTGATGTTAACCTTCTCCCCGATGTATTTAGAAATGGTTTTAGTTCCCTGATAAACGTTTCAAAACTGATTTATGACCAAAATTCGTTTATTGCCTTTGCAGTATGTCAAATAGTGTGCACACGATAAGTATCGTGTTATGTTTACTTTGATAAGCTCTGGGACGTGCTATGATCGGAACGATAGAAGAAGAAGATAATATTAAGCAATTCTTAAGTCGAAAATTTGCCAACGAATGGCTATATCCAAAGACTATAGTGGTTATATTCTCTATGGCTATAACTGACATAGTGACTAAAATATTAGTTCTTGGCTGTATGAAGACCGATTAAGACATTCTATCAATAGACATATAAACATATACTTACTAAAAATGGAAACATTTTCAATAATAATAGTGATCGAATTGATTCAAAACCCAGTTTACATCTGTACGCACAGGCAAGGTCAATTTAAGATCACCAAAAAGGTGAACACAAATATATCTAATAGATACACAACTCCAGTATCTGTTATGAACAATTTTATAATAATGGCGTATCGTATGCGTCTATTCAACGAATCAACTGTTACAGCCATCAACGATATTGAGTCCATTACAGAAATTAAATATGATATGATACATGTGGCTTGTCCCGTGAGTGACATATTGATGTAAAAGCTTTCACCCTAGGAAAAGTTTTGAGTTTTAAAACATGTATTTCATAGAGGTAAGAGATTCCTACATTTATGTAGTATTATGGATACGTCTGGAAGTATGGCAAATATCTTATTAATTAGCATCCATTTGATATACGGCTTAACAAATGACAAAATTAGAAAATATTAGATTAGAGATGCTATTTGCTAGATAGCAAAAAATATTTAGAAATAATACATTTTTACCTATCCAATCCAATTAATACAGCACTAAGTACTAGTAGTTATTCTGTAGTATTAAATACCTAACCATCATTGAATGACAATAAATTAAAGATAAATCATTCAAAAAATTACATAAAATGATTGGTCGCTTTTGAAAAAATCAATCAACTTATTTTAATTTTGCAGCTGTTATTAGCGATTCATCACACAAGTTTTATTTTTGGCAAGGCAACATTTAGTTCCGGCGATAATCTAAATTCAAAATGTAGGTATCTACAGGTTTTAAACTTCAGTTAGCAATTTAAATTATTTCTGAATTCTTCTACTTCTGTGATTACTTTCTTTGACAAACGTTCTGTTCTTATTAGCTAGGTACACTGATTTTGTCAGCTCAAGCGAAATATTACACGTGATTAATTTCGCCTTGAAAGCATTTTATCAATAAGTAGGTACCAGTAAAATGAGGTCAACAACCAATTACTTTGCCAAACCAAAATTTTGCCATATTGATGATTGATGATACCGACTACAAGCCCAGCGAATGATATCAATAGGATATTAAGAAATATATTCTTGCTCTTTACATCTCCCTATCTTCCGACAAGTCCTGTCACTTGACTCTCAAACCGCAAGGTTACACACTCTTTTGACCACGAAGCCTTTCCCCAACAGGTAACACATCTCCGTGGTACCACGGAATGCGACGACTCCTGTCAAGTTCGTCCACTTTCACTCCGTCGACGTCGCTTGCCGTGAAAAAAAAAATCGACATTTCTGCCGACGAAAAGGGCATCACTTACGTTTTAAGATTAATTATTCCTTCAACCACTTCCTTATTTCACTGGTTTGGTTTTGTGTGCCTTTTCCTTGAACAGGAATTCCAAGTGGACCATACAGATTGCAAATAAATTAACAAGAAAAAAGTCAATCGAATACTATTTGGTTTGGTTACATCAATGTCTGCGGAGCATCATACTTATTGTCCGTTTCGATATATCGACGTCTGATCTGTTTTATGAACCGAGTAGACGATTGTTAGTGGTATCAATTGTTCAGCTGTCGTATATAAATGATAGCTTGGCTGCGTAAAAATCTAAGATGATATTTTTTACCTGATACAAATAATTTAGGATAGTGACATACCTACTTTATTTGTTCCTAGATAACTATACTAAAGTTGTAAGAAAGCAATAAGAAATGAATTATAAAGAACGAAAAGAAAAACAAATCAGTAACGCTCTAAGGAAACAGTATCATTACAAATAATTAATAATAAGCATGAAAAGTTCATTTAAAATAAGTGTTAAAAGATCCGTGCTAAGTTTTTTTTTTATCCAAAACAGTTTCATAATTATATCCTAATCCTATTTTTAGAAACAGGTATAAAGACATGATAACAGTTTTTATAAAACTAAAACATGTTTTGCCAATGTTTGGTTTGAGTAAAAAACCAGTCCGGTTGAATGTGGAAAATATGGTTCACTAATGTTTTACCAAAACACCATTGACAAATTTTTAGTTTACAACCAACGTTTCGTATATTATTTATTCCACAAACAACTCATTCCGCAAATGTTATATTTTATAAAAACTCGCTTTACAAACATTTATTTGACAAATGCTTCTCTTTACAATGTAACGTTTCGGATGATATTTAATCATTTATACATTTTTCATTTAATATTTAGATTTTTTGGAAAAATCACGTTTATTCAAAATATAATTTTATAATACAAGCGACTGCATTAAAATCCGTTGCGTAGTTTAAAAGATCGACCGAGAGCGGGAGCGACTTTGTTTTTATACTATGTAAACATTTTCTAAACCAGCCACAAAGTGATCATGATGGTATTTTCCATTTGGGTCGAATAATTTACAGGCAAGTATTTTTTCTACATAATCTAGTCGTTTCTGGCACAGTTTTAACCTAACCTAACCAAACCATTTTTTATTTTAATAATTAACCTAATGTAACAAGTTCGGTTCCGGGTAGCCTACTAAAAATAGACTCTTTCTTTCTATTAGCGCAAGTCGATGAACGAATGTGTTTCAGAATGAGTTTTAGGAAATTGCGTAATAATAAGTCAATATGTAAAACGTTTTTATCTCAAACGTTTTTTTTATGAGATAAAATTAATAAAACATGAATTGTTGGTGAAATAACACGCTATTAAACAAAAGTTTATCGGGTAATTGTTTTGTAAAGTGAATTATTTGGCAAATTTGTTGTTGTATAATGATGAAATGACAAATCATGTGTTTGCCAATCGTTGTTTGTCAAGTAAAAATTTGTAAATAAATGTTTGGTGAACTGACAGAGCACCGGAAAATATTCTTGAAACAATTGTGTAGAATTAGAAACAATGACATTCTTCTATGAAACTTTGGTTCGTTTGAGATTAGTTAGGGAACTGCTTTTGCTACAATAACAATAACATTCTGACCAGAACATTGGACGGCCTAGGAATCATTTTACAATCACCGCTTTTGACGTAAGACATTCGAATCAGCAGAAAATTTATCAATGACAAAGATATACAAACAGCTTCTGTATACAGTTAATCTTATGTAAGTATAGGTAAAATTAGCCTTGGAATTCTACAGTCACCAATTATAGATTAGCCAGAATCCTCGAAAATAATTGTTTACAGAGAAAAATAAAAATATAAAAGTAGTAATTTGCTAGTTGCTAGTATTAGACTAGCAACTAACTAATACTAGTAACTAGTGGTAATAATAAAAATATAAAATAGAAATGAACGCCGTTGTTGAAATCATCAAAACCAAGATACAACAGCACGATGCAACACGATGATGGTCCCAAAGTCACCAGGTGGTCATATTGTATGACGCCACAGTTTACTCAGTCGACACAGATAGTCCCTTGATGTCCAGACGATGACGTCAGAGACACCAGTAATCTTCACACCGATAAGGAGTTAAAGGATACCATAACAGCTTTGCAACAAATCCTAATACAAGATTACACTGGTCGGAATGTGAGTAGTTACACATAGCCGTTGACGTAAAACACTCATCGTAAGCTCTTTATATAGAAACTAAGATAGCAGGATAATTACTTAGTTAATTCCCTGTTTGTTTCCCAAAATATTGACTTACAATATTGAACGTTTGACTATGGAATTTCCAGGAATTTTGAGTAACATCACATCATCAGATATTCAAAATATTCTTGTGCAAAACATCAATTACTAGGTTGAAATTCTGTATATTACCCATGGCTCAGAAATACCATGTTATTACACCTTAAATGTGAACATAATTATTCTCATAAAAAATCGGCAACAGGAAATCCAATACAAATAGGTAATAAATCAAGCTTTTTAGATGACTTGCAAACAGAAGTCTAAGATTAAAGTAATGACAGGCCATGGCAAATTGTGCAAGAGCTGTAATTATTGAAACATCCCACACTTGCCATAGAACAATGGCTACATATTTGAGAGCTGTATTCTATATTTCTCCTTCGTTCTTAATACTTTGAGACCAATGTCATCTAAACTTGACATACATCTTTACATATAAAAACACTAACACTGTAAGTATAAATCAACACATCAAGGTTCATGCAAATAATACCTCTTAAAATTCTGTAAGAGCTGTGTCTATATGAGATATTTTAAGCTTATGTAGCGAATATATCGTTGTATCTTAAAAATGTTTAAACATGATGCAGGCATCCCAAAATAAAATAATGCATGTAAAACGTTTTAAAATTATTTTAAGAAAAAGTGATGTGTTTCCTGCCAAGCAACGAGTGCAGTAAGCTCTCTTGTTATAATGTATGAGTAAATACTTAAGACAATGGGTGAGCATTTGTCATATTTGTTTTAAGTTTATTATTGTGACCGTCAATACGATCACACGCTTCATTCTTCTGTTACATATTGTGCAGCGAACAAATTATTTCATCGTTATCCACGTGATGATCATCTTTCAGAACTTTGCTCTTTTCATCATTATTTTTAGCTACCTGTTATATCCTATTTCATTTTCAAAATAGAAAAAGCATAGCAATAGCTGTTGGTCTCTCATACTAAAATAATGTTTGAACTCTAGATAATCCTTCACGTACACAATGGTCATCGTTTTTGAAGACTTTTGTATTTTTGAAGCTGAACCTAAATTCACTAGTACCTTTATTATCTTTATTCGCGTAATACTGTCAAGGGGCCTCTCAGAATGTTATACAGGTTCCCTTTAATTATGCCAATGTTCATTGAAATGAATAAATAAACTGAAGGTAATTTATAAATTGGTACAAGTGAAGAGAGACCTATAGCCAACACTAGGTGAAGTTCGGCTGTGGATGTAGATGATGAATATACGAAACCATAACAAACACGGTATGAAACCAAGATTCCATTTAATATAGACGAAATAACGAAGACAGAAAGACGTAATGACAGAAGAAATTAAAAAGATCAAACGAATGACCAATAACATGAAGTCAGCACAAAAATATGTATATTAGCATAGATATCGTGTACCAAATAGCAAGGTAATCCTTCAGATTACAGTGTAATCAGAATCGCAAACAAATAAAACTACGATTGAGAATGATAAATATACAAATAATAGGTTAGATAGTGCTGATGTCCGTATTTAAGAAATCACAAGGATTATATTTACTTTTCATAAGTAAATAAGAAATAGATAATTTGTATTATTAATTACAATAGACTTATTCCTAACCACTTCAACTTTATCTGAGAGGTCAACAGGTATTCTGGCAATGAATAAATTAATATCCCATATATTCTTGCTTGGATTTATATTGGTCTTCAAGTACCATCCTTTAAGTTATCAAATTATAAAGTACTTCGTAACAAAGGCTATTCTCAGCCGTTGTGTTTCTACCCAAAATGTTAACTTATATTTTGTTTCAGCACAAATTATACATGTTGAAGTTTATTTTGCTTGTGTTTACTTCAACTACCTCTGTTTCAGTGAAATTACTTGGTTGTTAATTTAGTGCGCCTTTACGTAACTTTTATTAAAGATGAGAGATCAAATTAGACAAACGAACTATGATGTTTTAACCTTTCGTTTTTCATCAACATTTTGCAAACAAAATCGCATGCTAACAAAAGTAAAAGAATGTCAAAATAGCATTTGGAATTCCGGTCTTCTTCAAGTCGTTTCTACTATTGCTTATATCATCACTATTACTGTTATCACACACATGGTCTCTGCGACCCGGCGCGCTGCCCTGTCACGAGGGAGTATTATCAACGTGCCCTCTGAAAGGTGAACCAGTTCAACATACCCCACTTAATGACACTTCTATAATATATACGTGACAGTATTATTCGATAAACGTGTTTTTTCCAACGTTTTTGTGAGACTCCAACTTATTGTTCAACTTGAAAGAAGGTTGACGAGACGGGGTGCTTTATTTTATTTTCTTTGCAAAAAATGCCTGTCCGAGATAAAAAAGTAATTCTGCCTCTTCAAGAAAAATGGAGTTGTTGAACAACATTAGTTAGACAACTGTCATAGAATGAGATTGACCGGTAATTTTAATTCTGATTATTATCTCGATTCTCAGGTTGGCCGAAGCAAGGAAAACCTGTTCAGGTGGAAATTTATAGACGACTCCGCCTTGGAGTGTAAATGTGGTGCAGTTCCACAAACGATGAGACACTTAATATCGTGCCCTGCGTGTCCTGTCAGCTGCACGTTACAGGAATTGATGGACGCTAGTGATGGCGCCAAACAAGTAGCCGAATTCTGGGCCGAGTACATTTAGATTGCTATCGACACGCTAAGAAGAAGATCTCGATTCATATTTTTTGTTTGACAGGCAAAGTGGCTACCTTAACTCGGGAAGTTCGGTAGCCACGTAGAACTTGCTCACAATAGTTGACTCGCTGTCGACAGCCAGTCCAATTATAACTTATTGCGTTACTCGACAACTCATTTACAGCCTCCAGTCACGCGTTACATGGGAACCAATTTCGCACGTAACGCGATCGTCTGATTCAAGCCTGCGATTGATTGGATGCGATCGCGTGAACTTCGCTGCGACTATCACGTGCGACTAAATGCTGTTATATGTAACGTATGGACTCCTGGTACATCGGCTACGCGTTACTTCGTGAATGTGTAATGAGTGCGAGCGAGTGCCTGTTGATGTTATGTAATCCGAGGATTAAAGTGCGTATAGCGGCTTGTCGCACACCAGTTGAAATACAAACAGAGTAGATTTAGTTTGATGTCCTAACGTTCAGGTATTATAATGTTACGGATGATGTTGAGTACATGCAGATGTACATTTGAGCAGCTCTGTATATTACTAAGCTTGAAAATAAAAATGATGCATCGCACAATAAATAAGTTAGCGTGTCTTGCCACTAAGTAATACATTATCATTATCAGACTTACTGATTACAAAAATTGTACTTATAATAAGTAATGAGAAGCACTTCATCATGATGATTTGTCATTTACCGAAAGTGAAGTGTTTGATTGTACTACATTGGTACTGTTTTGACTCATTTGCTTTTATTTTCCAAAGATCTGTTTAATGATACGATGAAATCGACGTTGGCATTGTATTTTTTTAAAGTAACAAAGTATAGATCTTCTTCATTTACTTTAAAATGTATACCTTCATTAAAGTTATAGGATTAACATCATCGCAAAGTTCATCAAGCGACACGTCACAAGTACACACCTGGCATAATGTTTTGCAAATAAACAATATCATCGTCGTCCTTCGCGTGTAATAACTTTTTACCACGGTTGTACTTATGTTTACGCTGGAAACATTGTTTTTTGATCGTTTATAAACGTTTTGATTTGTAAGACGTGCGTTCTAATGCAATATTCTTAGTAAATAAACAAGTGTAAGTGCCGTATTTCAATATTGACAATTCGTTCGAGGGTGGAAACGTGTCTTTTCGTAGGGACGTGGAATTTAAATTGACTTTTTATTGCAATGTTTGTAGAACTAGTATAATCAGTTACTTTACTACTTGTATTTAGTTTTACCTACAGATTACAAGTTCTCTACTTATCATATATGTTCTTGCAACAATTATGTAACCATTCATGATTGTAAGAAGCTCTTTGATTAGTCAGCCTATATTGTTCCTACTGCTGGGACACTGGCCTCCTTTCAGTAAGAGGGAGTGGACCGTAATCCACCACGCGGCCCCAGTGCGGGTTGGCAAATGTCACATGTCTTCGAATTTTTGGTTCTAAGACATGTCGGATTGTCGGTTTCCTCACGATGTATTCCTTCACCGTTTTGAGAGCAGTGGTGATGAAATAGTTTACACAAAGCTTGGAGTTCGAACCCACGACCTACTTACAACTCGTAGTCGCGGCCGTTACCACTGGGCCACCTCTGCTCTTTGATTACCGTGAGAAATTCTGATAAGATTACTAAGCCACCCGAGTCAAAAAAAAATGTTTTTTCGCGATTTCAGGTTTGGTCCCATCCCATAGTAAAAGTTGTTTGTTATCATGAGTACAATCACGTGTTTAGGTATCGGTCACTAATTACCAGTCACCCTATATATTAATTTGAGTGCTACAAATACATGCGTTCATGTCCTGCCTAAAAAGTGTCCAAACCTAAATGTTAGACTTGTTTAGATGCATCATGGTATAACTAGTTTAGCCTGTCAGGTTCCACCTAGGCCTGTTCTCTGCCACTGGAGATAAAACCTTATGCTAAAATGGTAGACTATGCTTTCGAATAAATCAGTTTACATGTCTGATTTAAAATTTATTGAAGGCAAGGTGAAGGAAACCGCAATCCAGAACAGATTTTGTATTGATATTTATTTGTTGAACTGTTTGTTTGTGCTACTTATATAAATTTGCTAAGCAATTTTCTATGATCTGATCAATACATCGTCCTTCCGTATAATTTTACTTCATTGTTACCTGACTCCCATGGATTATTTAATGGCTATAAATTATGTAGACTTAAAGTTGTATATAACGTGTTTTCTCACATTAAAGTTTTTCTCTAAAATGTATTACGTTGTGATCCAATGTGATTTTTAATAAGATAAAGATAAAGATGCATTTATTTGTTTAAACATGTGTAACATGATACATAGATATGCACATATGGATGGAAAAATATTGCTGGTTCAACATGTTTTGCCATATTCGGCGTACAAAATAGTTTTAGTTTGTAGTATTAAATTAGAATTATAAAACAAAATAATCAAATTATAGACAAAAACATACTCACAAAAATATAGTAAAAAAAAATAATAATAATTTAATAATTAAAACAATAAAATTAATAAAACTAAATACCTACATATTAAATAATCTTAATTCAAAATTTCTCATTTAAAAACTCCGTAACATTATAGTATCCCTTACTAATTAGCAATTTTTTTAGCTCTCTCTTGAATGAATTGATATTCATTTCCTTAAGGGAATTAGGAATTTTATTGTATATTAATCATTGGGAATGATCTCTACATTTACCTGAAGTAACTAATATAAGAAAACTAATGTTAAATGTTATATGTTCGAGCCGTTTGGGGTTGAAACACTAGGGCCATGGGGTCCGAGTGCCCACTTGGTTTTTCGAGACATCGCCAAGCGGTTAGTCGACTCTTCACGTGACCAGAGGGCTGGCCTATTTCTTGGCCAAAGAATTAGCATTGCCATACAACGTGGCAATGCTGCCAGCCTTTTGGGCACTGTTCCTGTTGACAGCGATGCGGACGAATTCTTTGATGCCCTATGATTATTTTACTTATTTTTTTATATAAATGTACATATTATTATAGTTTATATGTTATCTTAAATTACAGATATAAATAGAATTCTAGTCAAATAAAACTAAGAATGTAATTAAAACATTAATGTCCCAATGTTAAATTCTTATCACTAATCTTACTTACTTAAATACTTCATTGTGTTAGACATTAACTTATTTCACCGGAATACACAAGAAAATACATTAAACAAAGAAAATTTTCGGTTTTCCCAGACTAGTACACACGGCGACACATCAAGCTATACATTTCCATTTTTAGCTGACCTCGCATTGTATAGGTTTTTTGTACAATCAGAAGTCAACTTATACTGGGTATGTATAGCTTGATGTCTTGGTGTGTAG
Source organism: Hydraecia micacea (assembly GCA_914767645.1). Lineage (NCBI taxonomy): Eukaryota > Metazoa > Arthropoda > Insecta > Lepidoptera > Noctuidae > Hydraecia > Hydraecia micacea. Next base: position 20,299,457 of record OU611779.1, read on the forward strand.
CCGTGCCTACCTAAAAATAATAGTTTTAAGTCATAATAGAGTTATAGTAAAAAAACATGAAACCACATTTTAATTTTACAGTTTTCCCATGAATTTTCCGAACAATACAAACATGTTTTATTTGCATATTTTGAGAAAATAATCGTCTTACTTTATTTAGTAACGCGCTTAAGTTATTATGTATGTTTTTGCTCAAGAATTAATATCTGTCATTGTCTTCAATTTATTGTGAGGAATTTATTAAAAACACGTTAATTGTAATTCAATTAAATAACAAAATGGTCTCATAAAGAGATCTCGCGATTGTGAAGTAATTTGGCAATTTTATATAATTTTATAAAATTAAATTGAAATGATGTGTGATGTAAGTTATAATTAAAATAAATAAGTTTACCATAGTAAAGAAACATGGAAAAATACAAGGATTATATAGTTCAATTTTACTGAAAATATTTTGTCTTTAGGGACATACCCTGACTTCTACCAGCCTTAAGCTTCATGTAATTCAGGCGTGATGTTACGTTATTCAAGGTTTCTTAAATGTATCTCGTTTCTTTGTATTCAATTAATTGATTCCAAATGTAATAAAACCACCACAAGTTTGTACAGAATGAAGGGAAAATATCAGTTTCTTTTTATAGTTTTTGTTATTTTCCTGTACAGGTAATGATGATCATCAATAAAGATTTTATGATCAAGGAAGTTGTTTATGTTTGCCCTACATGTCCTTGAACTCTCAAGGATAAAGGTGATCAGCAGTGTTACGTGTCTGTTTGTTTAACACCCTTTTCCTCCAATAGAGATAAATTAATTTGTAATACATGGCCCTGTTGCTTCGCGTTAGAATGGTAGTTAATTTTAAGGACCACAGGAAGAAAGGGAATAGATGAATGGATATTGTGATAATATTATGAATGAAAATGTAGTGAATGATAACGTGTCGGCTAACCGCGCGCATGTAAAGGAAAAACATTTTGACGCAAACACAAATAACAAATCAAGGGCAGGCAGAAGTCTGCCAGGGTCGCGGGTTGTGCGAAAGAGTTACCGTGGCCCCTAAGCTGACACAGGCAACTGAAGGAACACGGGTGGGTTTTAGTCAGTAAAAGCACGGGTAAATGTCTGACATACCCACCCTCCCGCTCCGACCAGAGCGGAAGAAGTTATTTGATGATTTAACACACAAAAAAACGGGCAGGCAGAAGTAGAGGTACTTTACTCTTCTCTACTAGGTATTATTTTGATCCAAAACAAAACAGTTTTACCTTGAAACACAATTTCGACGCACTTTACTCCGACATTCCGAAGCTTATCAGTTAATAAAAACTGTGTACATCAGGCTGTGCAGTCCGGCGTAACATCGATTAAGTGTGAACGTACTGCGCAGGCGCACAATGGCGTAAATACCGGTGCATACATTACTTTAACTAAGTGTTAATTATTATGTAACGGAGTCTGGTCATAAGGCTAGATTGCCGGATGTTCATTACAATTAAATATTTATATACTAGTTTTCATAGGCTGAGTGAAATGGATTTATCTTAGTTTTTCCTAGTCAAATCATCTTCTGTGAGCACTTTTTGAAATACAATATTGAAGTAAAACATATTATTTGACGCGTGCTGACCATAATACATAGATACGATGGTTTATCATTAACTTGTGGTTCTTGTTTGCATGTTATGATTACTCGTGAGTCGCAAGTTCACAACATATTGGGTTTAGGACCCTAACCCTCCCTTAGGACCCTACCTCTCCCTTTGCTCGTGAACGGGTGCTGCTTGTGGTGACTGGTCGTCTTACTGACCATGGTTTTATTGTTGTTATTAGTAATAACTTGTTTATTTATTTTATTTATTTTGCTTAGATGGTCCTAGTTTATCATTTGTGACTTCAAGTGACAGCTATGTAAACAGAACCCAGCATTGCATAAATATGTAAGCTGTCACGCCCTTTATACCTGGAGGCTATTATTTAGGTAGTACCTACGTTTTTTTTTTCTTGTTTACATTTTTAATTATTATTAGGTATTTTTATTTTTTATTGCTTGAGTACATATAGTGTTTATTGTATTTGTTGGTATATTGGCGTGGCTAGCTAACCTATGGCAAATAATGTAATTTAATGTCCTGTGTTAACGTTAATTACTTTTCATACATAGTGTTGTATAAAATCAAATTATTTTCTAACTGAACAGACAGCTGTGCTGCTGGGGAGTTTGTTCCGCCATTTCTTCTTCCCAGCGAAAGCACTAGGAAGTGGCGAAGGGCGGGCGTTTTGGAGGACTGTCTTATGTAATTTTGACGTTCGAAAAGTGCTGATTCTCAGCCTAGTTTGAATAAATGACTTTTGATTTTGATTTTGATTTCTGCCTTCACCTGCTTTTATTACAATTTAATCAACATGTGTAGCCGCCATGTTAATTAATTTTCTTCTAAAATCTACAATATAAATTAATATCTTACCTAAGGTGAACGCAGACGCTATAGAGCCGCGTTTCATTATCTTATCTAATTCAACCTCTCACCCGAGTCACTCGCCACTTAATTGTTGCTGTGCACTCAAGTCATAATAACTAAAGTCATTACGGTTGTAAATAGGAACGATTGTGTGAACACTGATACTCAGGCAGTTAGGCCCGATTCGCATCAATAAACTAATAATATAATACAAACCTTTATCAATAATTTTGTGGTGACTACGAATTGTGAAAAGAACAGATTTTAAATCGATAAAGTAATGAAGTTATAAAATTCAGTTCTATTACATTTCGGTTCAATTTTATTAAAAGGGAAGTGAGTTAGTTTTGCAATGAAACACGAATTACGTTACTTCGTGAATTTAATACAATTAATGAATCAATCGAATATTTAGGATTTAAATTAAGTGCTCTCGAAAAAGCCCGGTTCATTAATACAGGCTAAGCCACTCAAGCAGATTTAATTCCTATCACCGATCCAGTGATCCTCATACATTATTATTTGTAAGATAGTGAGCTTGTTTAAACTCGTACCGAGTCGTACAATTATCGCGGCAACGTTACTCGTATTTAACACCAGATGGCGCGATTGCTGTGTACACTGCAGCCCTGGCCAGTTTGCACAGATTGTATCTGTGCGCTTATAAATCGTTGAGAAGTAATGCCTTCTTGGGCGTGTTCACGATCAGGTCGTGTGTTTGTTTATGTTTCAACTTTATTTGGTTGGCAACACTTTTGAAACACGTTTTGTTTTTCAAATAAGACTACCAAAATGTTTGACAGATGTGAGATTTAGACAAATTCTTCTTGTTTTTATGGGGCTACTATCAAGTATTTATGAGTTTAAGTAAACACCCTCTAGGCCTCTACTATGACTATAATTCAGAAAGCCGGACATTAGAAATTCAGTTCCATTAACAAACTACTATTTAATCTTGTCACTATAAAATAACCTGTTCTAGTATAATGCTCGTACACGCGTAAAGACTACTCAAATATTGATGTGCTGTGTAGTCCTACCCTAAAGCTTAGTCCAAAACAGTTACAACTTTTATAATCTCTACATTTAACGAATCGCGTGCAAAAGTTACAGAACATCGTAAACTAGTTTACTATGTTCTGTAACTTTTCATAATCATACATTTGAACGATCATTACATAAACACGTGTGCGTACAGACAATGAACTATGTTAATTTAATTACATATTATCCAGGTTACGAAACTGATCGTACTTGTGTATAATATTACGAAACTCAGAATTGCTGCATGCAAGAAAATAAATAATTAATATCATCGATTATTATTTATTTAATTGCTGCACTAAAATTATTTCATTGGTTGGAAGTATACTTATCGAAAATGGTTAGCGTAACTACGTGGGTTTTTCTAGTTGTTGTATTTAAGGTGAAAAGGATACTTAATTCGTTTAAAAATGATAAAGAACTCATTTTCTTGCTACGTCTTGTAAAATAGAGGCGTTATCTTTTTACAAAAAATTAAAATATTCTTTTTGACAAAATAAAAACCCTTTGAACAGGTGGCAACGCTTGTAAAATAATATTATTTCCCTCGAGCCTGTGTGAGTGTTGACGATAACATTGAATGGGCCAGAATTTCATAATAATTACTCTTGTCTTGCGTAAAAAGTATATGTATGTACTAAATGGAATTAAAATTACGCAATTACTCAAACATTGAACGTTAGAACCAACAAAAAAGAAGAATCACCAGAATGACACACAATATAACTTAATTTCCACGAAAAACTCTAAAACATCTAAACCAACAACACCAGGTTCCACTACTTCTACTAGTTCGTACTCCATAAAACAATAACATAATACTAAGAACAACATATCGATAAGGAAAAACAATATCCACATAATTTGAACGCAATTAGGTACCTACAAACTAATTTAATTCATAGCTGCCATGTATTTTCCTGCATCACTTTATCCACATTGTACAATCGTGCGAATAAGTTGTGTCACTAGTTGCGATATGTCTGCTTGCACTTATTGTTGCACCTGAGTGGCGCGGTGTACGAAATTGTCCATAGTTGCTAAAGCAGACTATTGAACCATGAACCACATTAACTGAATCTAGTTAAGGAAGTCTCGTGGTTAGAATATTACTGGCGTTTATGTCACATCTGTATTTTTCGTGTTAAAGTGACTCAAATTAAATTTTTTACAACTATTGGTCGATATAATTTTTATCTTATAATTTTTAAGAGCAAAAAGAACTATTTTATAAACTGCACACATCTTCTATGTAATAAAATTTTATATTTTTTTAAATAAAATACATTCACTGATAGTCAACGCACAGACTAAACCACTGGGTCTAAAGGCATAAAACTTTATACAGGGAAATAAGCACTAAGAAAGGGTTTTTGAATCATAGGGCACATGGCTTGTAGAAAACCAAAAACTTTGGTATAATTATCGGGCTGCCGTATTCTTACCTACAAACTGGGCAGGCGCAGGCGCCAGACACAACAACCGTTTTAGTCAACTGCTTGGCTCGAGTCCATGCGGCATTTCCGTGTCTATGCATCTCATTAACTTGACTATAAATACTACCTTAATCAAACTTTATTGCAATTGTACCTAAATGTGTATACCTAACATTTTTGAAATTCATAGAACTAATCTGTTTAAGACTCTATTGCTGTCACTATAAATGAAATGGCAATTTTGGTGTCCTACTATACCGCCGTGCCCAACCCTTTGGGATTACAGGCGTGAATCTTTGTACGATTTAGTAATTCTAAAACAAAATGCACCTACCCGTACGACGAACAGATAGGAATGTTGAATCAAACAACAATTTCTTCTCTATTCTAGAAATCGAACGTTAAAACATCAAAGATTCCTTTCGTTTCATTGCAATATTATCGCAAGCATTCGTATTTGTCAACGATTGAATTAATTGCTCGGAGTCGGAATGTCGGAATATTTCACGCTTGCCGGCCGGTTTTAATACGACGAAATAAGTATCTATTGCATGTGAAAATTAAAGGCCAAGTGAGAACTGCCTCCTATTCGGGAGTCGGTTAAAATAGTAGTTTGCATCACCGCTTAACTTTACATCGCTTTTTTTTTCTAGTGAAAACTAGGCTGTTGGTGTCATTATAATTATTGGCTTAATCACGCTTGGTGTAGTATGCATGTAGGTATCCAACTACTGGTCCGCTTGGTGTAGTATGCATGTAGGCTTCGATCAATAATACCAACCATGTAGGTATCCAACTACTGGTCCGCTTGGTGTAAGTATGCATGTAGGTATCCAACTACTGGTCCGCTTGGTGTAAGTATGCATGTAGGTATCCAACTACTGGTCCGCTTGGTGTAGTATGCATGTAGGCTTCGATCAACAATACCAACCATGTAGGTATCCAACTACTGGTCCGCTTGGTGTAGTATGCATGTAGGTATCCAACTACTGGTCCGCTTGGTGTAAGTATGCATGTAGGTATCCAACTACTGGTGAATCGTATGAATCGTATATTCAGTTTGTTTGGTTTCAGTTTGGTATTTTTAACTTAGTTACGTTACTAACTGCGGTTTCTTCTCGGTTATGAGAAGCTGACTCTCTAAGTACTTTTCACCTTCCGTTCATCTAGGCACTATTATTGAGAACCATTTTCAGGCACAATCAATACACTATTAGTATTATATAATTGCATAGCACAGGTGAGTACTATATACTATAGAGCTACTATTTACCAGGTAATATGCCTTTCATTGACTTGAATTTGCCCTGGCGGCTGGGAGTCATGCTCATTCAAATTAATGTCTCGCTAATGGTGGCGCATGCTTTGGATCAGTTACATAACATAACATAATGAGCCTATAATGTTCCCACTGCTGGGACACAGGCCTCCTCTCAGTAAGAGGGAGTGGGCCGTAATCCACCACGCGGGTCCAGTGCGGGTTGGCAAATGTCACATGTCTTCGAATTTTTGGTTCTAAGACATGCCGGTTTCCTCACGATGTTTTCCTTCACCGTTTTGAGAGCAGTGGTGATAAAATATTTTTTCATAAAGTAAAGCGCCTGTCCGGAGTCGAACCTACGACCTACAACTCGTAAGTCGCGGCCATTACCACTTGGCCACCACTGCTCCGCATCATTTATCTCCCTTTAAAATGGGTGAGCAGAATGGTGCTGATCCATACGTCATTTCAGTTGGGAGTGGTCATCTTGTAGCTGCCACGGCTTATTTTAATTGAAGTGCCTGTAAATGGTGTAATTAAAATAAATGCTTTGAGTTTGACTAGGGGTGGCGTGGCCTGCTGGCACTTTCTCAATAGTTTAAAATATTGACCAAATATCATCAAATGAATAACAATTACGATGCAAATAAAAACATAAATCATGCAGATTATGGCAGAATTTGCATTTCAAAGTATTAGGAATCTGTGTCAGTATTTTTTGCATGGAATGCATTATTGTGTGTGCGCGTTTTATTTATAATGATGAATGTTATTTTTCTAGTCGCTAAGGAATGTGTTTTATGATTATCAGCAAAACATGTGTTGTCATGGTGAATAATGTAGATAAAAGCTTATTGGGAAACCTAAAATCTTCAAAATATACCTAATGGTTTATTTATTTCCTTTAGAAAATAACCTAGTGAATAGATTCTATGATGTTTAAAAAGATTTATTTTAAAATTTATCGGTCCCTAACTTAACCCAAACCATAATGAAAAAAATATAACCAAACTAAAAAACAAATAAAAAACCACTTGATTTTAATACCTACTTTGTGCGTGACATTTTGTACGTGTTTGTTGATCGAATTAAACGACCACAAACAAGTTCAAGGATAAACATAGCTAAGCACACACCACCGTGACATGTGATGTCGAGAAGTTTGTCGAATCCCTCCTACAGAAACTCCACGACAACTGTGACACTTGTCACGTAAAGCGTGCATTACGGCTCGAGTTTTTATGAGCCCATTGTTGCAAGTTTTACAGAAACAAAGGCAGCTCGAAGGGAGCATTTTAGAAAACAATGGAAAATGTTTAATAACCGAAGGACATTAAATTTTTACCGAGTCCTTAAATTACCCATGCTTACAGAGGTAGAGTTGCATTCGTCACCTACAAATGCAAAAGTATATTACTACTGACGCCACTAATAGCAACTTGCTAGCAACCGAACTGTTCAGAGAGGCACCTCCACAAATGCTCCATGCTCAGTATTCTAGGCACGTGCTGTTTCAAAGCTGCATTACATTATGGTTACCTCAGTCAGTCCAGTATGTAGCGACCTTCACGCTCTGTACTTTCTAGGGGCAGCCAGCCGTGACAATGCGTACGAGAGGCCGTTTAATATATGTAAGAAAATACCTCTTTTAACTGTTCTGTGGAAAATACGATGAAAATGTGCTATACTATATGGAGCAGACATCTTGGATACAATTGTCTTTCAACATCATTTGGGTTGTAGCTGTTGCAGATAAATAATGCAGTGACTATTTATTGAAAGAGCACCCACAAATATTCAGCCTATCTGCCTAGACGAGATACCGACCCCAGCTTAGTGGGAAAACTGCTAGCCGGCTAAACTATACAGCTAGTTTCAGTTTGACAGATATTTACACCAAAGGTAGGTTACAGGTGGCAGCTATTGCTCATACTAAAACAGCTGAAAGTAGTCTCTTAGTCACACTGCAGGGGATTCACGGGAACAGAAACATTAAAAAGGGTTTCTTATTCAAATTCACTGAACTGTAAAAGGAAGTTGTTCCTAAACCGGGACGACCCGTGCACTATGCACCCATGTGTAATACAATAGGGAGTCATTTAAATTAACTCCATTATACAGCTTAACTGTGAAGCGACGACGAACATACATGTTTATAGGAGACCAATCATTTTGAAAATGCATAAGCGATAAGCGCTGACACGATACTGCAATATAACCGTAATCGCTTATTATAGGAAGTGTGCATTACACCATTTTATGAGGAGTATGTACTTGTCCAGGGAAGGCATTTTAATGGGCTGCCAAGTAATGGGCTGCTACTTTACTAGCCAATACTTAACACTGTACTTGGTTATAATCTTTGTAGTTTATCGCTATCGCATAAACATTTTGCAATTTCACGCACGAGAGCCAAAATGTGTAACCCATGTGCGAATAGATGCACACATACATACATAGATGTATAATACATTATTATTTACATTCTTATAAACAAAAGAAAAAAAAGTTAATACATAATTGCTGATGAAAGCTGCAGCAATTGAAACGAAGTGAAATTCTTCCGGCCAGTTATGTTGGAAAGAAATAGAACTAAAGATCTAAGCGAGTGTCGGTTGCACCTGCTGCGAAGTGGGTTACCGACGGGTTGCGATAACCGCTCGGTTATCAACGGTATTCGACTCGCTTGCATGCAAACATCGGGGCCAGATATCTCTTAGTTAGTTGTTGTATTACGGGCATAGGAATGCAGAGAAGTTAAGAGTTATTTAATTCTGAATGAATAGTTCTGTTCGCAATGGCTATAATTCTGGCAGCTCGAAATCTACATAGTATCTTATAAATAAATCTATTTGAAACTTATATCTATAACAATAAAATTGCTCCTATCGCAACTTCTGTTAAATGGTCGATGTAACAATACTGATTATAAATACCTACCTACACTAAATCAAGTTCGACTCTGTCGGACTCATCTAATTCAATCACTTCATCATTCAATTCATTCGTTCTGTATCAATGATCAGCTCAGTACCTGTGGTACGTATAAGTACTACTAACACACATTGGAGTAACAATTACGATGTAATTGAACCGCGTTTAGCATATTAATTATGGTATGAATGCTAATCAGATTGCCCTACGTACCTACTGACATGTAGCTCTAGCTAACCCGCCATTTGTTTATACTGCATGATGTTCTAACGAGCATAATACAATGAAAATGTTCAATTAAATGTGAAGAACTGAAGACAGATATTATGGCTCTCGAAACTTGATCCTTAATTGGAAGACGGTAAAAAAATACAAACCTTACGAACATTGTGAAGGTAAACTGGCCAAAAAAGTGGCGGGTTAAGTTAACCAACGGGTTTTGTTAGTGTAAAAACATTTTTTTAATAATTCACGCGATTTAATTTGTCAAAAACTGATAAACAGCGAGACGTTAAATTATTTTGCGTCAATTAAGAAGTGATTGACGCAAACAACAAGCTTTATTTAGATTTCTATGGTTGGACTTATTTTTAATCTTAGTCGAGGGTCAATTATTAACTTTAAATATACCATCATCGTCATGAAGAATAATAACATCAATATTATAATAATAATTAACATAACTTAGTTTGATGGGAAAAATTATGTATTCAAGTTGAATTTTTAAGTCCTATGAATAGAATAGAATGATTTATTTCAGATAATTAAAATCCATATCTTGTTAGTATTATATTAGTATGAATGCCATTACTTTTTTTCAGTTACAGTATCAATTGTTCTTCTACGTGACCATTAATACTTTGCATATTTCAACGCATAATTCAAGGTTGAATTATAAAAAGTCCAAGATACAAAACGCGAACATTTTGGCCAAGGGTACGCGCAACGCCATAGCACTCAGAAAGTACGACAAAAAATCTTAATAGCGATCATAAAGAGTTGTTACGTGATGTCAGTCACGGTTTGATTACTAAAATGATAGTTAATTCGTGTCGTTTTGTTTCTTTTCACATAAAACCTGCTCGAATGTGCCCGAGTTTAGAATTACTCGTGTTCCGCTGACTAACGAGTTTTTAAATTAGATTTGATGGACGGATCGGTTTCGGGTACAAAGGGTTGAGATTTAATGAGGTATCATGCATGAACTACTGCATGCAATAACAGTAGTAAGTATTTATAAAATGGGCGAATACTCAAAACTAATTTATAATGTTCTCAAAATACCTGTCACTATCAATAACATATAATACGTAGCTAATGTACCTGGGGTTAAAGTTTTTTTTGTTACACTCTAACTCCAATTTGGCAAAATAATTAAATTAATCAACACCAAAATAAAAAAATGTTAATTGATACTATAATTATAATGACTGCCTCAAATCATTTCTGACAAAAACGTCAATAACAGCGTTTTATAGCGTATTTTCCTGTCAAACTTATGATTTTTTACAACACGCTAAATAATAACTATTATTTTAGAAAAAATGGGTACAAAGCGAAGTATATGAAAAGCCATGAAATTATTATAACGTAAAGTATTATACGGTGCTTACTTGCTTAGATACCCTTTTCCTTTACTTAATAAGACAAGTAAACTCAAAGTTTGTTCAGCAACTTAAGAAAAGTTTGATATAAGGAATCGGCAAATTAAGACAATTGATAATATTAGAATAATTCTAACAAGAAATTAAGTTAATAAATGATATCAAAATTACTCATAAAACTCAGAAGATTGATGGCACCAAAGCAACGTTAGAATTCCTTTTAGAACATCAAAGCAAAGGAACGGGGAACGTTTGATTACAATTTACTAGTACATTCATAATGAAGAATGCTACAAAACCAGTAGACTAGGGACAAACACGAGGGTGATGATACAAACGAAATTAGACTTTAATCCCTAATTGATAGAGCTTATATGGATGGTAGATATAACGTCGGTTGGCTTAGTAGACGCCGCCGAGCTTGTCTGTGGGAGCGACCGACCAAACAATGATGCTTGGAATGCGATACGAAAAAAGAGTGCGAGCGAGAGCTTGGGTGCAAACGAGACAGAAAGCAATCGTGCGCTTCCGCCGTAGCTAGCATGGGGTCCAGTGACAGTCTCAGGTGGAAGTGGAACCCACAGAGTGTGTCGGGAGTACCGAGGGGAGGATATATCAACAATCTACAAGAACTTGTGGGTACACAAAATACGTTGATAAGGAATTAGATATAACTTGTGTAGAATGCAACGTTTCTTGAATACGTAATACCTACATTAAAACGTTCCCATGCCAATAAATTTTAAACCAAGCTACATACATAACAGTTCAGAGTAATTACAGATAATGATCATGGTTATAAAGCTAAAATATATCCAGAAAGTTGAAACGAAGCGGATGTGGACGAAGCTTGTAGCCTTAAACGTATACATGTGATTGTTGTACAATGTAAAAAAGCATAAGTTCCCACTACATATTAATTAATCGCTGAAGATCATTGACGCAATGGCTTCATTTCCTTCGTCGCTCATAAAATTATTATCTTTTTATTCCCATCGGACATCTGATTTAACTGATTATACTACAATAATGAAAACAAGAAATATTATCTGAGAACAATAGAACCATTAGTATTAATCCGACTATAATGATTATAAATAAATATCACATTACAGCAATAATAAAGATAAAATTAGTCGGATTGCGACCGGTGGCCAGTGTGGCTGTGGCCACACATTCGTAAAAACAATATCATCTTTCAGATTTAGCCTTGACGATCATTGCTAAACTTTTGGAAGCAAACACTGAACCATAAATTATACAAGTTTCTTAAAGGCATGTTGAAATAACAGCAATATTTCACATTCCCCATGTTTCTAAAGAGGTAACTAGAAATATACATAGAAACGGTTGTATTTTATTTAAAATATTGTTTCGTGTTTTCTTAGACGCTCATCGTGTCAGTAGGTGTATCGAATAATCATTTATATACTAGAAGCAATTAACGGGCCTAGTAGTAGGTTAAACTCGTTGATAAGATAAAAAAAAAACATATAGAAACAGTTCTCATGGACGAGCAGAAATAAATTTACGAATTGAGATAACACTAATATGATATGCAAATAAGAATAAATCTCGGGTCAAATGATTCTTGCTCATACACAACTTATATTATTTTCTTAAGTGACCAGAAACAATAAGATTGTACACAATCGATGATAATTTGTTTACCCACGTTGTTTTTACTGCATCTCTATACATGACCTTGAATTTAACATTGAAGAAGTTCAATGTTTTATAAAAAGTCGGATAACATTGAATATCGCAATAAATATTGGTGATAGAGTTGTAAACAAAAGTAAAATATTACGTTCTTGTGTAAAGAGAGTTGGTTGCGGCTGTGTCCGGCAATAACCTGCCTAGTGCAAAGATTGTAATGGCAGTGAAAGGCTGGCCCATGCTCATGGTGGCTTTCGAGCATTTCCCTCGGTCCACGCTCATAACCTACGCTGGAATTAGAAAACAGAAATTATAGATAATACATTCTGTAATGCCTTTTATTATCGAGTCAGCATCCGAATTACTATCAATTCCGAAGCAGATTACATTTTGCTACCTATTCTAGCTAGAGGAAGACTACTATAGGAAATAATATAAGTAATAGGTAGTCACTATAATATGTAAATAAAACAAAAAACCAGTTTAGTTAGCGACATGTACGTCAACCATTATAATTATATTTACTTTAACATTAATCAAACAATTCACATCTTATCAATAATTCGATGTGCTTGAATTCACGATTGTGTCAAAGTTAAATTAACAAAAACATCCACATATCAAGCTCACGTGAAAAAAGAGCAATTAACACCATAAATCACAAAAGACTCGTCAAGTGCGTGTGACTAATGAGCATAATAGGTTTAGCCATGATCTTAACATGTAGAATGTTAAGATCATGGCTAAGCAGTTAAGCTTATCTCATAACGTCACATATGATAAGAATGTTAATGATCCAGTGCTTGGATCAAGTAAAAGTACATTAGGATGCACTGTGCGGATGCTGCGGACTTTCACTCGTGAATAAAGTCTGCGTTCAGGTTGACACGAATTCTGATCACAATCTTTTATGTCCACTTCATTGACTACTACAACTTTCTTTAATATTGGTTTAGTCTTAATTTAGGACCACAGAATTAAAAATGAAAGAGCAGTGGTGGCTAAGTGAGAGCAATAGTGGCCTAGTGGTAACGGCCGCGACTTACGAGTTGTAGGTCGTAGGTTCGATTCCAGACAGGCGCTTTACTTTGTGTAAATTATTTCATCACCACTGCTCTCAAAACGGTGAAGAAAAAATCGTGAGGAAACCAGCATATCCTAGAACCAAAAATTCGAAGACATGTGACATCTGCCAACCCGCACTGGGCCCGCGTGATGGATTACGGCCCACTCCGTCTCACTGAGAGGAGGCCTGTGTCCCAGCAGTGGGAACATTATAGGCTGATTATGTATGATTATGTTATGTAATTAAAAATATGGAAAATGTCATTCCCTCGAAAGAATAAACTATCTACCTACATTATATTCGAAGCTGATATGAATTAAACAGAATAATTAATTACTGAAAATTCTCTAGCTGACCAAATCTCAGACAGTAATGCCATTATGAAGAGTAGTTTAACAAAAAATAAGGATAGCAGTTGTGATTGTTATGAATAGAGAAAATTACCAAATCGCGACAAAGACGAGTACAAAGACTTTGTAAAGCTTCATAATAATTTATCACAAATTTAAAACAAATCCTAATTTGGTCGCATTTAATCTTTAAATGCAAATATCAACACTTGTCCAAATAGTACGCGATCTTCACCTACTTTTTTCAAGTATATAATTTATCATTCTATAAACAGTTTTTAAACAACAGCAACCTGCTGCATCATCATGTGATAAGGCTTGTTCAAATGTTCAGTTTCTCTCAGAACGTTTCGGATATCTCGCCAATTATCGGACACAGCGACGCATGACAGATGCGTCTAAAACGAAAGTCTCTTACTGATTAACATCGACATTCCTTTCGCTTTGTTCGATGTATTTATTTAAATTGAAACATTCACGTCTCGCGTTTACATACTGCTCCTGCATTTTAAATTTACATTGTCACTCAGCGAAGAAGATAAATGATGCTAAATTTTTTCAAATATTTTCATATCTCTTGTAAGGTTCCGTTGTTATGTCTAGAGCTATTGTTATAAAAGTTTTATATTCAGAATACAGATTGGTTATCATAGAAATTGTAACTTTGTTTGCGCTTCGTATATTGCAGATATTCGATTCAAAGTATAGTTTTATCAACAAAGCAGTAAGTCGTTCGTTGGCACGAGTTCTAAAGCTTCTAAGATTGACGCAAATTCATAATAGAATAGAGATACATGTCTAGAATGGCAAGAACAATCATTCAGTTGTTTATTAGTAATGCAACAATATTAATCACTAATGAAATACTATACAGCATTTCAGCGGTCGAAATCTTTTGTATTTTTAAGCAGCAATTACATAAATAGAATCAATACATCAAATAATCGTGTTACTTCGTGCTTGTAATGGATTTTAAAATTTCGGATATCGCTTTAAATGGTGCATTATGAATGTTTAATATTCGTTATTTGGAGTTAATTTACTAATTTGGAGATCCGACCGTTTTGCTCGGCCGATTCGCCTTGGACCACTTACGCAACCTCAGTTACCGACGATTCTATTGACATGACTATAAAAAACTATACACTATTACGTGCGGAGATCTAAATAGATACGTTCTCTAACGCTACCTTTATCGTATTATTTACTTCTTACGTTTACTTAGGCGTTAATGTAATATTAATAACAATAACAATTCCTTCCGAGATTAACGTGAGCATTTGCTTGATCACTTCCTATTTAAAACGAATATTTTTACAACAACCGTAATTATGTTACTAAATACAGGTACATTATTGTAATTTGTACGTGCAGTGTTGAAAGCAATCCAATACAAAATCCATTTGCTCATTGGAATGTAGCAAAGGCCAGGTGTTTTGCGAGGGACTAGCTTAGGACCGCCGCTTTTTCTGTTTTGCGAAATAAATGAGCTATCAATACGCTGACCCAAATACATCATCTGATAACTGTAAGATTGAGCAACAAACACTTTTATTAGGAGATACCGTAAGTGATAATATTATTATCTAACAGGCCGTTGTGCCGGCTGGCGAGAGACAGAGCGTGACGAGATTCGTCTGTTAGCCGAACGCAGGGTAACCGTCTCGGTTGTAAAATTGCCAAAATTCACTTTTTATGTAGACTACTACATTTCATATGTATATTCACGTTGTTTATGTTACGCCCATCTTTCTACATATTTATACTTACATAAACTCACGTTTTTTTTTCATCTTTCTATGATATAATAAGTAATGATAATGATTAAGCGTACTCACCTCTAGCCCAACCGGTGAGTACATTCCCGAGATACGCCACTTTGTACACCGGATCGGGATCACTAATGCGCACGCTGTTTGTGCGACGGAGCAGCTTCCCAATTCCTCTGGAGAGCCGCCCGATCGCTCGAGCGGTGAAGTCCTTACCGGAAGCACCATCCGCCAAACATACTTCAGCCGGCAAGATCGACTTGTTTTGTCCGTTCTCCTGAATCTTGTGACCGATCAGCCTCGGCATCGTCAGCGGTAACGACTTCTTCCTTTCCGGAGTCAAGGTTTTCGCCTGGTTCACACTGTAAACGTTGCAGTTCTTCTTAAAGCTCTGGCCGTTTACTTCTTTGGTTTGATCAGCTTCATCAGTCTTATCAGATTTGTCAAACTCTGTCGTTTTTATTCTACCGTTCAGGTTTTCGTTCAGGTTGTTGTTGTTTAGATTGTCGGTAATTCCGTCACTGAACCGGCGTTCGGAACTGGAGCGCCTCTTCATGAGAGACGGGTTCCTCAGCAGTATGCTCGTTTCACTCGAGCTTCTGTTCTTAAGAATATGTATCTTCTTGACTCGCGAGACGGTGCAGTCGACCTCGTCGGTGCTGACCATCCTTTCCGTTTTTCCTTCCTCGTCCAGGAAGCGCACTCTAAGTCCATTCGATTTGCAATCACTAAGTGTTTTTTCCGACTCTTGGAGACGTTCTGATTGATTTTTTGCGCCTGCGTCTAAACATTGGCGCTCGTTTTCACTCAGCGTTCCGCGAGCCATTTTTCTCTTGAATGCTTCTCACTTTTTGTCGGCACTATTACATTATGGCTAGTGAGATCTACGCTGAGGTGAGTTCACCAGTTTCCAGTTAACGTTTCTTACTGTATATCACTATTTTCTGCAATGGAAAAGCTGTACACTCCGAAAACCGAACCAGTCACCACCCGATAACTACTAAAACACACACAGAGTAGTACACACCTCGTCCATTAAAGAACGACACCGGTTTGGAATGTAGCCTTCTCCACTTACTCAATGCACTTGTCCGTCTATAGGAGAAAATATTAACAAAAAGGCATATCAATGAAAATACCAGTCGATTGGCTTAATGAAGAGACTACTGCAATCAGTGAGAGATTACGTTTATTATACTAATCAGTTACTTTGGGATACTGTATCGGAGTAAATATCGCGGGAGCGCAGCGTGCGCGTGCGGTGACTCGCGGCGATGAAGTGGCGCGGCGGCGGGCGGCGAGGGCGGCGCGCGGGCGCAGCGGTCACTTGATCCCGGCTTTGATTTTAATGATCCGACTACTTGTGTCGTCGCGTTAATCCATCGCTGTCTGCACCGTCAACCTGGAACAAATAACAAATGTAACTTTAATGGAGTCGAAGAGGGTGCTCAATTAAACGGCTTTGGCATTTGAAATCGATTTATCGTATACACTGAAAAGCAGGATTCCTTCCACGATCAGTCACTTCCGTGCTAAATACGGCTTTCTGGCTAAGTATCTATCAAGATAGAGTAAAAAGGCGAGTGTAACACTTGATTGAATTCTTGTGATATTTGTTACAAAGGAGTTATTAAGTACAAAACATGATATACTACTGGGTCAGACCAGGAAGGCCACCTACACTTGATAAAAAGTCATGATAAAGATTCTAATCAAATCATTACTGAACATTGGATGGCATGATATTGATGAAAACAATGCTTTGACATCGAAGTCTCAACATACGTAATAGGCATCAAAGACTAATACGCACGTCGCGTAACAAGTGCTTATTGACAGTATAGTATATACCGCTTTGTAGAATGAAACTGCTGATCAAATTGAATATGAACACAGAGTTTGAAGTAAGTAGAAGAAAGTAGATCGAATAGCTGAAGAGTGTCATTGTATGGACATGTGATGCGAAGGAAAGAGAAGCATTTATAGAGGAGAAAGAGACCAAAAAAAAGATGGACGGAATGTATGAATGATAATATGGCTAAGAAGAAGGAGGTCAAGTCTGAAAAAACGGCTATTTGAGACGTATGAAAGAAAAAGGCTCGAAATAAAATAGGATAAGGGTATGATGATGATGATGATAACATTTAAGTTATCAATGATTCTTTAGATACTCGTATTATAAATTAATCCAATCAGAAAAGTTCGAGCACGAACATAAAAAGACCTTTTTCTTTATTACATCACTCACTTGAAGTGTTAAGATCTTACATAATTGTTCACCTTCAATCAACTGGTTTGCTACTTTGCCTCTGCTTGTGACAACTTTTTGTACGTTTTCTTAGCTTGCTATAAAAACACAACAATAACTAATTGAATCTCTTTAAAGCAATACTTTTTGTTACCGGCTTTTTAAATAAGTTTCCTTTCTGTTAGTAACTAAATGTTCTGGCTAGTTCCTGGCTAAACTAATGAAGTTAAACTTTTCCAAACGAGTGTAAAAAGTGTTTTCCGTCTGCACAAGTTCTAGAATTCTACATCGAATGCATCAAACGTTCAATGGAAAGAATATCAACGATCACATCTGTATTGCCTGAAGGCCTGAAGGACAAACGAGTGTTATCACCATTTTTCCAGTTACTTTACAAGTGCCATGTAATAGGGAGCTAACCTAATGTCACAATCACAATGGAACACAACAAGAGACTCAAAGCTGCTATGACTATGGAGATCCTGCACCCTAATTGCGTAACACACGATCAATCACAATCTGAATGATTTTCTTCTTCTTCAAAAGCAACGGATTAGTCCATTGCGTCAAATGTCTGAAAAATTTGTCCGCGCAACAAGGTAAATAACGCGATGAATGTTGTTGAACTGTCAAAATGAAAGCCAATGCTACTGTTAGTCATCTGCCTAGCCTTTTCCCAAATACGTTGGGGTCGGCTTCCAGTCTAACCGGATGCCGCTGAATACTAGTATTTTACATGGTGCAACTGCCTATCTGACCTCCAAAACCCAGTTCCTGGGTAATACGATACCCCCTGGTCTGGTAAGACTGGTTGTCAAATAAAGTCAGATTTTCGGGCTTCTGACGACCCGTAAATGCTGTCAAAGATCCACGAATGACAGCCGGGACCAACGGCTTAACGTGCATTCCGAGGCACGGAGAGGTCTTGGTATTTAAAGATGGTCACCCATCCACGGACCAACCGCGGCAAGCGTAGCTTAACCTGATCGATCAACCCGTGCGGTTGATATTACTTAGCTACAAGCCATTGTTACTGTTAGCGTGTTACGCAATTACCCCGTTGATAAAAATGATTTGAGAGATTGTCTACCGCACTATACTTTTAAATCATTAGTTCATAGAAATGTAAAAACATATATCTATGTTATAGTTAGTGCCCATACGAGATTGTAAGCAGGCTAAAAAGGAAGATAACAAATTATTTGATGCTGACATAGTATAGGCTAATGAAATGATATCATGGGTATGTTTTAGTGTATCTTCTTTAACCAAAAATGAATGACACAGACAACCACTTTTCAGAATAAACAGAATAAATATTGTGATTTATGATGATTTAATCTCTGACTAAACAAAAGACCTTTTCATTGAATTTTGTTCTCTTGCGAGTACGTAAAACAAAGACTGGAAATCCTATTGACTTGTACTTACTATTGTCTCAGAAGTCACTAGTACAATAGTCTTACCTTCACGAAAATTGATTTATTTGTTTAGATTGATTGAACCTTATCCACTGCATTAAGTACTATATTGTGATCCGCTATGAGATTTTTTCTGAAGACTAGAAATCACAATATTGTCATTGTTATATATAATATCTATGTAATTAGGTATTTTAGGGGCTTGTGGCTAAGTAATAACAGCCACACGGGTCGATCGATCAGGTTAAGCTACGCTTGCCGCGGTTGGTCCGTGGATGGGTGACTGCATCTTTACATATCAAGACCCCTCCGTGCCTCGGAAAGCACATTAAGCCGTTGGGTGATGATATTTGGCAGTCGTTACGGGTCGTCAGAAGCCCGAAAGTCTGACATCCAGTCTTACCAAGAGATATCGTATTACCCAATACTAACTGGGTTGTGGAGGTCAGATAGGCAGTCGCTTCATGTAAAATATTGATATTAGATGCCTCCGGTGAGTTGGGAAAACGCTAGGCAGATGATGATGTACTTGAGTATTTTAATTTGATTTTTACGACAGTTAATCAAATCTGTGACTGGATAAATCATTTTTTTTTGACATTTAATGTCGAGATAAAACCTTAGTAAATGATTTAAATTAATGCGAACGGTATTTTTTTAAAATCAAGTAAAGTATAATTTACATTATTTAAATCTTTATATTAATTTTTTTTCATTTGCACAGCAACCACTAAAAGTTAACGAGTTCACACAAACAAAAAAGCTAATCATGAACTATTCAGAAGAGATCTAAAAGTTTTTGTCGTGTGCATTTTCCCGCCAAACAAAAAATTGTAAAATGGACGCCAGTATGTACTTACAGAGTATTAGACTTGCTGCAAAAAGTGCGTATGTAGCAATTTTAAAACAATTTACTTCGTTTGTAATGTTTTTCCTTTGAATTGTTTAAAAGTTATTTTGAACGATGTGTTGTGTGGGAGATTTGGATTCAACCACTTGATCACTTTGAAGAACGAACTAATTGATCTTTATCAGATGTCGTAAACAGCTTATAACAATTGATCATCAGTTAAGGTTTTCAAGTCTTTAAATCTAAATACATAAAACGTGGTAATGCTGCCAGCCTTTTGGGCACTTATCCCCATTGACAGCGATGCGGACGATTTTTTTGATGCCCTATGAGCTCTTGTCTTTTTTTTTTCCCTTTTTTTTTATACACTTGTATATAATATATATATTTTAGATTGTAAAATACTTCCTATAGATCATTATATTAATAAATAAAAATAAGTTAATACATAAATGCGGTTTAATATTATCGTACAAAGAATTGCCACAAGATCGTTTCACTGTGTAACGGGGATATACCGCTTGATATTGAAAAGCGTTTTAATTGAACCCAAAGGTTGATTGAAAAACATAGCTAATGGCAAACTTAAAGTCATCATCAGTCATTATTTGCAACGCAAAATAAATATTAACTAGACCTATTGTCAGACTTTAGGACGAAACTCTAGTTTTCCCAAATTAAATAAAAGGTAAAACATATATCGAAAAAGGTCGGCCCCTAGGTTATAAGAACGACAAAAATCTGATTTCCCCGGCGGGGGTTAGTCAATAGCTATTACTAGTTAAGTCATAAATTAATATGTACAGTGTATCAGGCAAGTTCCTAATGAAATAGGCCGTCGTTCTCATGGGAATATAATAAAAAATCCTTTCTATAGAAAATTACAATAATCCTTTCTGGGTCCTAAAGTAAATACTGAAATAAAATGAAATAAATTTACATATTTGAATTGTGGTTAATATCTCAAATGCTTTTAACAGCGACTTCTGATTCTAATTAATAAATGAGTACCTAAGTACCTATCAGATGATGCATAATATGTGTGACGCCAATTATTGTTGTATGGCGTCGCTATGGGAGTGTCAAGTGATTCCCCAAACGACCAAGTATCAGACGGAAAACTTATTTATAGATCGGATAAAATGAAGTCATAGAAAGGTCAGTAAATATACGACGAGTAACATGAGCTAAAAATATGAGTCTCTCTATGTTTAAAGTAAATTAAAATTACTTAAGTAAGTGAAGAGTCGACCAACGAGTCGATCCGAGTGGGCACTCGGCCCCCATGACCCTAGAGTTTTAACCCCAAACGGCTCTACATATAAATTCCAGTGAGATTGGAATATTTGCGACATTTGAGGTTTTCCACACCTGCAGAAGCTGCCCCAGCACAGCTCGCCATGCTAGGAAGGTGGGATGGCGCAAGGGTAACGGCCTTTGGTGTGTTGCATCCCACACCAAAGGCCTCCTACCTACTTTCCTAGGCATTATGGTCATCCCGTCTGGTCTCTACCCATCGTCGCATGCCATGCCATTGAGCTCTAAAGAATCAACATTGCCATACAACGTGCCAATGCTGCCACCTTTTGGGCACTTTTCCTGCTGACATTAATACGGACGAATTTTTTTATGCCCTTTGATTCTTTCCTTTTTTAACCGACTTCAAAAAAGGGGGAGGTTCTCAATTCAGTTGAATTTTTATTTTTTTATATTTGTTACCTCAGAACTCCGTTATTTATAAGCCGATTTGCAAAATTGACTATCACATAGTTTCATCTAAATCGGTTCAGTAGTTTGGTTTTTGAACCAAAATTACTGGGAAAAATTCAAGTAAACGAAATTGCGTCGTTTGCTTTCCTACGACTTCTCAGTGGTGGCTTAGTAGAATTGTCATGGGATGCATTGCGGCTATAAATTC
The DNA here is from genome assembly GCA_914767645.1 of Hydraecia micacea. NCBI lineage: Eukaryota > Metazoa > Arthropoda > Insecta > Lepidoptera > Noctuidae > Hydraecia > Hydraecia micacea. The sequence continues at coordinate 20,321,476 of OU611779.1, forward strand.
TGTATCTTTACATAGGTAGTTAACCGACTTCAAAAAGGAGGAAATTCTCAAATTGACTGTATTTGTATTTTGTATAATACGAATTTTTATCACTCAGTAACCACACTAGTTACTACCATAGACCACTTAGCACCACTGGGCACTTAATACCTTGATGATGTGATAATAACTTCCTGTCACTAATATTTACATAGCAAGTAGTGTATATACGAATTTGTGTGGGGTAAGTACAACTTAAAAGTGTTTTTTTTTACAAAACAAAAAACCACCGACTTCCAAAAAAGACACTACAAAGTGAAAAATAACTGTAATTTCGGAAGTCAGTGGCAAACATCACCGAATTCCGAAATTGAAGTTATTTTTTACTTTGTAGTGTCTTTTTTGGAAGTCGGTTGTTTATTTTTGTAAAAAAAGTTTTATATACTTGAACATGTTATTATGATCATTTTAATTAAAATCCCACCATGAAAACTTGGGTGAAGTAAGCTTAAAGTGATCATTCCGTCTGATGCTAGGGACTGACACTATTGACAGCTCATATTCACGGTCAGATTTTTACAGAATAGATCGCCTGCAGTGTGCAAAGTGCAAATGCAGTTATTAATAGTTCCTTCACTGGATGGAGGAAGCTTTTGACGTGCAAAACATACTTAGCATTTTATACGAGTATATAACGCACTACCTAAAGATGTGTCTATGATGTTAGTACAAGTAGAATGTTTGTGAAGCGTATTTGTGCTAGGAGCCACTGGAGCCTTGACCCCCACTCATTACTACTTCAGTGAGATCATTTGACAAACACTACACGTTGAATAATCACTCTTTTTATTGCATAGTACTTAGTGAGTTTGTAAACGATGTTTACACGTGTCCTAGACGTAAGTAGGACTTTGCAAAACAGTAAGGCTTCACCAGATGGCAAACAAACTGCGGTGTAATTAATTGTCCTCCATAATGGACAACAGAATTTAATGACGAACACAAAGGTGCTCCATGAGAGTGTCATCCATTGCAATAATTTTTGATATAAGTATAGGTAGTATAGGTACTCGGGTTTTGAAAAAAAAGTCAAGTGAAATGAGCCATCATTTAAATTGATATAAAATAAAACAGATTGTGCTTGTAAATCCCAAATTATTCTGTTAGAAATGTTTGTCTGTTAGTCAGTTTGGTGCTAATATACATTTAGAGTGTGGTATTATCCTTAGATAATTTTGTTCTTATCTTGTTGAAAAACAGTGTTTCTTAAAGTGTCATAGTTAATTAGTCATAGTCTGTTTTAGTAGGTACTAAAACAGACAAGATATCATAACTTTCACGAGATAAATGAAGATTTTTTACGGTTTCAGAAAAAATGTACAAACCTACATAACTTTTGCAGTGGTCAGGTTTTCAAAAGACATCGTTATGTCGAGTATCCTGTTTTATCTATTGTGCGACTCATAACCGTGTATTCCCGTTGTCCCCGTGATCCGTGTCCCCGTTAACGGGGACAACGGGAATTTAATAAAATTATTAAAATTTATTCCCGTTGTCCCCGTTAACGGGGACAGCGTACGGGGACAACGGGAATTCAATAAAATTATTAAAATTACTTCCCGTTGTCCCCGTTAACGGGGACAGCGTACGGGGACAACGGGAATTTAATAAAATTACTAAAATTACTTCCCGTTGTCCCCGTTAATTTATTGTAATATATATTTTTCAAATTATGCCCGTCTAAATTAGAAATGAGAGTGCCTTAATAGAGAGAATATTATACCTATACAAATGTCTACATATAAACTTAAAAAACACATAATATCTAAATTATACCTATACACATGAAATTTCAAATTACCTAAAATGTAAACAATAGTAGTAGTATATTTTCTAATAAGGTACTAGCTTTCCGCCCGCGTGACTTTTATTTCCCGCGGGTACTACCGGATAAAAAACTAAGTACCTACACTATATTATTATGTAGTTTACGGGTATAAACTATTCCACAACCAAATTTTGTCAAGATCCGTCCAGCAGATTTTACGTGATTGCGGCATAAATATTTATATTTCCACTATTCTATTCTATAATTATTAGCACCGTAGACCACATACATACGCTGTGACAGGTTATACAGAAGACCGAAGAGTATAACCTGCCTCTCTGCTTAGCGTTTGTGGACTACGAGAAAGCCTTTGATTCGATCGAGACATGGGCTGTACTGCAGTCTCTTCAACGCGCAACGGTGCCAGATTGACTATCGGTACATCGAGGTGCTGAAGTGTCTGTACGAAAACGCCACTATGTCAGTCCGACTCCAGGATCAGACCTCGAAACATATCCTTCTGCAGAAAGGTGTGAGACAGGGAGACGTTATCTCTCCAAAACTGTTCACCGGAGGATGTCTTTAAGGTTCTGAAATGGAAAGAAGCTGGCATTATGATCAATGGCGAGTACATAACTCTCCTTCGGTTTGCCGACGATATCGTAGTCATGGCTGAGACTAGGTATGGAGGACCTCAGTACTATTGTACTGAGGTCATTGAGTATTCTCAATGACCTCAGTAAATACCAATACTGTCCAGTTAGGTAGGTTCAACTTCGAGAGAGAGGTCAATCGTCGTATTCGACTCGGCTGGACAGCTGTATCGGTATAGTGTCAGGTCAATCTAGGTCTTGGGTCGTTTACCAGATTCGTAACGGGTTGCTTGTTGACGTATATAACTGTCCATAGAACCTCTCGATCTCTCTCAACAGCTCAGGTTTGGCGTATACGATCCTGCCATCATCGGTCTTCAGTTTCGTAAGCTGCATAATGCGGTGTGTATTAAAGCGGGGTAGATCGCTTTTCAAGGAGTTAGAGATCTGTCTATTGAGTTCTGGATAAGGTTGACAATGTTTTTTTGTTTGTTGGCAATGTAACTACTCATCATCTGCCTAGCCTTTTCCCAACTATGTTGGGGTCGGCTTCCAGTCTAACCGGATGCAGCTGAATACCAGTATTTTAAAATTTGCCTATCTGACCTCCACAACCCAGTTATTGGGTAATACGATACCCCTTGGTAAGACTGGTTGTCAGACTATTGGGCTTCTGACGACCCATAACGACTGTTAAAGATCCACGAATGACAGCCGGGACCAACGGCTTCACGTGCTTTCCGAGGCACGGAGGGGTCTCGGTATAGTAAAGATGGTTACTCATCCACAGACCAACCGCGGCAAGCGTAGCTTAACCTGATCGATCGACCAGTGCGGCTGTTATTATTTAGCTACGGGCCCCATATAGGTACCTACTATTACCACTTAAAAATATTAACGGTTTTAAATAGATAGTATAAGTGTAAAAGAAGAACTCATGTTCTTCTTTTACACTTTTACCGACATCAAGTCACGATTTACCACTGTTAAGTTCACATCACAACTAAATTTCTAGCTTCAATTGACATAAAGGGAGGAATTCTGAACTGGGATTTAGAATGAGCCAATCAGAGCTTCACAAAAAACAATGTGATCTGTGCTTTTGTTCCGCGGCTGCATCTTTTCAAGGTCACGTGTTATAAGTTTCGTAGGTACTCAATTAGGAAACAAACGCGCATATTTCACTAATATGTATGATTATTATTTATTTATTTATTACTTTTAAGAAGGCTTACAGACTAATTACAAATAATAGGTAACAACAACACATTATCAAGTTGCTAATAACAAGCCTCCACAGATATATAACATATCGATTACTTAAAGCCTAACAATTAAAATTCATTGTGTACCTACATAAGTAAATAGTTTAAGTTAGTTTTATTTGTTTATTTATGTTACTAAATATGAGCTCAAGAACCACTAGAAGGCGCATCGTTCGCAAAAAATTATTTGGCTAAGAGCGTCCTTGCTGTGCTTATCTTAGTGCAAAATAAGTCAACATCGTGTTCAGAACATACATATAAGATACATCATTGAAGCTTCGAGTGCTTCTTATACACATATAATACTAAATATTTTTAAAACAAACACATTCTTTACATTCGTTAATTATAAATATTTATGCCGCAATCACGTAAAATCTGCTGGACGGATCTTGACAAAATTTGGTTGTGGAATAGTTTATACCCGTAAACTACATAATAATATAGTGTAGGTACTTAGTTTTTTATCCGGTAGTACCCGCGGGAAATAAAAGTCACGCGGGCGGAAAGCTAGTACCTTATTAGAAAATATACTACTACTATTGTTTACATTTTAGGTAATTTGAAATTTCATGTGTATAGGTATAATTTAGATATTATGTGTTTTTTAAGTTTATATGTATACATTTGTATAGGTATAATATTCTCTCTATTAAGGCACTCTCATTTCTAATTTAGACGGGCATAATTTGAAAAATATATATTACAATAAATTAACGGGGACAACGGGAAGTAATTTTAGTAATTTTATTAAATTCCCGTTGTCCCCGTACGCTGTCCCCGTTAACGGGGACAACGGGAAGTAATTTTAATAATTTTATTGAATTCCCGTTGTCCCCGTACGCTGTCCCCGTTAACGGGGACAACGGGAATAAATTTTAATAATTTTATTAAATTCCCGTTGTCCCCGTTAACGGGGACACGGATCACGGGGACAACGGGAATACACGCTCATAACGACTCATTTTATTTTTGTGTGTAGTTCGAAATGACACGTTCTAGATACATATATGATAAATCAGATATTATATTTGAGAATCTCTTATGACCACTAACAATATGTGCAAAGTTAACTTTGATTAAAAATTAATTATCAAAGATCCGGAAAAAAATAACGGAAAAGTTACTGGGTACTCCGGTTTTCTTCTCCTTGAATCCATTAATTCAATTAATTCAACTGTAGCGTATAGATATAATTTCTCGAAATCTCGACACGTAACTTGGTACTTTCGCAACATGTCTTTAGCAACACTATCTTCAAACCTGTCTGTATCGCAATTCTCAAGGGCTATAGTACATCTCATGCGATACGATTTCTTTAATTCGAGTCGCGGAGCAAGTCTGTCGCAACACGTCTTCATCTCTTTATAACGCTTTAGAAAGAATTGTAGGTATGTCTAATGTAAGGAACACGTTTCTCTTAGCAGCGTTTAGACGCAGTGTTTGGCAATGGATCATTTGCATTCGATGTTAGTAAACAAGTATACATAGTACGTTTTCTAAGCAATCCTTCGTTTTAGTTCACTCTTCTAAATACTTTGCGCCTACTATGAAAACCGTTTATACATCGAAAAGCCTACTTAAACGATAGAAATAGAAAAAATTGTCAGAATCTAGGTAATTTAAAAACAACATTCAGTTCCTTGGCCTTAACTAGAGCAGCCACAAGCCAATTACGCTGATTAAAGACCTTCTAGAACGTAGCCTTGCTTCGTTGGAACCATCTTTGTTTAGATGATGAATGAAGATGTGGAAACAACCACAATGTTTGTAGGCGAAGGTGGAAGTGTACAATTGGATACCCAATTACCCATCCTCATGAAAGTAAAAAGGGAACCATTATTGTAATTTACCTTCCTGAAATATGCGAATAAAGCTTTGGCATCACATTCATATACCTAGACGTCGAGATCCGAAGACGTAAGGCAGTTTTCGATATCGGAAAACCAGTTATGGAACTCAAATGGAGTTGGGCAGTACACCTGGCAAGGCGCAGCGATGGCAGATAGTGACAGCCAGTGGCCGGGCGTCTAAGGACTGGATGGCGAAGTGTCGGTCTTCCGATGTGCGCACGATATTGTTGCCATCGCGGGTAGAACCTGGATGAGGCTGGCACGGAGATTGACACAAGAAAAGAGAGGCCTATGCTCAGTAGTGGGTGAAGTCAGGCTGTGGATGATGATGATGAGACGTCTAGCAAAGACCCGAAGTACTTAAAGAGAGAAAGTAGGTATCTTCTAATAAGCTAAAAAATACATCACTAATTATCATCATCCTAATAAGCAGCTTTCATTTTAAATGCTCGCTAATAAATATCAGTAGGTGTACGACTGTACGTGATATATCTAGACTACACGCGTCGCCCGCCTCGACTCGGTCTATCAATATTGTGACAATGACCTTGACCTCAGCTGTTTATAAAATAACTAGCACACTAGATTCCAGATATACTACTAGGTAGGTATCGCTTCCTACTACTTAGTCTAGCGTGCTCCTTTATTAGACATGGGACAATAAAGATAGTCGACATCGGTGCTTATGTGGATGAGATTAGTACCGACTTACCGAGGAAAATAGTAACATAGGGTAATCAGTAATGTTTCAAGCTGAAGAAGATGGAAATGATGTTGACCCTGTACCGGGTGACGACGATGCTATCAATCAACGGTTTGGGTAGTGCCAGCCGAAAAACTTCGTCGCTCAGAGGTTTTAGTAGTATAGCGCTAAGAACATTCATTTTCCCTACATCTCATTACAGGTCTTCTATGTAACGAAATTTATATCTACGTCGCCCTTTTCCCGTCATCTTAGTTCATTTCTAATGTTCTAGACTACTACATTTCAAGTGCACGCGTAGCAAGTCTTGAGTAGTTTAGCAAATAAAGTCAAAGTCAAATCATTTATTTCAATTAGGCACACTAAAGGCACTTTTGAATGTCAAAAATTATAGTAAAACGAATTGATTCTAGTCGCCCATATATAATACGATCGTCTATCCGACCCTGACCTCCGAGCGACCGTTGCTAGGCAAACACTTGCACTGCATGTCATTACCATGTCCTGCTAATAATAGATCTATGTTAATTATAAGACTAGACAATCGAGTTTGTAAATCTGTTTGTCTTGCACTCTGGTAGCGATACGGCTGAGAACGTTCTGTGGTTTAAGTTCCCTTTACATACGAGAGTTTTCTTTGAAGAGTTATATTATAAACACAATAGTAGTATCAATAGTATTGAGAATTGTTTGTATAACATCTTCTGAGATAGCGTTTCATATTGACTGCCTGACCTGCATGAGGCAGTTATTGAAAGACCATAATATAACATAACAGCAGCAAAACTTATTTTGGGGAAATCGAGATAGAAATGATGCTGAAGGCTAAGAACCCCACGCAAAAACTGACTAAATTTAAAAAATAAGCATCCTGTTGTTTGCCAAGAGATAGTCAACGCTACTATACATGTCATATACGCTAAGGTTCTAACAAAGTTTCAATCAAGACTCTTTCAGAGAATAACGAATGTGAACGGCTGACAGTTCTTATTTGATGTTTTCATATAAATCATTGTCTCGTGATAATGTGAATGAAGGAAAATATTGAATCGACAATGACAATGAAACTTGACAATGATGAGAAATTCAAACTGTAAGACATGTTGTAATGTTCTCAACATTTGAAACTGATGGTATATCTAATTGTGAAGAAAACATTTTACGACTTATTGTTTGAGATACAAGACCTCAGATACAAAGATTATCATAAATATAAAGATGGCTATTGTTACTATTGTCTAGAAAAGTAGTTAGTGTCGCGTCTCTAACGACCAATAAATCAGCTAAATCTCCAACTACCGAACAACAAAAAGGTGTGTTTGGTAGGTGGTTGCATGGTAAATAAAATACTAATATCGCTCTGTTCCACCTTATTCAATCCTACAAATAAGTCAATATCAATATACACACAGCGGCTCCCATTTTCACAGCATACATTCCACTAGAGCCCAGAAATCATCATCATCATCTGCCTAGCCGTTTCTAAACTATGTTGGGGTCGGCTTCCAGTCTAACCGGATGCAGCTGAATACCAGTATTTTACATGGAGCGACTGCCTATCTGACGTCCACAACCCAGTTACTGGGTAATATGATACCCCTTGGAAAGACTGGTTGTCAGACTTTCGGGCTTCTGACTACCCATAGTGACTGTCAAAGATCCACGAATGACACCCGGGACCAACGGCTTAGCGTGCTTTCCGGGGCACTAGAGCCCAGAAATTTAAGATGAAAATAAATTGACAGACATCAAAAGTTTTATGAAATAGATTTCAATTTAGATAAATGTAAACAGCAGGGTGATTGCGTAACACACACATTAACAGTATCAATGGCATTCATTTTGACAGTTCAACAACTATATTCATTGCGTTATTTACATTGTGAAGTAGATACATATTGACAGTTCAACAACTATAGGTATTCATTGCGTTATTTACGTTGTGCAATAGATACATTTTGACAGTTCAACAACTATATTCATTGCGTTAGTTACGTTGTGGAGTAGATACATGTTTCGAACATATGAAGCAATATTCTTCAAAATTATTCAGATTGTGATTGACAGTGTGTTTCGCAATTAGGGTACATTAAAAAACTAAATAACCATTTGAAACGGCGAATTCTGATAGAACCATTCTTCTAATTACCCGTAATTATAAGCAATAAAAATTATAAATCATACACGGATTGATATGAATGATGTATAATGTGTTAAAAAATTCTCACAAGAATTCACAAGACAGAAAATATTATGTAAACTTAGTATTAGTAAAATGTATTACAGTCTAGACGTCAAATTGAAGACGTCTTTCTAGGCGTCAAATTGACAGACCATATTCGCAACACCACACTGCGTTCCAAAACACAGATTACTGACGTTGACGCTCAAAAAGCAGTAAGTAGTAACCCTTGACTACGAAACTCGCCCTTACTGCTAAGAAAGAAGGCGCTGTCAAAATCAAATTGTGTTCTTGCGGTTGACGATACATACATTTTAAACGAGTTTTTTCTTCAGAGTAATGTAATGGTTTTTGCGCAGGTTCCAGAGGTTATTTTCAAATTAGTCTTAAAATAATTGTGAACAAAAACTATACAAATGAGCAGTTTTAAAAGTAATCAAGATAACATTTTTTGCCGATATTTAGTAAATAGGAATGTACAAAAACGTTTTTCCAAAAAAACAACCTACTTAAAAAAATCACACTACAAAGTGAAAAATAACTTTAAATTCGGAAGTCAGTGTCGTTGGTTCCGCATTTTCGGTCAGTGGGTCGTCTTAGGGTTTTCGATTTTTGACACCGACTTCCGGAATTAAAGTTATTTTTCACTTTGTAGGGTTATAAGTCGGTTGTTTTTTTTTTAGCTTTTATTTATCACTTTTTAGTTGTACCTCAATTCAACACTACTTGCTATGTAAATATCAGTTAAAACATCATCAATATAAACTAGGTGGAAACAATCGTATTATTGAAGCTAACTCAAAAACTACCCAAGCAAAGTTAATCAAATTTATATTGGACCACCTTTGAGACATGCTCGTACCTTATCCATTACAAACAATACATAGATATAAAAAAACTAAGGTGCATTGCAGAATTGAAGACACCTAGACTAGAATAGTCATCAAATTTATGCATATAACTTCATACTTATGAATAATTATCTAATGTATTATATACTAAAACCTACCTGAAAGTATGTAGATCACGTTAATGAAAAAACATCAAAGTTGGTTCATTAATTTTTGAGAAAATTGCGGACATACATACATACATACATACGGGTCGAATACAGAACCTCCTTTTTTGAAGTCGGTTGAAAAGAGTTACTAATCATCTCTTATTTTAGTATCAATTTTACAAAAAGTCTTAACTACTATGTCAAGTTACAACAAAGCCTTGGTGCGCTGGCTTTCGACTTTCAAGAAAATAATAACATCATCATAGATAAGCTCGATCCAAGTTGGCTAATTCTTCAATTATTGAAACTTAGGTGATGTATAACAAACAAACACAATACATATATATATCTAACTAGCAATAACATTCCCTTACCACTTTCTGATGCATAAAAAACATGGTAAATGAAATTCAATCGTATCAAAAATGTTTTAGAAGATTGAATTTAATTTATCTTGCTCCTTTTAAGTCCACCTCCCAAAAATATCGATCTACCTACTTACGAGACAAACCACATTGAATCACAGTCTAGCAAAAGAATTAATTGACAAAGCTTGAACGCACACCTGCACTTCGCGAAGCATCGCATCGTCGTCATGACGGGAAACACCCGAGAGAATCACAATGTAGTCGCGGAGTGTGCCAATACGTGAGAGACGGGGACAAGTGTACCTACTGAGTATATGCTGTAATGGTGTTGCCAGACGTATAGCATCGGGAGTAGATGATAGCGATTGAATATACATATAGCAAGCTCATGTTTATGTCATTTACGGGCTTAAAAAGAATAACAAATCCTAGAATATACAGTAAGTGCCATAAATTGTCCTCAATTATTTATGTAGGTAGCATAAAATCAAATTAATAAATCACAGATTTGATTGTCAGTCAGTGTAAGTCGGTATGTGCTCAATACAAGTCCAGGATATTTTGGTAAAAAAATTATGTCGTCATAGTGATCTAGATTAACTTTTTTTTTTTTTTTTTTTTTTATTCTTTATTTGTTTATAGAGGGTTTGATCAATATGACCATGCCACCCTCATAGGGGCATTCTATTTTTTGCTATCTACGCTTAATACCTAGGTGTACAATTTTATATAATTTTTTTGCTGTCCTGGACAAGGGAGCAGCCAAGATACTATTAAACATGCCAACATCAATAGAATTAAAACCGTTTTCCATGAAATAGTTACTCCTCTCAAACTCGTTCCGGACACATTCCGCTAAAATATGCGTGGTATCCTCTACCTTATCGCACTCATAACAATTGGGCGAATCACTCTTTCTCATTAAAAAGGCGAAGCTATTCAACGGAACATGTCCCGAACGTAGCCTGAAAGCAGTCACAATCTCGTTTCGCTGCATATCTGTACCTACAAACCAAGGAAGGCGGGAAAGGTTATGTTGAACGGTTCTATACCAAATTCCCTTACTTAGTGACCTCTCATCAAAGTATTCTTTCCATAATTCAAAACACTGGTCGCGAACTCGATACAAGAGGTCACTAAATAAGGGAAAACATTCAACAGATATTCCGTCCGAGATGGCCTCTTTCGCTAAACGATCTACTTCCTCATTTCCATACAATCCAATATGGGATGGTACCCAATGTAGCACAATTCTTTTGTCTTGGATCTTGTCAAGAGAATTTATAATTTTATAGGCTATCGGTGCACCTCGACAATTCGAGGTGCATCGAGCCAGGTGTTGCAGAGCACTCCTAGAATCAGTCAGTATTAGATAGTTTCCTGATTCGAATGACTCAATGTATGAAATAGCTTCTGAGATCGCTAGTAGTTCAACATGCATAATAGAAATTTTAGCACATGATCTAAACTTTATAGATGCCTTCGTTTGCGGATCAAAAACAGCCCATCCCGACTCGTTATCTTCCCGTGACCCATCAGTATAGACTGAGTAAAAATTTAAATAATTAGCATTTAGATACTGATCACAAATTTCACGTATGTTGCTACATTTGTACTGATGTTTCGGTTTGTCTATGCCATCTAAACAAGGTTTTACTACATTGGATAGGTCCACACTGCTAACCCACGTGTTCAAAGAAAATCTTTCTAATTGCTGCGATGAATATAAAGGGTAGTCAATAAGAAACTCATGTACCGTCACTAATAGTGGTTTTTTTTTACGCCTCCAATATAAACCCTGACATGACTCGGCAAGATTGTTTATCAAGACAAATATTTTACTGCCCCGGAACGAATTCACCTTCAACCAATATTTGCCGGCTAAGAGGTACCTGCGTACATATAAAGGTTGAAGGTGAAGCTCACACTCCATCACGTGTATTGGGGTAGTCCTCACAAAACCACCAATAACGCGCATACACTGATTTTGTACTCTGTCCAATTTGACTAAGTTGCTCTTGTACCCGCTATCATATAAAAAGTTGCCATAGTCCAGTCGCGAACGAATAATAGAAACATATAGTAGCCTCAAGTAATATGGATGTACACCCCACCCAGACCCAGCAAGAACTTGAAAGATTCTCAAAGATTTTAGGCATATTCCGGCTAGTTCCCCAATATGTTTTTTCCACTTAAGCGACCGGTCTAGCCACAGCCCTAAGTACTTAATATTATCTACTACTTGAAGCGATGATTCATTTATTAGCAGGTCAATACATTCTCTTTTATACCCTCTCTTAAAAACGCATACTTTACTCTTTGAAGATGAAATTTCTAAGCCTATGTTTGAAAGTAATTTAACTAAAATATTTAATGAATTTTGCACAAGATTAACACCTACTTGTATGTTATTATTTACTGCATAAAGAACAAAATCATCCGCGTACTGGGATATCAAAACTCCACTGCTCATAACACTTACACAGATACTGGAAGTTACTATATTAAAAAGTAATGGCGACAAAGGGTCACCTTGGGCTAATCCACGGCCGGTAGTTCGACATATGTAAACATTATCAATTAAAACCTTCAACTTTCTTTCTTTTAAATAATACCATAAATATTGACATATTTTAGATCCCACCCCAATTAGGTCCATTGTTTGCAATAGTGAAATTATATTTACGTTGTTATATGCATTATCTATATCCAAAAAGCATCCTATGGTTGTCTTATTTTCTGTAAAACCATTTTGAATATGAGAAACTAAATTAACCAGATTGTCCATCGTAGATCGACTTTTTCTAAACCCCGTAGTATATGGCGATAAGATATGATTTTTTTCGATGAACCATTCTATTCGATTATTTAAAATACTATGGAATATTTTGCATAAACACGACAACATTGATATCGGTCTGAGTGAAGACTGAGACTGCGGGTCGCGCCCAGGCTTAGGTATTGGAATGACTGCGATGTCCCGCCACTGATTGGGTACAAAACCGGTTGACAGAGAACTATTATACAACGATAACAAAATAGATTTGCCGTTCTCCGGAAGATATTTAATCATCGAGTACGAAATATTGTCACAACCGGGTGACGTGTCCTTAGCTCGAATACAGCAGTTAAGTTCTTGTTTCGTGATTGGCGTCTCTAACTTTGAATTATTAGAAACAAATGATAGGTCGTGAGGAGATGCATAATCGGGTGTTAGGCTACGAAGTAGATTATTGGCTCGCTCACCATCAACATGTTGTCTAGCACTTCTACGCCCTTTAAACCATTTCATTTTATGCCACATCTGACTTTGTGAAGTTGTTCCGTCTAATGATGTGCAGAGATCCTTCCAACCGTTATCCCTTGCTTTGCGTACTAAATTTTGTGACTCACATATTTTTTTATTAAGAAGCGATAGGTTATTCGGTGTAGGATTACGTCTAAAGGTTGAAAGGGCCAATCTACGTATTGCAACGGATTTGGATAGCATAGCATTCCAGTAAGGTTTGGGAATAAAGACATTATCTGGGTCCAAGTTAAATTTTATGTAAGGAATATGTACGTCTGCTGCCAAATTTAAACACTCAATAAAATTATCGTAGTCGGCTTGAATATTGCCTGACTGTTTAAAGTTAATAAATAATTTTTCAAGTAGGCTTTTGTAACTATCCCAATCCGCATTCTTAAAATTCCGTCGATAAGTATTTCTAGGTACAACATTGAAATTGGTGGTTATATTAATCATTAAGTGATCACTTCCAAGGGTCTCGTTCATAATGTTCCAGTTAAATGTCAAAGCTAAATCGGAGGAAACTAAAGTTATATCGGGCGCGGACTGTTGAAGTTGGCTACTGACTAACCTAACTCGAGTGGGTTTGCCATCATTCAGGGTTACAAAATCGTTATCTAAAATAGCATCACAGATTTGAGATCCTCTTAAATCAGTCTTGTAAGACCAATTGGTGTGGTGCCCGTTAAAATCCCCTAAAACAAGACTTTTTTTGTTTACTAAAGAAAAAACTGAGTCCCAATCTTGCTGGCTGGTACGCACAGATGGTGCACAGTACACAGCAATAATATGTTCTATTTCACTACAATTGAATACTTTAACACACAAAAGTTCAATACCCTGATTTGTGGTTTGTATGTCACAGATACATGCATGAATTGACCTATGTACAAAGATAGCAACCCCACCATAACCATCACCCCTATCTTTCCGGTAAATATTATAATTTGTCAAGTTGAGATGGCTATCAGGCTCTAACCAGGTTTCACTAACGGCAGCAATGTGGACCTTCTCCTGTGACAAAATATTTACAAATGTAACTAACTTCGGCCTTAAACTCTGCGCGTTCCATTGGAGAATAGTCAATTTTACATTTTTCTTGTTATTATACATGATTTACGAAAAAAAAATCTAATATCTGTTTTAGTATAGGCCAATCTGAAACATTATCTACCACAACTAATATTATCCATTCGATGCAACACTTTATAATACTTGTAACCTTAGTTAAAATAGATGTATTTTTCAAAAAGATTATTTCCTTCAATCTTTTAATTAATTCTCCAAACTTCACTTCTCTTTCTCTCTTTTCTTCAACTTCCTCAAACAACACCTCTGGTTTAATGGTATCCTGTGGCTCTGGATTTAAAAATAAATCATATTCAGATCGATTAGAAGCAGCATCCTTACGTTTCCCTTGTTTCTTGGACGACGATTTTGAGGCTTGTTTGACCTGTTCTCCTTTGTGTATTTGTGCTTTTGTCTTTATGATTTCAACGTAAGGTGCAGCTTCACAAGGCAACGAAGTCGTATTTTCTACAAGTGGAGGTTTAGACGCTAACGTAGGGAATGATCTGATAGACGATAACTTAGGGGGAAAAACTGCTGGTGAACTTGGTGCTACATAGATAGTGAGGGCCCTTCTATACGTGCAATTAAACTCCGCCATAATGTCTCTTAACCTTTTTTCTTTGATGAATGCAGGGCAACCTTTGTACAAAGCCATGTGTGCACCGTCACAATTGACACATTTAAATGACGTAGTATCGCAGTTAGTATGATTTTCTCCGCACTTCGGACAAACAACTTTGCTTGATGGACACCTTTTAGTTGGATGACCCAACTTCCAGCACTGTGTACACTGTGATACAGGAAAGATGTATGGATCCACCTTAATTCTCAAACCATCCACGGATATATATGGTGGTAAAAATGATCCCTTAAAACATAAACGAACTGCTTCGCTTCGTGACCAACCTTCTTTCGAATGACGACGGTTGAGTCGAAATATTGACACCAACTGGGCTGGTTTAGGGCACGTTATTATATTTTGTATTTCCTCATCGGTTAGATCTAAATCCACATCCCTTATAACACCATATGACATACTCTTTTCCATAGGTCGTTGTATACGCCAGCCCTTGTCAAGTAATTGTTTACAGTTCTCTAATCTCTCTGCGCTGACTTCATTCTGCATATCGAGTCGGACTTTGTATGGGTTCATATATTTTACCCTTAGAATATCGGTAATACCGTTATCTCTAAATAATCTGGCCAAAGCAAATTGTTTAGGCAATTGCTCACTATATGATATGTATATCTCTATTTTATCTATCTCAAGTTTGTACTTCTTTTTTTCCTTTGGTTTCACCTCTGTCCATTCGCTATCATTTTCATCTCCTTTTCTCTTCTCAGACCTAGTATCGCCCTCCATTTGCACAATATTCTCCTCTTGATATTGTGTCCCTTCTAAATCTCTTACTACTACATCACTCCACGGACTGCTGCTCGGCAAAGTGGTCGCATCACAAGTCGCATACACATGATCTTCCTTAATTTCATTCATTGCGTAAAATTAAAAAAACATACATCGTTAGCTAATGCGCGCAGCGAGTCAATCCAACGGTATATACATACACGTCGGGTATAGCTACGGCAGCTACGCGCAGGTAATAATAACAACGCAATAGGTGCGCTCGCGCCTTCGGTAATTAGCAAACGGCTACCTCGCACGAACGCCGTATCGAGACTCTAGATTAACTTTGAAGTTAAGATTGATATTAACGATAATGTTTTCCAAAACATCATCATACTAATTTTAATGAAGAAAATGATTCGAAAAAGAGTCATAATGTTATGACCGCTAAAATAATTAGCTCCGACGAGAAACCACCAAATTGTTAAGATTTGTAAATTAGATTCTGCTATATCTCTATTTCTTTGATAAGTTATTTTATTGAAAAAATGTGGCATATGTTTTAAATCATTAGATCGAATAGACTTTTTTGTTGTACGCTTTATATAGTAATTTAAGCTCTGGAACGATCAAGGTGTTCCCTAGGGCGATATATTAGGCACATTTAAGTTTACGAATCTAATCTAGACTTTATTCATTAGTCTCTTTATTTATTTATTGAGGATCTCCAACAAAGGATACACATATACAATAGAAATGTACAATAATAAAAAAGGTTCTTTTACGTCTGCTCCTTCAATTACAGGAGACCACAGCGTGCACGTATAACTAGTTGTAAACACCTTGCTAGACATTTATTAATGACTAGTTGGGTTCGCCTTTCAGCTCAACAAGAGTTCCCTGAAAATTTAAAAATCAAAATTTTCCAAGCTATCTAACTTTAAATACAAATTCTCTAGAAGTACATTTATTTTATTTCAACGTCATCTGGCAACACAGCTTGACAGCCGAGTTACACAAGTTGTTTGGGCTCGTCTACGTGATGTGAATGGTCATGACGTGTGCTTGCGTTGCGATGTCGCGATTGATACATATTTACATTTTATTGCTGACGGCTCGTATCTGTGACGTCACCCATCCAGGCGAAGACGACGTAAGAATAAGTTTGAGTAACTTATTTTCTGGTCCTTTTGGTCCTATAGTGACTTTCGTAGAACGAAAAAGTTTTTACAGATCTAAAAGTTACTTCTTTGGTAGGCAAAGCTTATAATGAATGTATTAATCAAGACTATTATTAACAGGGAAATAGATTACACAGTGGGAAAAATCCTGGACGTCTCTGTCCAGGAGTGTTACGTGAGTCAAGATTGTAGGAGTCATAGGACATAATGTAACTAAAAGATAATTTTTGAAGTGAAAACTTATTTAGGTGCACTTTGCCCTCTTTCTGAACAGTAAACCAAACTGAACAGTCCCGCTCTGGTCGTTGAAGATGACTCAGGTGAGTATACCCGGTTCAGCATCACCGACTAGAGCGTCGCTCAAATCAGTCGGTGACGCTAAATCGGGTATACTCAGCTCCAGTCTAATCAGTAGTCAGTCAGTTCACTTCTATCGTGTGGCCTTCCTTCACACACCCTGTTTTTTATTCTATTTTTCAACTAGAGACCAACCTAGATAAGAGGATCGCTTTATTATTATCATTAAATTGCTCACCTATACAATAATTACACAACACAAATATTTATGCTAGGAAGGTACTTAATTAAATGACCAACTAAAAGATTGTATTACGTTGATTGCGCACCTTCAAATAACCCGATAAAATAACATTCTGCTCATATTTCCTTCCTTGATTTGTCCTTGTGTCCGTTATGTGGGCCGACCCGTATACAGCAATCAATGTCCATTAGGTCATTGCTGTTGCCCATTGTCGTATTACAATCTTATCAGTGACAAACTGAAGCTTTAATAATGATGACGATATCTGCGCTTAGAAAGCTTTTTTACTTGTTTTTAGCAGCCATCAAATATAAAATCTTAGAAACACCACAAAAGCGAAAAGCGAACAAAGGAATTTAATTTAATAATTGAACTTTTAAATAGGTACTTAATGTAACGATTTATTCCGGCAGACTTTTTACATATTATTTATTTATTTTAACTTCTCGCACTCAATAAGGTACAAAGGCGGACTTAACGCCTTAGGCATTCTCTATCAGTCAACCACGGGTGGTGAGGAGTTTAGATGGCAGGTGCTTTGGTTGAGAGGAACAATGATAATTATAAATTTAAACGAATAAATCCCGTGATAAAACTAGTGTAGGTTCTACAGTAAATAATCAGAGCAAGTGACATACAACCACAGATACAAACAACTACGATGTTTAGAACAACAGACGGAACAACAAGTTAAGCAACCACTTGCGAGCGCTCCGGGGAACTGGACATATATCATATAGCCTTAGAGAGTACACACACTTGACTACTGACTAATGCAATGAGCCAGATTTGAGAAAGCAAAACCAATCCTGAGTTTTTGTACTATAGTAGTCAGAAGTGCGACTGCAGAGCATGGAGTCCTGGGCTCAAACCCCAGGCCAGGCACGGTCATAAAGTTTTATCATAAGGATTTTTTCAGGATGCAAAGAAGTTCGAGGCATTGTACTAATCAGATATCCTTATTTATAGCACTGATTGACCTAACAAAAGCAACGTCATCGCTGTCTGTGATTGTAGGTGCACTCCTTAATAGCAGCATGTCTGAAGTACCGAACAACGTAGTTACTTACGTCAGTAACTCGATTATTATTCCGCGCAGGGCACAGAGCTTTACGGATATTTGCAACACAAAGTATGTATTTGTGGCCTTTACTGATAATTCATGATAAGGTTCCTTCAATATTTATTTCATCGAACTATATCATTAAACCAGAATAAGAGATTCCACAAATCATGTTTCTTAAACAGAAGGGCGATTCCCGTATTTTTAAGAACTTTCGCAGTCTAACCTTAAGCTCAATCTGTCAAAAATACCTGTTTACAACGTGTTTGACATTGATTGTCGCTGAGATGAGATTACGACTTGATTTTGTATTTTTTTTATTACGGTAATTGGCCTCCAGTTCTATCACAGGACAATCATTGCCGCTGTTTTGCTAATTTCCTCAACATGTTTTATACTCTTGTTCCGCCTGCGACACGAGAAATAAAGGATTTCAATGGGTGGTTTAGAATGGCGTTCAGCTTTGAGCAGACTTAATTTTAGCAACCCACAATCTACCATCATCTTCCATGTGCGTTGAGCTCTGTCACTTTATGATGCTCATTATAGATCAACAAAGTGCTTTGCAATAACTATACATTCGTTCTGGGCTAACTACTACCCATTAAAAAAAAAGAATTCACGTAAATGCGAAGGACATCCTCGCCGAAATAAAACCTAGAGTATATCTATATTCAAAGTTGATTAATATGTAGAACATTATCTTTTGAATGAATTTCGCTTTATCTATGGTATAAAAATCACAAAATGTATCTATTGCCCTTCCAATATTGATGTGGGACTACGGGGCTGACGTCACCGAGTCGACCCCGTCTGCCTCCCGACCGATCCTTTATTAAACACGTTCAAGTTCGAAGTGATTTTTATTTATAGTAAAACTCGCCTTTCAAGAGTCAAGGCTGCCTACCTAAGTACGAGTACCACAGCGAATAGTACCTCTATTCGCTGTGATCAAGAAAGAAAAGAAATTAAAATGTTTATTAAATTTTGCCCAAAAACGTTTCACATTTCTTTATCAATTTTAGCGGAGTTTCAGAGACGAATGACTTCGACATCTTCTTAAACTTGTCATCAATTATATAGTTAAACACTGTAGACTAGTAGAGGTTATTATAAATAACCTACCTGCTGCATCAATTATTGTTGACAGTAGACCTACCACAAGAGGACATACATACTCTTCTCAGCTAAATCATGAATAACATTGTCGTCGTAACAATTTCCTTTCCATTTTCCCCTGTAAATAATAGTATTAAACGGGTACGGAACGGAACGGTGTGGGTATAGACCCACAGTAATTAAAACCAAAGTTTCCTTCGCCATTTCCATTCATGAAGCTAACTATTTCACCGATTCAGCATGTTCGTAGAACAGAACTGTATTATTATGTTTATTTATTTAATGAGGAAAATGCTCCTGATCGTGTGCCGCCCGTGCCGCCCGTGCCCCCCGTGTCGCCCGTACCACCCGTTTCGCCCGTGCCACCCATGCCTCCCATGCCGCCCGTGCCTCCCATGCTGCCCGTGCCTCCCATGCTGCCCGTGTCTGTGCCTCCCGTGTCGCCCGTGCCACCCATGCCTCCCGTGCCGTCCGTGCCGCCCGTGCCTCCCATGCTGCCCGTGCCTCCCGTGCCGCCCATGCCTCTCGTGCCGCCCGTGCCGCCCGTGCCTCCCATGCCGCCCGTGCCGCACTTTTATTAACGTAATATTCCAACTGTTTGCAATATCTGCAGTTTACTATATAGGTATAACAGTACCAGTAGGTATTGGTTTTGAATTATGATTATCAGTTTAATGATGGAAGGAAACCATGAATATGTTTGAATGACTCAAATGCACTTTGTACTTTATGACTGTTTCTTTATTTGCGCAAAGCAACGTAACATAGGTTTTGTTACAATTACATTGAATGCTAATAATAATAATGAGAGGAGGCCTGTGTTCCAGCAGTGGTAACATTATTGGCTGATTATGATGATGATGACATTGAACGCTCGTTTTCACTAACATTAGACGACACACGCGGATAAATGCGCGCTGTAGGATTTTCAACGCCTGGATTAACACCGAAAGTTGAAAACTCAACAACGCGCATTTATTAAAGCATTAATTTAGGTGTCGGTTAGTTATTGGTGAAAACGTCTTCTCGGCGTTAACAAGACGTTAACCACCGCCAGGTGCGTACATTTCCTATTTCGATAAAAGTTTGAGCTATACGTACTATAAAAGAGCCCTTTACTGTGCGTTGGTAATGTTCTAAACAAAGAATACTTACGTCCCATCGCTACACAGGTATCTACTGTATGCGAGTGCCGTTCGGAGACTGAAAATACCATTATTAAACTGTTCCACCGAACCGCGCGTTACAAAATTTTGTTTCAGTGCGGTTAGTGAAAGCGCTCAGGTGCGGTTCGTTCAAGTGCGGTTGAAATCAGTACTCTGAGTGGAATACATCAATACTAATGATTTAAAATCTAACGTTGTATTTTGACTTCGATTGTTGTATGAAACAATCAAATTCAAAGAACGAGTAAAGCGCATCTTCTATAAGTACACAAATTAAGTTGTAGCGAAGTGGTTTTTTGTCAGGTTTTTCCTAAACGTACATAAATACACCGTCGCAACACAAAAAACCTAGCATACTTAACTTATTCTGCTTAAACAATAAACTGTATAAAAACTTAATGTTATGTATCTATCCGGATACAAGTAATCTCTAGGTACATAATTATAAAATACACAGGTAACAAAGATCATCCTCTGTTGTCTTAACTTATGATGACACTAGAGTATTATAATGCACATGTTCCGAGCAACAATTGCATAACTAATGTCCTTTTATATAACATTCGGTCGTTGAGGAAAAACGATTGCTGCGACTATATACTGTAACTTTTTGTGCGTTGTATAATATAGGTACACATCTATGTAATATACATGTGGATATTTAGACGCGTCCATTAGTCTATAAATATATATATTTGATTTCCGGTTGTTTAATCTCATGTCAAATTATTAATTAAGATTGGTCATTGCGATATTTGTCAAGAAAAAGCGTCAAAATAATACCTTTGTCACTTCTTCTTTTTTTTTATTCCTGAATGAGCTCACTCTTGACCTCGATCACGCCTGATGGAAAGCAATAGATGAGGTCTATGATGGAACAAGCGTGCCCAGAAGATGCCCAAGGCACTGGAACTCCCACGCATTGACGAAACACAGCAGGCTGCTTCATCTTGTTCTTCTTGGTCGTATCGGTGATTCCACTTATCACACTAATTTTATATATGCGAAAGTTTGTAAGTGTCTTTGTGTGTTTATTATTTCTTCACGCACAAACGGCTGAACGAATTTGGCACACAAATTGGCAATTTGGCAAAAATCAGCTGTTCCCTACGTTTATGTTCGCATAACTCGTCAAAATGTAGGAAACTGCCGATTCTTTTTTCGCGATTTCAGGTTTGGTCCCATAGTAATAGTCGTTCATAATGATAAGTACAATGACCCCTGAAGAGGTTAACCATTTATTACCGGACACCCTGTATATACATATAACACATAGGATACTTAATTTTATCCCGATATTCCCACGGGATCTACATTAAGTCCGCGGCCGCACTACTAAGGCGACTGCCACGCGACGGCGATTTCGTGAAAACATACTCATAGAAACATAATAATATGTCGGTGGCCGCACTGCAGAAACGACAAGCGAAATTTATTTGTTCATGTCGTCGCCGCCGCGTCGCTGTCGCCGTACCAGTGCGGCCCCGGCCTTATGCGGGTGAAACCGCGGGGCGCTGCTAGTCCTAAATAAGCTTCGGCCAGAAATTGTTTTTTAAGGATCCCTAAAACATCACTTAGTTTCTAGATCCATTGATCTCATGACCTTCAAAACCAAGAGGCTTAGCTGTTTCACGTTACACAATCATCAACAAAAAATCTCCGAAAATTAAGAAAAACATAACCAGTCATTTTGATTTAATGTTTTATTTTTTACATCAAACATCAATACGATTGTAACATAGAGCTAACCTGTATTTATTTCAATCGTAAATTAGAAGCAAGGGTACAGCAAGAAACGAGACAAAGCAACAGTCTCGTGATTTCCCATTTTCATTGGAATTCCCATAATTCATAGTTGTTAGCAATTTGTATTGATCGGTGAAACATTGCGAAACGTGAACTATTGTTTGAATGAAAACCTGCAATAAACAAGTTGACGTCGACTCTAGAATGTGCAATACTATCTCATTGAAGGGCGCAACCCTTCTAATTGCAATTCCTGGCTTAGAAAGTAAACTAACAGACAGCAGTTTGTAAATACATACATAAATCATGAATTTTCCCCGAAGAGTTAAGCAGAGGTGCCCCTATAGTACAGACGCCAGCAGATCAAGCTACTACAATCTGTCAAATTTCTTTAATAGATTTTCAACTTTATCACTAAAGCATAAGATTCAAAGTTGATTGGGAAAATTTGACAGGTTCGGGTAGCTTGATGTGCTGGCGTCTGTACCTACACCCACATTACGTCAAAGTTCCATGTAATAGGGCCATTGCCAGGCACTTGACGGGCACAAATCCAGACTCCGGGCTGCTACTGAGAACTTCCTAATGGAAAACCCAATAACACTTTGCCTGACCTGGGAATCAAACCCAATACCTCACGCTTAGGGTTTGCGCTTGCGACCACTAGACCAACGAGCCAGTCATTTTGTGAATATCACAAGGAGATGATTAAGAACCTACTTCATTTAGTAGTCACTCGAGTACCTAAACATTTCCTTTAGACATTATTTTGTAAGTTTGTGTTGATAATATTATCTACATTAGCGACACCTAGTTCTTCCCTAAGGTCAAAGACGTCACCTTTAGTGAATAGTTGCTCGTTTTACTTCATACAGAATTTACATAATTATCACACAACAGTGTTCTATCGTGCAGAAATTAAAGATGAGAATAAAGATGTTCTCACCCTTTAAGTACAGTCGTCAGCACATCAAGCTACCCGAAACTGTGAAATTTTCCCTAGCAACTTTGAACCTTAAGCTTTAGGAATAAAGTTGAAAATCCATTAAATAAATTTGACAGATTGTAGTAGCTTGATGTGCTGGCGTCTGTACATGACGTAAGATGATGTTTATTATGACAACTCCTACAATAAAGTCGACAAGTAAATGCCAATAGGATAATCAAAAGCTCAATCATACAATAAGTCAGATCTGTGGCTAATCAATCGGCTAATTAATTGGTTCGATTAACATAATAACGGAAAAAATATGTGCCTCTCTATCACTTGTTCCGCGCTCTCGCTTGTACATTCGGCTCAGGCGGAACGTGACAATGAGTCATGCTGTTTCGTGCGTGCAGCCGGCGTTTAAAAAACATTTATCTATAAAAAATAACACATCTTTTAGGATTTGATCGTACTTTAGACATATTTATGTAATCGTAAAGACAGCATTAATAATATCCTGTAAAAATCTGGGAACGTCCGGGACGTACAGTCGACGAACAACGTTAATATCTCGTTCGATCCTAAACTTATGAAAACTCGATTGGATCCGACTCGATGTTAGAAGTCAGAAAACTTTTAAATAACGAACAAGTTCAAAAGTATCAAAGGTTCCTCCTCAATATTCCTCATGCAGTATGGAGATTTCTTTCCTTGTGTGTTTCCTTTCCTTGTTCTAAGTTAGTTAGTTCGTAGCAAGGGGCGTTCTGTAATTTTATGCCTAACCAGGCCTGGCCCCATGGGCAGAAGATGTATGTGTATATTTTATTTTATTAAATATTTGCAAACCTATTAAGGTAGGATATGGTTTAAAGAACTGCTGTAATTATGTATCACCTCATGTACCTACCCATATTCAAGCAAATAAATGATTTGATTTGATTTGTATCTAATGTTTGACCTTGAGGAAAACATTATTTTGGTTAGAGGATTACTTACCTACCTACTTATTAAGAACATTATAATATTACAACCATATAGTGTAATAACTTTATTTTACATACTAAAACATAATGTTCAGTATCAGCGCAAAAACATTTATTTCTTACAAGAGTAGTTCTATTGAAAAGTTTACTTAATAATAAATACGAAACGTGCAAGAAGTTAAAATAAATAAATACCTAATGCCAAACGTAGTCAGTACCTAGAGACATTCCTCTTGTCAACTGTACCAGACTTACTTATTACTACACCTTTTAATAAATCGCTTCCCAATTGAAGGAAACATAATCCAAACATCGATCCAAATAAATCAATAGAAATAGATAAGCACACAGTTTCAGGTCGTGAAAAACATTAGGTATATATATTATAGGTCGCGCACCTGTCTCAATACATTCATAATAATTAATCATGGAGTATTCTGAGCTGACCTACATAATTATAGGCCAGAAACTACTGCACTACTCGTATTAAATTGTTTCCAAAGTTGATTCTAGAAAGACAAACATATATTTTCCTGTCGCTTACGGTTTTTAAAGGGTTTTTTAGAAAAGTTATGGGCATAAAACAAGCCCGCAATGTCAGTCTGTCTCATCAGTGATAACCTTCCCTAAAACTGAAAGAAATATGGCGGTCATACTCATATGAGAAAAATGCAAAAAGGGCTATAAAACGATTGTGGGTCTTGTAATAATATTGATATATTGCAAACTTTCACCCGCCTAGCTACAACTATCTAATATTTGCATGAGAAAAGACCTTTCCTGTGCAGAGGGACAGTACACTCTGATATCATAACTTACCCTATAATTTTCGTGAAGGTAGGAATTAACCATTATGAAACTGCACGCCCCTCCACTAAAATTTCTATACAAACATTTGAAATGTATATGCAACAAGCAGTGGAGGGGCTTTCATTTTTAAAGTGGTTTATCTCTACCTCTTTTCTGCCGATGAGTTCAATAGGTATTGGTACATAAACATTAAATTAATTAGTAACTAACATAATCACAATAAACCACAATTTTCCTTAATCACAGCGCACAAGGCCATGTATTTATGTTCACAGACACGATATTGTCACTCGACAATGATTTTGTTGTAATTATCACTTTTGGTAAACCACAAAGCATTGTTTATAACTCAAACCAGAAAAATAGATTATAGTGTGCTACTCAGCGTTTGCAGTCCTTTCAAAGTTACTCGTATATTGCGTCTGATTTTGCATCATAGTACTGTCGTTGCTATAACGTTGCTGTCAGATGTAAAATATCTGTGAAAGAATTGCATCTAACAGGAATGAAAAAACACAGGGACAGGAAAAATAATGAGAATGAGAACGCGTTTCTGATTAGAAACGCATTCTCATTCTCATTATTTTTTGGTCCCACTCGTACTGTAAAGTGCGCTTACTGCACATCGAGAGGGACAGAAGAGAGGCATCGTTTCCTTACCCTGGTGAAAGGGTAAGACGAAAAAACTTAAAAAGAAATGAAATTAATCTACCTCCGAGTATATCATCATCATCTTACTAACCATTGGTAGCCTTGTTCCGCCCACTGCTCAATATAGACTCCTCCATTTTGTGCCATGCTTCCCTGGTCTGTGCGAGTCTGATCCAGGTCTTGTCTGCGATCTTCAAATAGGTTTTACCTTTACTATATGCGAACAATCCTACCTACACATCACACAATCATCAATGCAACACCTGTGTGCTGCCACAGTGCCTCTATATCTCAACCCCCTCACGGCTCGCTGCTCGACAGCGTATAATCATAATTTCTCCCGGGGTCCGTTCGACCGCGACCACTCATAACCACTGGGTAACCCTACACGCATCGCTTCCTGTTTTCCATCGACAATTTCCCGGCTTTCCCCTAGGGCGAGGGGGGCGGGGGGCGGGGTGCGCGGGGTAGTCGAGCGCGACAACCTACTCAGTGTTTAGAGCTTTGTGAGTGATCGGTTAATTAGTATGGTTGATGTGGCTTCGTTGTATTATGGAAGGTAAGCTTAGTGAATAGGTACGTGCTTATGGAATATACCAATATTTCAGAGGGGCAATTCCCGTATTAACAACGTTCTCATTCTAATCAGTGTCAAACTGTCAGAAAAATATATTTAACTATTTATTACAAGGTCGCTGAGATGAGATTGCGACTTGTTTACTTGAATTTGAGCGTTTAAGTACAAAAATGAATGGCTTTCAGAATAACACCTTTAACTAACTTTTTTATTGTGCAACGTTTTGTTTGAATAAGTATTTACATAAGGTTTATTAATCCAAAGAAAAAAACCAATGCCACGCAAGTAACTAATGTTAATATATTGATGCCCATACACATAAATATAAAAAATAGCTACTGCGGGTTTTGCAATTTCATTATAACATTGCATTCCATTCCCATTGCTGCGTCTCAAGCCTGCTCTGCAGAGAAGAAGTGGGGCGCACCTTACACACCACGCGGCGCAGAGGAGGTTACATGTCTTCAAATATTAAATTTGGACGAGGTTCTAGTTCAGCCTTATTACAATTTATCTTTAGACCTAGGTTTAAACCATCAAGGCATTGTTCAATGTCATACTTCATTCCGACTGTGTTAAAGTTCTAAATACAAAACTAATTTTAAACCCAAGTCTAAGGGCTGATTTTTCAATCATCTGATAACTTTATTCGAGGAATCATTTTGAAAGTTTGACAATTATTTCATACAAAAACTGTCAAACGTCAATTTTATTCTTCGAATAAAAGTTATCTGGCGATGGAAAAATCAGCCCCAAGTCAATTTTGTATTAAAATTTTTCATCTTCAGTCGAAATAAGGTTCGAAATACAAAAACTTGGACCAAAGTTACAACTCGTTTTATGATAAGACGAATAATGTTTATAAAAATACCTACAGTTATTTCGTTAGAACGTCCAGCCACTTCTACAATTTCATCCCACATTGTGGCACTGGACAGCGATGGCAACCTCAACCTGCACTGCTAACCCTCCTCCAGTAGTCACTGAAGCACGGCTTGAGATCAGACCGACACGTGTCTCGCAGAGATGTCAAAACAATTAGCATTAAGGATTGATCGAGCTTGCGGTCTGGGCTAAAGCTAGGCTACACGGTTCCGGCCTAGGGTTTGTCACGTGGGTGATACTAAAAGTAGGTTAGATTGCACCAGTTGTTGATTTAATATACTTATTTTTTTAAGTAATTAATGGGTTGAGGGAGTTTCTGAAAAATTTGTTGACAATAGATGTCTCCATTGGTATTGTGGCTTGCTAAGTGATGTTTGCGATTAAATCAAACCCCACCAAAAATAAATAAAGAGAGGTTATAGGTATTTCCTAGATAGGAAGCCAAAAAACTTGTCGAAATTAATGAAGAAAGCCGGCAGATAGTACTCTACCAATTTTCCTAAGTAAAGTTTTGCGTTTCCATATAAAAGACGATGGGTTATTTATCGCTACTTAAAGCTCAATTGACGATACAACCAACATAAAAGTGTACTACGAGCCGACCTTTAATGAAAATGTATGTGTGAACTCCGAGAGGTTGTAATCTCCCCGGGGAGGCGCGTGCCCCGACTGTGACAACTTATAAACTGATCCTGAATTTTAATATAGAGGCGATTTGGGAGGTCGCTTCAATGCATTGGGGAATATTTACACTATGAATAGAATGCTGGGAAATTAAACAAGTATTAGCGAGTGTAATGACTGGTTGCTAAGTCCGAAACAAAGCGTTCAGCATGCTAATCAAAGATAGATATATAACCCTTTATTGGCAGAACTTTTTACTTTATAGACTCAAAAGTTAGAAATGTCTTCTAACCTCACCTAATTGACATAGAAATGAAGTTTCGTCGTAGTTTTTGGATCGAAGTTGACTGGACATCGTCACGTAATCAAAACGCGTTATCCCCTCCATGCGACTTTCTCTCTCTCATTCTTTTATGTATATACGAGTGTGTCCGTGCGAGTACCGCGGAAGGAACTTCATTCCTGAAGGGGGTCCCCCGACCACACACGTTTGTAGTTCCTTTAGCCATCACATATTAGTAAGTTTAGTGTACCTATAGCTTATTAAACAACATATTTGTTAGTAATTATACTCACATTATTGACGAACCAGCCATGTGTGGTCTTGCTGAGTACGATACCTAATGTACCAGCCCGTACTCATCAACTAGGTAACGAACACAGGCGTGCTTGCAAGTAAAACAAAAGCGTCTTTGATTACAAAAAAAACTTTGTACAAGATGTAAAGACCTATCATAAACAGCAATTTAGTAGTGAACAGTCCTGTTAAATACAAATTGTTTCATAAAGGAACGCGTGAGCCGTGATGTTGTAACCCCACACCCCCCCCCCCCCTCCCCGGTGGCGCGTGGCGGCGAAGACCCGGGGAATTGCTTTCTTTATGAAGTTTACACTTCAACAATAATGTAAGGTCAAAGGTTATAAAGTTTCTAGATCATCAAAGGGAGTAAGATGAAAAGTTGAGATACAATTTTGTGCTTTGGACAAAATAAGCCAAGTCAACAAATGGCATTGTGGACAATTATGTGGGAATCATATGTATTGTAACGCAATGTTGGTTATGCTTCTGTTATCCAATAATTGAATTCCGATGACAAACGCTATTAATTACGATAGCGAGCCCTAGGTGAGATGAATGTTATCCAGAAATGGAGTTGACAACGACTGGCTGATATGGGTTTGTAGCTGTGGGTACTCACCTACAGCTACAAATCCTCGTCATTTAATCGGTAAACCATTAGGTAACTATCCACTAGACTAAGGCTTTCTCTCTAGATTTTTATTCAAAATGGCACTTAGTATCTAGCAAGCTCAAGCTCAAGCGAAAATTTTAATACAAATAAAATCACGATAACGTTTTGACGTAATCTTTTTGAATAATCTACTAAATACTTTTAAATAAAAGGTTGGTTTTGCGATAAAATCTTTTAGAAAACAATTTTATAACTTACGCACGTAATACCCCTTAAGTACTTGACTTCCAACTTGATATTTGAAGATAAAAAAACAATTTTGGTAAATCCGAGCAGCTAGCAACTTGTCCGTCTCTTTATAATAAACAAGTGTGTGATTTTACAGTACTTATCTTGCAAAAGTTTCGCCATATGAAATCTGTAGTAATGGACACAATTACATGACTGTATAGTTTTAGAACGTCTGCTAACATTAGAATTACTTTAGTGCTTCTGTTTTCTTGTTTATAACTCCAGTTTTGCGTAATTTGATCTTGAAATAGAACAGTATAGTGTATACTTAAGTGAAAGTAGTTGAACATTATGAAATTGAAGCTAGAAGCAAGTTATCTTATGGAACAATATTCTTAATTGTTACGAGTGCAATTTCCTTATGTTTTTTTCTATCATGCATAAGCATAACCAAATTAGAGAGAGGATTATGATGACGAAGGATTACAGAGAGGATATCTTTTTTTTCTGAGTCGTACCGAATTAAAACAAACAATGCAAATTCTTCCATACCTGTAATGACGAGACCCGGGTATCGCTTTACCTATCTTCCACGGGAGAACGATCTTTTATAATTCTGCCCAACTTTGGTAGTGACACGTCTAAGCTAACACATGCTTTATAATGACACGTCGCACACGGCATACTTTGTACCACCACACACCATCCAGCACCTGCCTTTGTATATTAGCTAACTGCCTAATCAGCCAGTCAGCTTATACAGGTAGGTGAGGTAGTCTATCTCTCTGGTTACATAACATAATGTTAGCTGTATTCCCCGCAGGGCTAGGCTACCTCCAGTACACCCACGTTTCGCCAATTATGTTCATGTCCCATCTTTGGTTACCTATACAAAAGGCTTTTATACAAATTCGTGCTCCGTTCAATTACATCAGAAATGTTATAGAGTCATAATCATCACAAGTCCGCCCACACTAGCGGCGTCAAACAATAGGTAAGAGGCCAATGAACTGTTGACATAGACTGTCATTACTACTAACGGACTATTGTAGACTAATGCTGACTAATATAGGTTATCAGTATTACTACTTGGGACTAATAGGGGTTATTATTACTTAGTCTTGATGCGAGGTATATAATATTAGAGAATATGTAGTATGTACTCCATGATCTAATTTAGTTAATGGTAAAATTACGATAAATGTGGACATGAGGGGCTTTAGTTTTGAGTTCTAGACTAATACGTACTTCATTCTTATGGACTCGGTCTAAATGGATATTAGAAGTTTAATATTCAATACAAATGATACTAATCCACTTGCCATGGTTTAATCAATTTTTTTGCTGGCTTCATAGATAATAGAATATGTCGCAATTCCAGTAATTGGCTTGCGGGGGTCGGATTGCAATCGCTGTGGGTATAATATGATTTATAATACTCCTCCGCATATGGATCGATTGGAAGCCGATACCAACCATTACTAATGGGTACCTAATTTATGAAAGAAAAGTATACAGAAAAGCTTAGTATAGACGCCAGCATATCTAGCTACTACAATCTGTCAAATTTCTTTAATAGATTTTCAACTTTATCGCTAAAGCATAAGGTTCAAAGTTGTTTGGGAATATTTGACAGTTTCGGGTAGCTTGATGTGCTGGTTTCTGTACATTGATTGTTCGTAAAAGCAGATTGTCCCTTCAATAGATAGGTACCTAGATGTTCTATATTGTAAGTGCAGTAATGCCCGTTTTTCACTAAAACTACCTGACACCAAAATCAATGCCTAAATAAAAGAGCGCTGTTGGATTTTCAGCTTTCATTGGAAAGCCGAAAGTTAAAAATCCAACAGCGCGCTTAAGAGGAAGAACCAAAGGACCCAATATACGTCAGATGACAATGAAATCTTAAATTGTCAGGTCTCATTAAAACTCCCGACCTCTACACTCATCCCAATTATTCCCATACCTTGACCATTGCACAATTACCAATTTAATATAGGACAAGGACATAACGTACTTGGGGGAATAAGGAGAACCGTCATCGTTTCCAGACGATATTATACGACGTGGCAATGACGGTAACGTCACGAATCCATTGAAGAGCAAAGAAGTCGCCACTAGATACTAATGATACTCATCTCGCTCACATCATGTGGGGCGAGCTAGGAGCCATTCATAGGAACAAATCGATCGAATCATATCATAGGGAGATGAAAATATAAAAACAGTGTTT
Organism: Hydraecia micacea; assembly: GCA_914767645.1. NCBI lineage: Eukaryota > Metazoa > Arthropoda > Insecta > Lepidoptera > Noctuidae > Hydraecia > Hydraecia micacea. Next base: position 20,352,883 of record OU611779.1, read on the forward strand.
CCATTAATTGACCCGCGTTGACGTACGTAAGAAGAAAGGTGATTATGATAGCAGTAAGAGTTTTAGAAAGAGACCGCCATAGGTGCGATTGACAAACAAAGCGGTTCACAAATGTTAACTTCTTCTAAAGCCTGATTCACACGGTGCGATTTAATTGCCCGTGGCATGCCATAAGTTGAAGCAACTATAAAAGTTTCACTTAACACAGGAGTGAGTTACTTAAATCTGTCAACAGTCACAATTTGACGAATGCGCTCCTTTGTTTTCTTCACTTGATTACTTCTTTTGTTTACTAATCTGTGAGCACAGCTAATAATTATTCATTCTAATGTGATGGCGCCGAGATTGCGCCAACCTTTTCTGCTAAAAGATGTGCTCAGAATCGCGTATTAATTTTATTTATCTGTGAATTTCCTTGAGGGATTTTCCTTAGAGATGATAAATTGTTTATTTATAACATAACTTTACAATGCTAGACGCATTCGTAGACAAGGGTAGGTAAGGGCAGGGTACGTATCAGTATTGGGGACCTTTTCTACCTAATTGTTCAAAGGCTACTTCATATAAAAAGATCACCAAGCTGTGCGCACATATTTATTATTTATTTAATACTTTAAGCACAAAAAATGTACAGAGTTGGACTTAATGCCATAGGCATTTTCTACCAGTCAACCTTTGGGTGGTGCAGAGACAAACAGTGGTAGGTGCAATCATGAACATTCAGGAATAAATATTTTAAATATAAAGGTACGCATAAACTTATAAAAACTATGAATATAATATATAAATAATTACGTATAAATACACACATATACATTTAACTTTTAGTCAATTTCGTACATCATTAAATTAATTTTGTGTACTTGCAGAATGATTATGTGTTGTACATAGTTCGCGAGACGTGGACTGAATCTGATATGCAATTAAACACGCCATTCTCCCCATATTGTATCATATTACAGCTTAATACAGTCATAATGTTACCTATCACTCATGTTAATCATTTTAGTGTACAAAATGTTTACAAATAGTTTCGTATTCATTTAGTACAACAATAACTTAAAAAAAAATTGGGACTTATAAACCCATCAAAAAGTATAAAACACAGTGTTTTACGACGAAAACAGGCAGCCATAATAAAATAAATAATATGAAAACTAGATAAACTATTATAGTATACTTTGTAAATAGTGATAAAGACGAAAAAATCAAGCGGTAAAGTTCCTGATACCTTTGTTTTTGGGTCAAGGACGTGTTTTGAGCGAGATTGGCCTCCCGACACTAATGAGGGCCATACATTCGTCACTACATAAATATTGTCTCACGAGGTTTCACTATGGTATTTTTTTTTGGGCGGAAACCGGAATTGTTCGCCGGAATGACGAAGCTTGCCAAATTATTCGCTGAATCTGTCTAGTTCGTAATGTTGTGACACTATAGTAAAGTTTTGTTCTAATTGATTTCAGTAGCGAGATTTTTTTTAGCGTTTTAGCTTTGCTTTTGAAACATGAATTGAGAAATGGGACAGTTTCCAAGAGCGCTGTTTCGTTAACCCCATTAATATAAAAAAAATCCTCCAGCCTATGTTTACATTTACAGTTATAGAAATTATGTATTTATTTTATTTTACTTTTTGTTATTAATCTCAAGTTTAAGAAGTATTTTGCCATAATTTTTAATTTATATCCTTTAGTTTTGTTATTATTATGTGGGATCACTATTTCTGAGATTGCTGGTAAACCTATAATTGGCGACTGTGTAAGACCGAGACTATTGTGATCTATAGTAGGTACTTAGGATGTATTATACGAGTACATACCTAGAAGCTGTTGGTGTACCATAATAAATATAGATATTCTATTAGTCTGATATCTTTTATGAATTATATTTACACTCAGTCATAATTAATTTTAGCGACATACATTCATGAAATTCATTACAAGCTTCTCCCTCCGGAATACCCCATCTAAAAACAAGAAAACTAAACTACAAACGTAAATTAAATTACCATACCGACACTATACAAAAACACTACATTAGTGAAAGAGTACCTTCGGTACCTCCCCCTCTCCTGCCCCCCAACTTGCCGACGTGCCCCGCAGTCCATGCAAACGGCGGCGCTCCCCTAATGCATACAAATGTCAGTCTAGCAACTACTATGAGGAACTACTCAGAATTCTACAAGGAAACGGAAAACCCCCTTTAACTGGATAATTGTGGAAAGTTTTGGTTACTCAGGTACTAACCTGAGGTAGGTATAATTTGCTCAGTTTAAAGATTCTACTTTTACTTGCGTTGAAATTTTCGTAAACTTCACTCAAAGATTATTTATCAAGGACCTGCCCTAGAGGACTCTTAGGTAAGCTACTTTTTCTTCACCATACATCTTCAGTGAAGGTTTACTTACGAGCTGGTTACGATTTGACAGACTATAACCTGACGCATCAAAAGTTATTAATTATTAGTTTTTATTAAAATTCAATCATCCAACTAACTTCTGTTGGGGAACTTACCTACGAACGTAATATGTAAAAAAAAACTCGTAGCAATTTCTTATTGAAATTTTAATTAAAATGTATCCATCAAAATCAAAACCAAAAGTCATTTATTCAAACTAGGCTGAGAATCAACACTTTTCGAACGTCAAAATTACATAAGACAGTCCCCCAAAACGCCCGCCCTTCCCGCCCTTTCCGCCCGCCATCAAATTACTTTTCTTTCCTTGTGCAATTTACTTTGTATTTTCCTTAAATAGGCAACTACACACCGCTGTTATCCTATACAATATTTCTCTAATACCTTTTCACTTAATCCAAAAACCCTACCTGACACCACTTACATAGCTGAAACTAGTTCTATAAATACGTGCTGGTCCGCGGCGAAGGTCAAGTCTCGTGGAGCACCAACTTGAAGCTGTGCGGTTCCGGCGGCGGATCAGACGAGTATCGACTATCACACCTACGAGGTTCACGACTTTTATTCTGTACAAAAGTGGAGAAACAAAAGAGAATAGGCACTCTATGGTTTTGTTGACAGTACTGGAATTCATTATTTTTTTATCCCCGTACTAGAACTGTATATATCAATTACATCAACCAAATGAACTATTTCATAATTATTCTTTATGATACCTATCTATATACATATAATAAAATCGTAGGAAAGTCAAAACTGTACATTGAATATTTTTTAAAAAGAATACTTGGGGCGTGATCTGCAATCGATTTCGAAGCCAAAAATATAGTTTTTAGAATTTTTGTCTGTTTGTCTGTTTGTCTGTATGTATGTCCGGGATAATCTCAAAAAGTACTGCATGGATTTACTTCAAATTTTGCATGAATATTACTAAGAGGTCGGGTCAACATATAGGCTACATATTATCACGCTATCACCTACGGGGGAGGAGCTGTGAATCTTTATTTTTCTTACGCATTCTGTGACAGCGTGTAATATAACGACGCATATTTAAATGTTGTTTTTGAGTAAGCCATGCTATAATCTAGCTTTACACTATAAAAACTACGCCATTTAAGTAACTTGGGCAGAGAAACATAGTTTAATGAATGTTAGTAGTATAAAGAAAATTTTGAAGCAGCGCCATCTATGAGATTTCATAAAAATCAAATGAAGTTACATGTTAACAATTTTTGGAAATTAATAATTTAAATTTGATCATGTTGGCGAGGTTAGTAGTTAGTTATTCTTAAAATTCATAGATGGTAATGTGCATTTTCTTCATAAAAGTTGTATCGTATAGTTCGTTTTGACAAATTCAAGGTCCAACAAAACCCTCAAAATCTTGAGCAGAGTTGAGGAAGACAATTTAAAAAAAATGCGGTATTAAGTATTACAAAAAAGTTATGTTCATTGATGATGATCATTTCTCCATCAATTTCATGTTATTAGTACAAAATAAACATTGACTGTTAATACTTTTGTTCGGTATTTATCTGTGTGATTATTGCTTGGCAATTAATATATTTCCATGTCGTATACCTAATTATAAACTTAAATGTGATGTAAAATGTCACCTTCTCGACGTTGAGCAAAATTGGGATGACACCCTCGCGGAGGCGAGCGTCAGTGACAGTCCCAGCCGCATGCGTCATCTGTTTGCCGTCACCTTGGTGTTTTGTGGGAGAAGTATCGTCATCATCTGTCTGAAGATTTCCTACGAGCTTTGAGGCGTGCTACTGGAGACGAAGTCAAAGTAACTGATGAACGGGTGCTGAACATCTGTCTCAGTTCACTTCAAGATGTGGTCATTTCTATCGGCGGCAATCCACTGATCGAATATGGGTTACCAGCTCCCCAATCATCACCGCATCAAGACCGTGGAAATCGGGAGTATAACGCTGAGACAAATTATGATCCGGGCGAAATGACCACCATACGAAATGACCATGTCGCTTTGTTCTCTTCAGAGCAAAAACAAATTTATGACACCGTCCTTGAAAGCGTTGGGCAAAACCAGGGTAAAATGTTTTTCTTGGATGCTCCTGGTGGAACAGGAAAAACATTTGTTACCACTGGCATACTTGCAGAGGTCAGGAGGCAAGGCAAAATTGCTATTGCTGTAGCGTTGTCGGGAATCGCTTCCACACTGCTTCCGAATGGCATAAAAGCACATGCCATGTTTAAAATTCCCATCGATTTAGAGAGCGCTGAAACGCCTGTTTGTGGTGTGTCACGTAACAGCGATAAGGGACACGTGCTCAAGGAATGCTCTCTGATCGTATGGGATGAGTGTGCGATGGCCAATAGGAAGGCAGTTGAGGCCGTGGACAGAACCCTGCAGGACATCCGCAGGAACGAACATTTGACGGGTGGTGTCACAGTTCTGTTCAGTGGCGATTTCCGGCAAATGCTTCCCGTGGTGACGCGGGGATCGAGGGCTGACGAGGTGAATGCTTCGTTGAAACAATCTTCGTTGTGGTCACGAGTTCGTACGCTGCGCTTGACCATTAATATGAGAGCTCGGCTCGGCGGAAATGCACATGCTCAAGAATTCTCCGATGTCCTTCTAAGTCTTGGCGAAGACACTCTACCAGAAGAGAGAGGTGGACAGGTGGTGCTTCCAGAGTCTCTCGGTAGAGTGGTATCCAGCTTAGAAGAACTCATTCGCCGTGTGTGCGGGGACATCAGTCGTATACCGCACCAGCAGAATTCTTGGGTGTGTGAGCGGGCCATTTTGACACCCAAAAATGATCAGGCTGCAGCAATTAATGCATGCATTCTCTCGGAAATTGAGGGGAATGAAGTGGTCTACACTTCGATAAACACTGAAGTGGTCGAGCAAGATGACGTCACCCATTATCCCGTGGAATTTCTGAACTCCCTGTCAGCAAGTGGACTTCCAGCGCATACCATCAAGCTGAAGGTCGGTGTCCCGATTATGCTTCTTCGGAACCTATCTCCTCCGAAGTTGTGTAACGGGACCCGCCTTAAAGTCATCTCGCTCCACAGACACACCATTGAGGCGGAAATTCTTACGGGTTGTGGCGTCGGCGAGGCAGTATTTATACCACGCATTCCCCTCATACCTCATAACTTCCCGTTCCAGTTCAAGCGCGTACAGTTTCCCGTGAGTGTTTGCTTCGCGATGACAATCAATAAGTCGCAGGGGCAGACACTAAGGGCAGCGGGTTTCGACCTCAGGACGAGTTGCTTCTCACACGGGCAACTGTACGTCGCTTGCTCCCGCGTCACCAGTCCTGACTCTCTTTACATTTTGGCTCCTGGCAGCATAACTATCAACGTAGTTTATAGGGAAGTGTTATAAGGTATGATACCTTTGTACGTATTTTTACTCTTTTGTGTCCTGGAATGTATTCCTGTATTATTTTCTCTCATTTCCTTCAGTCACATCTTATGACTGAACTCAGCAGGATTCCCATAAATCTCTCTTCACTTGCTTCGCTTGCAATAAAAACTTATATATTTTAATGCTATTTTAAAAGTTGTTTACTTATAATGCTATAGCACGCTGGCATCTTACGTATTTTTGGTGCTGTAGAGCCTTCACGCAGACGACGTCGCGGGCAGCAGCTAGTTGAAAATAAAATCCGGGTGTCCACCGACTGGTGCGTGATAAGGGTGGAGATGACAACTTCGAAAGCATCCTGATTATCTCTGCTCATAACAACAAAAACTAATTAGCATAAATAATAATTGCCTATATTTTTTCTTTGGTACCAATTTTTTTAGGTTTATAGGTACTGCCGAAAATTTTCTATCACACCCTTCTACGAAGCGTGGCAATTTTTATTGCTGTAAATTTTATTGCTTTTGATCATTTATATTGCCCTTGCAATTGCGAACATCAACGTTAACATAATTAAGCTGACCCAAAAAAATAAATCAGCCTCCTCTTCAATCAATCCGAAAGTCAGCGACAGACCAATCAATATCAATCATTACAAACTTATCCAACGAGCAGGAGTCGAGCCAATCACTCTGATTGCTTCCGAAAAACTTCATAGCTTTTAAACAATGTTTAACAATCATTAGGTAATCGTTAAAATTGTTTGAAGAGTCAAACTCGTAATTATTACGAGCAGATAGCGAATAGATTTAATGAATAGACTCGCCTGGAAAGTATTTAATTGGCGCTCCTTGGAAACTGTAGGTAAAGATTAAATAAAAATAAAATTTGCTGTGAATAAAATGTCCAGTGATTGAAAGGAGCTCTCACGCCCAGCAGGTATGTGTTTGGAAGACAATTAAATCGGTGTACCCGTAACATAAAATACCCGTCAAATACATGACCGAAGTCGGTTAAAACGTAGAGAGGCAGACACGTGTCATGCTGAATATAATACAGTCTTGCAGACTGTATTTAGATACTATTTTCTTGCTCGAGAATTCTAAAGAGTTCTCTTTGTATATTCATCTAAATTTATATAAGGCTGTAGGTGTTAATCTCGGATTACTGAAAGATCGCTGTAGTAAAAACCGTGAAGGATTTTCTCATAGTGAGAAAGCTTGGCCAGAGTATTTTATACACCCGCACAGAACAAAAGGGACCTAGTACATAATCTAGTATCTCTAGCTACGACCAACAGACGAAAAGTCGTTCTTTACCTATTCATCAAGAAATTGACAGGCGGACGTCGCCGTCGGGGACTGATTTGCATCACAGGAAAGCACACAGCTTCGATGTTTCAGTCTGTTTACTGAATACGAACAAGTTTTATTTAACAACTTTTTTGGGCCAATATTGTACCAACCGACACGCGACGGCTGCCGTGGTTTACAAAACTCGTTGAATAAAGCATTCAAATTACTAACGGATAAAAATAGTTGATTTAGTGAGATAGCCACCCTTTACAAGTTATCGTAGTTATCACGGTCGGTAGCCTGTATAGGCATCCGTAACCTCTACAAATAGCTTTTTTTAATCTCTCACGAAGCTTAGAACTTTCTCAAATATATTACAGTAGTAACACTGGGGATAATAGAACATGAACAATGGAACTGAGTACTGTAACAAATACATTACAACAGTTAAATAATTCTGACCCGTCGCTCTGTGCGCTTCCTCGAAGTTTTCACTGAAATATTCAGATGACTCGCTTCCCGCCATCATAACCTGATTCACGCAGCATAAAACGACTAGATTTCCTGAGAAATATTATCACTCTTTATACATCATCTCAAAACTCAGGTAAATTGAAAAATTGCTGACATTATTTAATGAGAATAAGACGTAGACAAGGTGACCATGCGAATGATGCGGAAAACCAATGTATTTTAATCTTCATAGGTACGATCACCTCAGTGATTAATCTCATTGAAAGCATCATTCAGGTTTACATAATTATCACTATCATGCTTTTTATTCTTAACAACTTTGACATTGTTAACACTTTGTATAATTGGAATTAGGAAAAGTGCTTCACTTTTAGTTGGACGAGTGTACGTGAAACTCGAGACGAGTAATTAAGCCTTGAGACCAGAGTTACGTCAGTGGGAAGTGTCGGCCAGACAGAAGATATTGGCAAAGTTGGCCACATCCATTACTGTTCACCGACCACCCGCAAACTGCTGAGATTCGCTCCAGACTGAAACAACTAATTTATGGTCTTCGGTACAACTTTTCTTGTTGCATTTTTAGGTTGATTGTGATTTGAATTCAACTAGATCAAGAAGAAGAGGCCTTAAATCTCTTTTATGTAAAATTTGAGGAGATTTAACTATTTAAGTCTTTACCTGAACAGTTTATCGCAGTACGTTCTGCAGCACATAGCTATTTTTAGGGTTGCGTATCTCAAAAGAAAAAACGGAACCCTTATAGGATCACTTCGTTTTCCGTGTGTCTGTCTGTCAGTCGCTCAAGGCCTTTTTTCTCAGGGACGCGTGGAGGTATCAAATTGAATGCGAATTTCTACTCGTACAGTCCCTTGGAGCTCTAAAAAATCAAGCTTCTAAGTCAACGCATTAAGAAAATACGGCGATTTCATCATCATCATCTGCCTAGCCTTTCCCCAACTATGTTGGGGTCGGCGTCCAGTCTAACCGGATGCAGCTGAATACCAGTATTTTACATAGAGCGACTGCATATCTGACCTCCACAACCCAGTTACTGGGTAATACGATACCCCTTGGTAAGAATGGTTGTCAGATTTTTGGGCTTCTGACGACCCGTAATGACTGTCAAAGATCCACGAATGACAGCCAAAAATATGGCCATATAAGTGACATCAGACAGACAGGGTACTTCCCGTTAACCTAGAATCATGTTTGGCAAGAAGCAAGGTCTCACAACACCAGTAAAGGACAAAGTCCAAAAATCGCTAATTTGTAGTTTTATCACATTAAAATACGATTCTAAAATTACATTTGCAGTTGGGGAATTGACCGTGACGTACGGGAGAAAATGTTTTGTTTTTGGGATAAATTCATCCCAACTGAACTGAACGAAACCTTTCATTGTGCGTGGTCCGACACACACTTGGCCAGTTTTTTTTTCATTGCCTGAAGACCAGGTTAATGACCTTTACCATAAAGTAATAAGTACTAGCTCATCAAGTAGCCGTTGTCGCGTTGAGCTGAACAAGAACAGCCGCTGCAAAACCTTTTACTATCTTAACATACTTAAGATTCCAATTAGCCCCAGAATGTTCAAAACTTCCCAACTTATCTAGCCATAATATCACTTAAAATCCAGTTTCCAAAAGAGAACTAAAGACAAAGTTTGGTACAAAGTAATTGTCGCGACCGGCGCGCGGCGGCGGCGGCGGTGCAATCTCATAACAGTTAACAGCACCGGCAGTGCCGGCACTCGCGAGCGGGCGGGACTAAGTGAGCGCGCGGCGCACTGTGCTGCCGCTTCCAATTAAATTGTAGTCACACAGAGTTCCAAGGAGTGAGAAACGTGGAAGCGACATAATTGTGTTCTGAACGAGTCATGTGCTAACCGAAAATAGTGAGTCAAGAAGTGAGCAGAGCAGCTAAGGAATTACGTTAATGGTATAAGCAGTAATCTTGTATTGCGAGTTCAACCGCATACATGAACATGTCTTCATCTCCCAAACGTCGCGATTATAATAATTAAAACTATGTTAAGTACCTATTGGCAATTGATGAGGCTTGAGGGAAGATTTATATTCAACTATCTCGTAAATGGTCACTTCCGCAGACTGTACACCTCCGTGCACAGCATCCAGCAGACTGTACACCTCCGTGCACAGCGTCCAGCAGACTGTACACCTCCGTGCACAGCGTCCAGCAGACTGTACACCTCCGTGCACAGCGTCCAGCAGACTGTACACCTCCGTGCACAGCATCCAGCAGACTGTACACCTCCGTGCACAGCGTCCAGCAGACTGTACACCTCCATGCACAGCGTCCAGCAGACTGTACACCTCCGTGCACAGCATCCAGCAGACTGTACACCTCCGTGCACAGCGTCCAGCAGACTGTACACCTCCGTGCACAGCGTCCAGCTATGCATCGCGTGCCAACCCAAACAATGTCATGGCGCGGCCCGATATTTCATGGAAACCTTCCACAGGCTTTTGGTTATTTGCGTCCGATATATAACTCGATTTCATACGTTTTTCCATAAAATGTCGAACAGAACGTGTTCTGTTTTCAGATTTTATGAATTTTAACAAAACGAAAACGCGTAAAGTGTATACATTTTTGTCGGGAGCAGTTTTATTACATTACTACTCACGTTTAATTATTTATTGTAGCAATCATTTATAATGTATTAGATAATCTAACAAGTCAATACCAATCATGAACACCAAACAAGAATATACAACAAACATGCAACCATAATACTCATGACATACTGAAGATATACCCCCAATGCCTGAAAATTTCCATCGCCAAACACCAGCCTCTCAATGACCGCTACTACGACCGTCATAGAGGCAAATTGTAGTGCTATTACTGAATCATGTTGGACTGATGATTTGATCACTCACACACGTTCGTCATTGGAGGAACAAACATGTTTGTGCAGCCAACACAATTGCAGCTCGTTAGTGAGCTCGATACTATGTACAATGTAGACAAACGAGGGTACTATTGTATATAACATGTATTATATACTAACCCTTTATATTAACGCTTTTTGTGATTGAAAGAATAATGCTTATAATTTTGCGTCCACATATTCAATTATATTCAATATGGTTTAACAAGCCGCAATAACAACATTAAGGAAAGATGATGGCAAGATGTGTCGACGACATAGTCAGGATTGTCGGGAAGGCCTGATTGGCAGACAACAGGGCAGAATGACGTAACCCGAGGGCGGTTTATGCAAAAGGGCTTTTTTATGAGACAAAAGGCTGTGAATGATGATGAAGATAGATCAATGTATCCAAGTGTATCCTGATCTGGGCTATTATTACGCTCTACAACTGTAGCAGGTTATGAGGATTGTGACCAATATACATAGTTGTTGTGGAAAAAGAACATAACATCACGCCTGTTTCCCCCAAAGAATTAGAGAGAGGTGTACGTATATAATTATTTTTAAGTTCTGGAAATCGAGCCCAGGACGCTCCGCAGTAGCTTGCGACCACTAGACCATCGAGGCAGTCAGTAGTGGAACTGGAAACATTATCCTACTTTATGACAACTACGAATAGAACGCTATAAATCTTCTCAAATTACCCACATGGGCTGACAGGGGGTGTCGTATCTGCACCAGCACGCGATCCATTGACACTGACCTTGTGCGGTGATAGAATAGCGTGAACTGTGCCTCCGCGCGCCGCTGCAAGTCTATTTATATCAATCGTTTCGTGACTGACTCACAGACTGACAGACAATGCGGTGCCATTACAAATATAATCTATCTATTTACATAAAACAGATTCGTGACTGTAGTGGTGCATGAAGAAGCCAACCCTAACATAGTAAAAGGCTGAGCAGAGGATTATGACGATGGCAGTAAAGAATGGTGAATGTACATGAACAAGGATTGTTAGGAACTCCACCGCTAGACAATAGGGAATTAAAGTCTGTAAGCGGATGAACTCGCGAGCAAAAACTGTAACGCTAATAGTTTATGTAAAATTTAAGACGACAAAGCTTAACCAAACAGTTGACTCCACACAGTGGGTCACAGAAGTGATAAAGTCAATACCTACCCAAATGTTAAGGAAGCCTCAATCCCTATCCAAACGAATGTATTTAAATGGAGCAGTGAGTTGGTACAGACGTTTATTTGTTCTACTTCCACGACTCCCACGTCCATCGTAGGGAATTGGAAGACGGATTATCTGTGACTTGGGGACGGACAGCTACTTTTATATAGATAAATAGATTATTCTTCATTGTGCAGGAAAAGCAACGAATTTTACAAAAATGGTAACGAAAATGGTGATCTCATCGCAGTCAGCAATTTCAAATGTACGAGTATAAAACGAGAAATATAAATTGTACTTTATGCACGACCCTTTTATATTGTTGAACAGAAAATAGGACCGGCCTATCAAAGATCTCTTACATAATGATATAATATTAAAAGCAAAGTCGCTTTTCGTTTCTGTTTGTATGGCCACTTAGACCTTGCAAACTTCACAATGTTTGATCTGATTTTCACCATCATTTAGAGCATTTACTATATAAAACAATAATTTTATACTTACATAGAATAGAGGAATCTTCATGTTTTGCCAAATCGTAAAAACCGTGCGAAGCCGAGGCGGGTCGCTAGTACCTACATAATAAATGGATGTCCAAAGATCACAACATGAATAATCTTATTATGGCCGCTGACACAGTACTCACAGCGCGCAATTCATGACGCATGTCATTCAGGTATTAACTACGGTCAATGTTATCTAGATCATCACTATTCATCACAGTATACCTTTACGTAAAATAGCACGACGACTCTGCTGACTACATGATGAATCAACTAAAATATCAATGATTAGCACAACAAGCATTATATCAATTGCCATTTGCCAAAAAATGGAGGCGTTATTTATTAATACAGAGACGAAATATGATGCTGACAAACTTAAGCACGCAGTCCAGCCCTCTACATCCGGACCTACCGCCGACGAACCAAACAAGCGCAAACCGCGGATCGTGGTTGTAGGTGTGCCGACTACTTTGGCTGAAACTGAAGTCTTCAGGTGCATTTATCGACAGAACGTAGCCGACAAGTTTCCAGCAATGCCTTTGGAGTCCTTATCACTCGTAAGCTACAAATCTGGGAAGAAAGATGCGTCATCGACCTGTAACTACGTCATTGAAGTTACAGCCAATATACGTAAATCCCTATTATCCCAATCAAGGCTTTATATAAATTGGAGGTCATGTCAGGGACTTCACCTTGCTCACCAGATGCTGCAAATGCCAAAAATATGGTCATGCAGCAAAAATATGCAGAGAGCTAAAATTTACGTGTGGTCACTGCGGTGACACTCGATGTCAGAGCGCGCGAAGAAAGCTGACACAACTGTATCGACTACGAGGGCGCCTAGAACGTCATATTTAAGGCCAGACTTTCTCTACAAAACACTGCACTGGCCTACAAGACCTCGATTTTGTTGATGTTTAAGCATTTTAGTCGTCCGCAGCAAAAATCGAATAAACACATTACCTCGAACGTGATTTAATTTTGTGCAACATTGACTTTAACCCATTTATCAATTTCGGCTGACGCAAAATCATATCATATTTATGTGTTTAGCTAAGTTTTATAGTGCATGAAACTATTTTACGCTGACTAAATAATTACGTACTCGTATAAGACTTTTTGTTATTTTGATCTTTAAGGTAAATAGTATTTAAATAAACTAGGTATAAAAAGATTACTACTACTCAAGACTTCGAATGTTAAATATTGTTATGAATTTGATTGTCCTATTCCTATAGGTAAAGTATGCTCATGCCGCCTGTGATACAGGTTTATCCTAGTACAGGCATCTAACATTATTATACCTTTGTAAATAATGTCTCTATCTCAGACTATGTAATAATTTTACCAATTTTAATACTGAATAAAAAAATTTTTATTTATTTGGTCCAGTCGCTACCAAATAAATAAATAAATGTTTTATTCAGTATTAAAATTGGTAGATTATATTATTGATGGCTACGATGAAATCCTATAATTTGTGAACGCTGTTGGGTTATAAATAAATTATAATTATAATTATATGGCGATCGTTGGCTAACGAGATATTTATTCTCACAAGAGATAACTTACATGGTCAGGCTAAAAAAGACAACCGGATACATCAATAGAGATCGAATTATTTTATGTTTCGACAAACAATAATCACCGCTGACATTCTCGATAGGTCTGACTTTCAACAACGTTTATAAAAATATTTCGGAAGGATATTTGAAAATGATGTGGTCTGAAAACGTAAACAACAAATATAGCTAGAAAAATAAACAAACCAACTTATCATAAGAATTATTACACATTTCCAAGGACCCATGTCACCCAAAGAGACGAGACCTTCATCAGAGACCGCGGACGTGTGACGTAGTGGTGACAGGACACTGGATGCTGACCGTGAACTGTGACGTCACCAACATGGCATGGGACTCCCCTCTAACAAATGAACTTAATTTGATTGATGGATAAGGACTATTTCCCCATAACCGCAATAATCAACTATGTTTGATTTAATCGTCAAATGTAATACGACAGCATTATTTCTTTTTACAAACTTTTTTTGCTAGCAGCAAATTATACTACTCAATTAATTTTTCGATAAAGATGATAATAAAATATAAGTGTGATTGATCTATTAAAAAATCTTTAGAAATCTAGTTAGTTATGATTTTTAATGATTTTTTGAACAAGAGCAAATGAGCAAGCTCCAGACATTTAGATACGGAAGTGGTTACAAGGAAAAATCAGAAAGAAATCCAAAGAATGAAGTCCCACATGACGTAATTCGGAGCGTACATGCATGCACATGATGCAGCACAATGCTATCTCATGTGACAATGATACTGACCTTCAGTGCCAACACGCCATAGAGCGCACGATATCATAATATTGTACGGACAGTATGGACACCATGACATGCAGTCGGGCATGACGGAATATTTACGAGATGTCACGAACTCAATGTTATTATGTACTTAAAGAAATTATATTAAATAACGACGATTAATTTATCTTGGACACAGTTACTGGACAAACAAGAGTTTTCCATGGTAATACCTAGTTCTAAGAAATTCCTTCTAGAAAAACTCTAGTTGTAAACATTTATGATATAACTGTATATCAAAAACTAAGAAAATCCATTAAATTCCTATCATGTATATTTTATGTAACAGAAAAAAGGGTTTTGCACATCATTTTATAAAATGAGTTTAATATAATCTACAAAAACTGTCCACCAAAACTAGGCAAAAACCCGTAGTTGTTGAAATTCACCCTCAGGCCTGTTTTAAAAGGTCAGAGTTCAAATCACATAAGAGTTCCATATTATATTTTGGTATTGAAAGCCGACTTAGTGTTTCATTTTCACAACTACTCCTGTTAATTTTCGCCCAGCATCAAAGAGCTACAGGGCAGTTCTTAATTTATATGCTCATGCATGCATGTGTATATGGTCGCGTCGTCTCCGACGGGATAGTCTTGTATTCGCGATCAAATATCTGTGTCCTGTAGCCATGACCTTCGTGAGTAACACCACACATCCATACATCAGTGCAGACAAAGGCATTACATTTACGAGCTGATACAAACTAACGTTATGTACCTATCATAAAGTTTTTATTTGCGGTGCCGTGTGTTATGGCGTCGTAAATACGTTTGGCGAGATGTATCATGAGATAGTTTTCCAGAGCATTTGTTTAGGTTTAGTTGTTAAATGACATTGTTGTGATTGACCAACGACTGGTGCCTAATGCTTTTGTTTAGAGTTTTGGACATTCAAAGGCCTCCGAATGTTCTCTTTTTATTAAGCTATTGCATAGCTTATCTTGGGCTTTGAGCGCGGCGACCGAATGAAGAAATTCCGTAACGAAAATAAACCTAACACCCCCCACTCCGACCGGCACAGCGGTGCAGCGTTGAAAGCCGTGCATCGTCTAACGTCGTATCAGTTCGGCAGACTTCGGCACGGTGTTTGTGTGCGTGCGACTAGACGTATGCTATGCAATAGCTTTACCGCGGCAGTCCCCGAGTGCCACACGTATTTTATCATATGTTTTCTGAAGCTGAGGAGCTCGTGGCGAAGTAATAATAACCGCACGGGTCGATCGATCTGGTCGCTTGCCACGGTCGGTTCGTAGATGGATGACCATCTATACACCACTCCGTGGCTCGGAAAGCATGTCAAGGCGTTGATCCCGGCTGTCATTCTTGCATCTCTGACAGTCTTTACGGGTTGTCAGTAGCCCGAAAGTCTGACAACCAATCTTACCAAGGAGTATCGTGTTACCCAGTAAAGTAACTGGGTTGTGGAGGTCAGATAGGCAGTCGCTCCATGTAAAATACTGGTTTTCAGCTGCATCCGGATAGACTGGAAGCCGACCCCGACATAGTTGGGAAAAGGCTAGGCAGATTGATTGATATTTTCGAACGCGTACCGGAAGACGTAGTGTTGAAAAGCCTCCCATAAGGTGGACCGGTGAAGACCGCAAGAATCCGCTGGGTATCAATAGCGATGCTTGGGGGAGGCCTATATCCAGAAGTAGACGTATTTCAGCTGAAATGATGAATGAAGCGATAAGGCCGCCCACTGTATATTTTTAGTGATCAATAATTCTTTTTGTTATGTATTATTTGTGGTGTACAATAAAGTATATATAAATAAATAAATGATGACGTGAGAATAAATAAAATAATAGTTAAGACAATATCAGTTTCATTGTAGAACTCAAAGTTAATTACAATTCTCAGCCATCTTCACTAACCCCAGTCAAGTAATGACTACCCAGTAGTACCCAGAGAGCCAAGAGCAAGGCAAAGTTAATAGTTCATTCACTACACTTTGACGCCGAGTTACCTGGCACACGTTGGACGTTACAATGGACTCTCTCACAGATTACATGCTCTGTGGTTTCTGTGCTGGATATTACCACTGAAGTAATGCATTGTTATGTGTGAGGTATTAGCTCCTTAGCTTATGAGTTACAAGCATTGATATTGGTAACTAAAGAATCAATTTGACGACAGTATTCATCTATTACTTATAGCTCACAGACTGTTTCCTAAAGGGAATCGTGTGCAATTTGGATTGAGTGATCTTTTTTTAATTCTTAAGTGAAGGAAGAAGAAAGGAGGAGTGGTTAAGGAAGTGTTAAGTGTCTACAATAATCTATAGGTAGTAGATATCATGTATGTGTGATTAAACTGCATGTCAATTTTACATCAGATATGCCAGTAAGAGACAATAAAGACCAGCAACATATTGGAATCCCCCTATGAACCCGACAATCAAACAAATGTATGAGCAAGCAGTCTGCATGTTAGTCATCCACAACTCACAGAGTTTCAGACATAAAACCCATATATCTATAATAAAAGGCAATGGGGCTATTGCCCCGACCACGGCGACAGGTAATGGTTTGTCGCGCTGGGAATACACTTTCAGCTCGACAGGGATAGATCGAGCTACCAGCGTTTTGAGCGAAAAAAGCTATTCAAGTAATAGAGTCGCTACAGTAGCTTGTAGTTGTCCCACTGCAGGACAAATGCCCTTTATCACACAGAATAAAAAGGAACATTAGTTGTCAAGCTCCAGCTTGACAACTAATGGCAACTAATGGCAGCTTGAGCTTGATGATTTAAAATAGCTAACCCGTTATCCATAACGGGTTAGCTATTTTAAATCATCAAGTTTTCACCCACCATAAAGTCAATGATTTCTAAAAAAAACTTAGAAGAACAATCAGACGTACAGGACGTTCTTACTAATCAGCAAAACATACAGTTCAGTTCGCAAAATCAAAACATATATTATGACACGTTCGTACAGTTACTAAAAGATGGCAAACGAGTGACTTAGTTTTATACGATTCCCCTTAACAAATAATCCACTCTCTTCCCTGACGGCTCTTATGTAGTTTTTTGATTAAGTTTTACATGTTCCATTCCACTTATATTAATACCTTAATTAATGTCTGCTGTACATGTAGGTCAGTAACCCGGCTACGTAATAATATGGTATTAAAATGTACACGTTACTGCGGTAATGACGCGACAGACAGCTCGAGGCGCGTCGCTGTGGAAACTTCATTAGGTTAGATTGAACTACTGTGGTAAATAGAATACTAAAATGATATATAGTATTTTTAAATAAACTTGGTTTAGTGCAGGTACTTATTTCATCTAAGTAGTAAAAAAATACAAATCCCTAAAATCCCCATTGACAATCCTCATCAATGCCCTATTTTTTTTTTTACCACAAATCCCATTTACAATCCCTGATAACCGTATTAGTCATCTACTTAACAACACCTACATACGTTAGTGTCATTTGTGTTGTACACATATTGTGTGGTTCTCGGCACACAATAGACTTCCCACTCTTCTGTCAAAGGGTTACTGAAAATAACTTTTTTTTTTATTGCTGAATGAGCCCGCACTTGACCTCGATCACGCCTGATGGAAAGCCATGGATGAGGTCTATGATGGAACGAGCGTTCCCAGAAGATGCCTAAGGCACTGGAACTACTACGCATCGACGAAACACAGCAGGCTGCTTGACGCCGGACTCCGGTGGGAGGGTGGTAGCAAACCAGGTGGGCGTTAGCCCTACCACCGCAAGGGAAGTTGGCCAGTTAAATAAGGTGTTGGGTGCGACTTTCCAGGATGCGCCGAGCGCTCGGTTCAGTTGAGTAACTGACGGAACAAACTGCGCTACACGAGGAGGCTTCTTCATGCATCCCGACATCACGTATGATTGCTAGAATGCTTGTAGCATCCTCTTCCACCTCAACCATCCATTATGCCGATCGTAAAAAAAGAAGGAGGAAAAATCCATATAATACCAGATAACCACAAACCTTTACAAATTAAAAAAGCACGAAATAAAACTAAAGTAAAAAAATACTACCTAACTGAAGTTAAACAAGGTAAAATAATGAAATAACTGCGAAAAAAACTGAACACAATCGGATAGGAAGTGAGGATTTCTCATTAAATTTAATAAAGAGGCAGTATTCGCCGAAATTCTGTGACATTGTGTGAACATGTTACATTTTAATAGCTCATTTTCATAGAATGCTCATTAAAATCGGTGTCATGATTAATTAACGAGGCTATCAAATAATTTCGCGGTAATATTCCGACTCATTACCGTGAAATCTCAACAAACATTCTGTTTACGTTTCACGAATATGAATACACAAACTATAAAGTTAGATTAGGTACTTATCTTAATTAAAAAATAATTATTACAAAAATAAACCTATATACTTACTTTTTAATAAATAAAAGAAAATCATTTGACCAATTATTAATATTTTACGAATATAACTTACCCTTCTCCAAGAAAACTTGAGAAGTTTGCTACACAAAGTGTAAACACGCGCCTCTACGGCGTAGCTTCGTAGCAGCGTAGCACGGGCGGGCGGCGCGCGGGCCTACGAAAGACTGGAGTTGCCTTTACGAACAGCTCTCATGCGTGGCCCAAGTGTTGAAATACAAGCGGTTCTTATTATTTAACTGGTCGAAATTAAGCTTTAATTACATTTTGAATTGTACCTACACTGTGTATTTGGGTCAATGCCATCGTCTCCAATTTATAACTATTATTTCAGTACTGATTTTACAGAATTTTTAAAGAAGTTATGAAGTGTTATTTATCTTTGTAAGAGCTTTATTTGACCTTGTATAATTAAAACCTTTTAGATAATTAACGAAAACACTGTTTATTGTTAAGACTGTGAATTTCATTCAAATGTTGCCAGTAACGTGTCTTGTTCTTCTCTGAAAACATAATTGAAGAGGTAAAGGTTCATTTTAATGCCCTTCATGGCGTAGATTGAATTGGAGATAGTCACAAAAGACTTATGTGTCATCTAGTTGAAATAATGTCAGGTACTTAGATGAGCCATTTCGACGGTAATGTAACTTAACCTGTCATAAGTGCGTCCTGTAGGTGTAAGTGGGTGAACATGATATGAGTGAAACTAAGTCAATTCGTTTAGAGGAACTCTTAGGCCACGTTTACACTAGACATATAGTCAGTCGCCGATTGTGAGCCGGCTTACTATGAGCCCTAGTGTGGACACGTAGTCATAATAGCGTATTGTCAGTTCGGTATGAACGAAAAGTTGAAAATGCATGTAAAAACATTGCGTAAAGCTCGCTCACAGTCAGCGACTGACGAAACGTCTGGTTCGAACGTGGCCTTAGTTATAACTTGGGCAAAATCATATAGGATGGCATGCATCCTATGTGAGTTTTCGAAGTTATCTAGAACTATTTGTTCCCCGTTTGGTGTAGGTACTTGGAAATGTCTAACGGCATAAAACAAATAAAAAAGATAGTGCACGACGCAAAAAAAACAGCTTTTTTAATAATAAAGTTTTTTATATTGCCTTTTTCAATGACATAAGTACCAACACATACTAAAGTTCAGTAGCACGGCACTATCTACTGTCGAAGTTATTTGTATGGAACAAATATTTGCCAAAAGAATACATATCGGTTTTTAAAATTATTCCTCTTTACTTAGTACCTAAGCTCTCCAGTCATTCGCAATTTCATTTTGAATATTTAAAAAATGTATTTGACTTCCAGCGTTTTGAATTTTTATCAACTTTATTTTAAACAGAAAAGTGCCTCAGAGGCCTATTGGTTAAGAATATACATACTAATTCTGAATGATGTTTCTTATCTGACACTGGGATAAGAAATAGTGTATAAGCACAATCAGCCTATAACGTTCCCTGCTGGGACACAAGCCTCCTCTGTGAGAGAGAATGGGCCGTAATACACCACGCGAGCCCAGTGCAGGTTGGTACACGTTACATGTCTTGGAATTTCTAGGACATGTCGGTTTCTTCACAATGTTTTCCTTCATCGTTTTGAGAGCAGTGGTAATTAAATAAATGACACAAAGTAATGCGCCTACTTGGGATCGAACCCACGACCACCGACACGAAATTTGGTTCATAATTATGAACCATCTCCGTCGAAGTATAATAATGATATCCTCGTCCCTTATTAATTTACATTTTATTTTCAGTTACACAAACCAGGCGCCATTTTACGCATATAATTTATGTCGTCATAATTACTTTTATACGGAGTAATTAGAATTACGTTCGTGAAACATTGTCGGGTCAATGTCAGACCCTAATCTTCGGTTAATTGACTTAAATATGGGTCAGTTGGCCATTTCTGTCCTAGATTTTTCGTGGCCTGAGCCTTTTCAAGGATAGATGCGTCTGATAGTCATAGTCAACTAACTATCTAGAAGTTAGGCAATAGTTTAAGACCATAGATTGTTTTTTAGATAGTCGGATTATTGTGAAGATCAGATAGCACTCACTCAGGGTTATATTTTTACTGATTCAGCCGCTTAGGGACAAACTAGAAGCCGACTGAAAACAAACTTTTAACGATTATAGATTTGTGTGTTTTATCTTTGGCACCTTTGACTAGTTAAAAAATCATAAATCTACAATAGTTAAAAGTATTTTTTCACCTTTCTCTAAATGCAATATATATATATAACTGTAGTAGACTAACAGTAGTCTGTTGATGTCTAGTTGTGAATTCTGGAGCTACTTTTGTGGTGAGTAAGACTCGTGACCGCATGGTAAATATCGTTAGCGTACGGGACACTGCTGCTATAATATATCCCCATTAGAAGGAAAACGCGTTTCTTAATCAGTTTCCGGATGAAACAAAACAGTAAATATCTCTTGTTATTCCATTAACTCAAGACAAACAAACCAGCGCCAAATGTTAATGATAATTACCTGAAAAACAAAGTGCGAAGAAACCCGTTTGAGACATCTTAATTTATTCCTCCCATTCCTGCATTCATTCATTTGTAGGTACAATCTATTATTTTGAGTCAAAGAACGATCCAATCTGATTATCCAAAATTCTCCTTGAACTTTCAAGATATTTTCTTTTCCTCTTTTCCCATAACATTCAAAAATAACGTGATGATATCGATGCAAGTTATTTTAGAGTTCAGTTTTATCAAGAGCGACGCGATGACGTGTTCGGATGTGTTTTCACGGGCTGTACAAACAAACATGTCGATTTCAATAATTTATGCATCAAGCGCTAGTAAATTATATTGTTTTTAAACAATATCGGACGGAAAGTAATAACCTCCGTCGTGAATAGAGAGTGTTCGCAGTGACTTTGAGAATCTATTTCGAGAGGTATATCTTTTGTCCTGACGAGCCAATACAGAGTAAGTATGGATGAATAAATAAAGGAATTCATATTCTAAATCATATTGATGTTTTGCTCTTCTATACTATTACATATTTTATCTTACAACGAATACAAAAACTGGAATTTCATTCTAGAATATTACATTATTTATCGAGAAGGCAAAAATACCTTTTATCCCATTTGTTCCGTAGACAGTTGTTCAGTCATTCAATATTTAGGCTGTGGCTGCGACTGTACACCAGTAAACACACAATATCTAGGAAATAGACGTTCACTGTTCGTTAGTACAACTACCCAGAAAAGAGGATCCCGGTTTTATCTGAAGAAGAAATATGTATTTGTGTGGACATAACAAGTTAGAGGGCCCAAATGAAATAGTTCAACTTCGGTTAGAAAGTTAACAAAGATGCCAGCTTATTGTTCCCAGCGGGACTTTGATGGTCGCCAGGTCGTTGTGCGGACTGTCCAGCTGCTGCTACCCACAATGTAGAGCTAGGTACGTGCACATTGTACACAGTAGTGTAGTGAAATGCCGGAATTCAGGACATGTTGGTGATATTTCGATTTTAGGCCTACCTCATGCTGTGACATGTATCGTGAACAATGTCTCATCTCATACGGTAACAAAACACGTCAGTTTGTAAGACAAGTGTTAAGTGTTGCCATTTTCATGTATAAGGTTAGGTCTACTTCACTATTATGTGAGGCTCCGTCTAAAACAAAAATAGAGCGTGAAATTTAATGGTTTTCCCTATCTCACCATGAACGTTAAGTGGATCCTTTTGTTCTAGAAATCCACCCCCGGCGCCTTTGCGAATTAAGTTTGTATCGGGAAATGGGTTGACTGTAATACAATTCAATATCTACGCTTTTACAGATAAAGCTACTAAGTCTTTTACTGGCGCACAATACGTATCGTACGGACGTGTACGTACGGTTAGGTAGGTTACAAATAACGTTCCTTGTGTTCAAGGCACATTATTGATAATGTATCTTGAAATCCATTACACTTATGAGTACATTGCTCCGGGCGACAACAATATGATACTCCATTGTATTCACAAGGAACCAGCGTTATTTACTGTGCAGTGAAAGCTTATGTACACAAATGTTCTGCAAATTGTTTTCAACGTGTATATTTGCTTAGCAAATATAAACATAAAATGTCATGGTAGTCCAGATGTATCAAGACGCACTTTTTAATACAAGCTACGGATTGATGTGGTGCAATAGTTTTAATTAATATTTTTTTACGAATTAAGAAAAGTCACAATCTACTCCGACTTTTGTACAAATAAAATTGTATAGTGTCTGCTTGTAATGTCAAAATAACAGCTTTTTACTAAATGCATATGAAATTATATACGGTACTTAAAACAAAAAAACATTTTTTTTAATTTTTGTATGTAAGTTTGTTCATGCTAATCTCCGAAACGGCTGAAACGATTTTGACGTGATTTTCACTGGCAGATAGCTGATGCTATAGGGAGTAACTTTTACTTTTACGAGTATTTTAGAATAAGAAAAAGAATTAGTAAAGAGACAGATTATTGTTTTCCAATATCCACGCGAACGAAGTCGCGGGCACAGCTAGTCGAAAAGAAATCTTGTAAAACACTGAACATTATCAGGAAACACGCAACAATCGCGAACTCGCAGTTAGCAAACATACCTAGTTATTCATCAATGATCGTCCCTTCTTTTATAAGAATAGGTACCTATATACTGTAGTGGGACAGTTCTAGACTGATATTTTAATAACTAGTAGTACTCACAAGGTAAACATGCAACTTGTTCTTAAGTACTTATAAATAAACAAATATTTCAATACGCTTCGAAGGAAACACATAAGTTATGCAGGAATGGGTCAGTCGTAGCAGTTATAAGTAAGTAGTAACACGTACTATAGATCCTTGGCCTCAAAACGCACCTCGCGTTCATAGGATCAAGATCAATTGTCAACACGAACGCTGAATACCCAAATTTAAATTGTCAAAAAGGAAGAGTGAATTATTTATGGCAAAAAGTGTTTTTTTTTATTTTTTTCTTTTAATGAGAATGGTTATATTGGAGGTTAATTATTATATGCATAGATTGTATATACAAGTCTTTAAGCGCTTGTCCTTTATAAGAGAATCACCGATTACTCTCGACCAGGAACGTACAATTCTTCATAGTGACCGTGGCTAGTTTTTGTTTTCGTTCCATGAAGCATGTTTGCTTTCAGACATCTACATAAATAACCATCAGATACAGACATTATCGAGGTACTTAACCTTGGAAATAAAGCATTATTATTATTACTTAAGGTAATGGAGGTAGCTTCAGACTGGTGGGAGGTAGAAGGGTAGCCCCTTCCCATCCACATTATCCCTCACTCAAGGACCGACCAAAAATATAGCGTGAGAAAAAGACCAAATTATTCAGATAAATCGAATCGGTGAAAAAAGGTAATGCGTAGCACTTAACGACCCTCCTTTCTTGGATTGACGCTTTCGTCACTTTGTTGAAATTGAAGAGATATCCTTCACTTCACTTACGAGTTAATGACAAAACTAACCCAATCTGACATGGGTTTTTTGGAAGAAGACCATAGTATAGAATTCTTACATAACCTATGAAAAACTATATTTAAACTGGTCTAGTTATATTCTTTCCAGTACACTATACTTACTTGTAGTACTGTTCTGTCAATTAAAACGGGCGTGTTTACAAATATTGGCTCATATTACATTGTATTATCGTAAAATAGCTCCCATTAGCACAATCAAAATCAAATACCCATGAAAACAATATTTTCATGTCGATATTTTTCCAGATTATCCCGAAGTCGGCCTCTTGGCCGCTTCACTACACTCTAGAGGTCAATGAACTCAGAGACGAAGCTCGAAAACAAGAGTTATCAGAAAGATCCCGAATTATCGGATTTTCGGAACATACAAAGAATTATGAAAAATAAAGTTAAATGTTCTTAAAAGGTTCATTACATTTTACTTCTTTTTGTGTAGTCAAGAATAACCATTAATAAAGACAAATACCTAAAATAGTATAAAGTTTATTTCATCACAGTCAAGAACTTTTCAAAAACTTGACTACACAAAGAATCGCTTGGGCTTCAAAACTTACTTCAGTCAATAATTAAAATAAAGTCTCATAGCACTTTCTACAAACTATGTTTATGTCTGCAGAGGAAACATAAGGAAAACTAATCGACTTTGTTCGAAAATAACTAAACACAGGCTTAGTAACTTTCAGTACCACAACATTCTCGATCAAATTAACAGCAAGATTGCCCGACACGAGAATAATTTAACAAGTTTTAGAAAATACAAGGATAGCTTATTTTTAGCCTTCACTTTGTATTCGATGTGTACATATATATTTGGCAGTCATCAGAAATTCCGGGGTTATCCCACAAATCCCCATTGAGAATCCCCATTGAAGTCTGATAGAGGACATAGTGGGATTTGTGTTTAAAACTAAAATACAAACAACGTAGGTATAGTTTATAATAAACCATGAAGTCTTTATTTGGAGATTAGGAGTCGATTGATTTATTTTTATAATCAATCAATTAAAGTAATGGCTCATAACAGAAAAACACCGTTTTAAAATTATTAATAAAATCACAAAGTTTTAAAATTGTAAATAAAATTTCTTATTACCTAATCAAATCACAGTTTTACAGTAATTTATAAAATCACAGATTTATTCATTTTCTTACTTTGAACAAAATGTTCACAAATCCCCATTGATGGGGATTCTCAATGGGGATTTGTGGAATAACCCAAATTCCGAAGATATGTCATGTAGGTACTATGCAAACATTTAGTCTTAGTTTTAATTTACTGATTCGTGAAGATTCCTAAATTGCCTTTTAATTCTTAAAAATAACCTTTCAACTACTACCCCTAAATAAAACATGTGAATTAGCGATGACAAAACGATTCTTCAATCAATCATGGACGAGTAAAACTTTTTTCAGATACCTATTTTTCTGTACATTTTCTGCCGTTAGATCGAAGGCAGACGCGTTCCGATTACCGATTACCCTTGCTAAATAATGGAGCCATTAACATCGTTCGTGGAATTAGCTTTTGCTCGAAAATTTGTTTGATTATGGCAGTTAATGTACTTTTTTGTATCGAATTTTATGTTTTGAATTACAATTTCAAGTGATATCTAACAATCACTTTTTGTGAAACACCAATTTTTTTCCATCATCCATGTTATCTAGTAACCTATTCCTTGCCTGATGCATAAGGGACATACCATCTAACTACAATACATAATAACCGTATCTCACCTACATTGTCTCTACGACCATATAAAACGTCTGCACGGTAATTATCAATTTTTCACTTGTCAGCGTTAGTGCGATGCACGGCGGTGCACGGGCGTCGGTCGGCGTGACGTCAGCGTCACGCGGCGACCCCGTGTTCCACCTACATCATTAGTGTCACTACAGACACACAATATTTTGTCCAATAGGTCTACACTAGCTGTCACTACACGGTTTCACTGGATTTTCTTCTCCAAGATGAACCACGAATGTTAGTCTACTTATTTTGTGTCGTCTTCATAGCAGCTTACAACGTGATGTAATAGTCAGTCAGCCCGTAATTGTGAAATTAGTAATTGAGAAACTTAAATTCTGATATAAGTAAACAATGTGATTTCGATAAAATTGGCAGCCAAAATGAATAACCGTAATGATTTGTACCACAATAGGTACACTTATAATAGATAGGTACAGTAACTTCTTTTTCTCAAACATGCTTGGAAATATGAGCATTATTTTGACAACCTTCTTCGATATTGGTATTGCTGTACTGGACAAATACATGCGAGCAGCGGCCGGCAGAAGTTGTATGAAAATCCATATCTCGTGGTTCACTTTACAGTTTATATTAATTTTATTAATTATTTATGATGTATGTAATGTATCAAACACAATAAAAATTATTCCTGATAAATAAATAAACTTGTGTCTCTTAATTATTATCAAACTAGCTGTCCCGGCGAACTTCACACCGCCTCAGAATCAGTAAGAACGAATGTATGAGAAAAATTATTATCTTCAGTATTATTTTTTCTTGTAGTTTCCCCATGTTTTAATAGTTATTCTGCTATTCGGGGCGGAGACAAATCAAAGATCATTAAAATCGGTTCAGCCGTTCTTGAGTTATAAATAGTGTAACTAACCCGACTTTGTTTTATATCGATAGGCTAGATGTGCATTCAGAATAGTGCATTCAATTAATGATGCTACTCACTCCCTAGATTACAATCCCTGACACTGTCCGATTAGTTTAAAATGAACTCACACGGACAAAGTTCATTTTAGAAGATAATTTCCTCGTTCATTACATCTAATGCTCCTATTGTTGTATGTATCAGATTAGCATTGATTGACGTGTTAACCGCTACCTGTATCGATACAGAACCCGTGCTTGTGGTACCGGTTCCAAGCCCTGCTTGTGTCTCCTTTGAAGGTCACTTCTTTCACTTTAGATCATCTCTGTCTACTTACTTACATAATATTAAAATCTGTATGAAGCTGATTTTGTGTTAGAGTCGGACTACAGCACAACAGCAACACATGTGGAGGGTCTTTCATTGTTAGGTACCTACTCGTACATAGGTAGTTCTTAGGTAGTCTGGGTTGAATCATTACCATCAAATTGTTACTACCTAAACTAACATTGTTCGAAATGTTCAAACACGATCTGAAAAAAAGACTCTTTAATTTTCTTTTTTCATTCGGGTATTTATCCCCAAGTTTTATATTGGCTATCCATCCATTTGGAAGAGTTTTTGTTCAAACGATTAGACTTTCGTTCAAAGTCCAGTCTAAAGCCTACTATTAAATCAATATTGTTGTTATATTCTATTTTCCATATTCTTTTATTGCCATTAAAATAGCATGAAATCATCAATCAGTATGATGTAATAGGTGATAAAACGTGTATTTTCTTAGAATTTGGTGATACTCTCAAGGTCACAAAGGTCATGGGAGATCAGCTCAGAGTTGTTGAATTGTTCAATTAATAAATCAAAATGTTTTGAGAGAAACTTATAAGTAGGTGTTTGAAGTTAAAACGCTTTTATTTTTATGTGATTGCGCATGATTTATTGGAATAAATCAACGTTTAAGTTTAAAATTAGGTATGAAATGCGTCATTCATGAATCATTCTTTGAATTTGAAAAGTTGCATTTAAAAGTAAAAGAACTACGAAAGCTAGCAACTCACTTATCCTTTTGCACCGTCTGAGACGGCTGCTATTACCAGGCAAATCGGAATCATCCTACAGAGTTTCAACTACGACAAATCAGATTCCTCTAAGTCAAGGCGCAGTTAACCTCAAGGACACACTATTGACCTCACAACAACAATAAATAAACAACAAGCAAATCCGGGCAATGACTTAATACTCACACGCCTCGTCAACTCCAATCATCAATTCCCGAACTATTTTAATGCGACGACCTCATTCGTTCATCCAGTAACCTGTAACACTCACTCACACACACTTGTGTATATGTAGGGGTATGTGCCTATGTGAGCATGTGTGCGTTCGTGACACCACGTGCAGCGGGCGCGACCGCAACTCCACCTGTGCTCCTTGACATTCAATATGGCGGAGTTGACCTGGTGATGTAGTTAAGAAGCTAAGCTGTAGATTCATTTTCTTCGATCGTTTAGTTTTAACTTGTTGAACAAAAGTGAGAATGGCAACATGTTTCTCCTCCCTTCAACCCTTATCTTTCTCGTTTCTCAACCCTTATCCCGTGGGCGTGGCGTGAGGACTCGTCGCAATTATTCCTTTTGGTCGATTTGATGGTCTCCTCCTCCTTTCTTGGCCATATCACCTTTTAACACAATCCAGGTCTATTCTTCAATCAGCTTCATCTAACATTCATACCATAAACTTATTGGTTGGTGACAGTATCAGAATTCTAATACATAATACCCTGGGTCTTCTACCTTCAAAGTTATGGGGTAGAACTAATAACAATAAATTTATTTAATTTATAATACGTTAACAGGAAAAAATAACACTAAGTACATGTTATCTATAAAAACATTCTGCAGTTGATGGATACATTTAAAATTAAGTGTGTATTATTACAGCTAACAAGCTTCTTTACGATCCTGCTAATGTACTGCAAATTATTATCCTCGTCCGTTCAACTATTAGCAGAAATTAATAATACTTCTACTATTATTTATAACTAATATTATTATGAGCATCTTCCTTCCTTCTGAAACATGATTATTTGCAGGAACTAAACAATCATATGTTTCTTCTAGACCATTCGAAGATAGAATTCATTTCAGTATCAGTATCATTTCTTTGTACAGACGCCAGCACATCAACCTACACCTAACTGTCAGATTTTCCCAATCAACATTGAACCTTATGCTTTAGCGATAAAGTTGAAAATCTATTACAGAAATCTGACAGATTGTAGTAGGTTGATGTGCTGGCGTCTGTACTTTAATTGTAGACATCACTGACTGTCAGTGAAGGAAAGCAACGCATGGAAACCAAGTCTAATAGAATGAAACCACCAGCACTGGGGGCCGAGTCTGCTATTACAATTGTGTCAGAATGGTATAACATTGATCTCATAGTGGTCGATTTTGACAAATTTGGTAATCTACTAACACAATGGCGTCGTTATGACTTTCCTAAGGTCGACCACTGACACTTCATTGAAAAAATGGCATAAAATGGTAATCTCGTACATAATGACACATGAATGACTGACGTATGCGGTAATCTGCTAAAATTTTGACAGTTCCTTTGAACAGTGACGTACCATTTGAATGCCATTGTGCAGTAATTGCTTTTAAGCCGGTAGCCGTGTGTCTTGAATCACGTTGTGTTTGAAAGATAATACTAGTTTTTCATTAAGTGTGTTATTAATTATATTACTGCGATGTATTCGGTGCGATCTGCGATTCTGGACCTAGCCGACGCAGTGGATGCTAGAGAAAGAAGAAGCAGGGAATCCAGAAGGCGTCGTTTAGCCCGTCGGTTGATGAGAACCAATATAAACCCCTTTATTGATGTTCCCGATGAGTGCCGAAATCTGCTCAATTAGCACCATTTTAAATATAAGTAAACAAACAGAAATATACTAAGACGACCCACTGACCATATAAACACTTAAATAATAGTAGGTAAATACAACAAACAAAATAAATAGTTATCAAAAAACAATGAAACACCGGCCGAATTACAACAAAATAGCTATATAAACATCAATAAAAGATGTGAAACTGTCAAGTGACATTCTCACATTCTGTCAAATTGTCAATGTCAGAGTCAAAGACTGACATTGACGGCACATTTATACTTGTTACACGAATATTTAATGTTTTTTGGTATTTACGAACTTCTTACTACTTCAGACTGCTTATGACACTGATTAATAATATGTAAAATGAAATGTAAATAAAATCTGCCATGAATAAATGGTTAAATGTACCTAGTAGTAGTTTTTCGAGAACCATTTCTACCAACAGGTTTCATAATAATGGCAATACCCGCAATGTCATTCTGGCACAATTCTTTATTGAGACCATTGACCGACCATTATGAATTAGCAGATTACGAACTTTTAGCAAAATGACAATGACATCGTGTTGGGATGACCGATTTTATAAAATTAGCAGACTTGGGGCCCAAGCGACGTAGTTAGTGTTAGTGCGTTTTGTATGAGAATTGTCCTGCAGTAACACTTGCAAGGCAAGAGTTTTCTTAGATATTCCAGGAAATTTAATTTACGAGTTGAATTCTACCATAACATCACGTCAGTTTTACCTTAAGGGTTAGTCAGAGCCGTCAGAGGTCACATTTCGCCAGTTATGTTTAAGTCCCAGCGAGCCCATTCCCGTCAACCGGGCACAATTCCAGACGCCTGAGAAATTCCTTACGGAAAAACACAATACTTAGGTAACTACTGCATATTATAAAACAATCTGTCTGCGATAAAATCAAAAACCACCGAACGGATTTTTATACAGTTTTCATTAATGGACGGTGTGATTCATGAGGAATTCATTACGGTTTTTTTTTGTAAATTGGCTGAAATATGACGATGATTGCTGAGAAAAAATCATACGGACTGGAAGATACACTGGCGTGCGCTGCGTAAACCATAGAGTTATATGAAAGCAAAATATTACGGAATTAATACAGTGTATTCAGGGTAAATACAAAGGGTACTTTTAATTCCGGTAGTACGATCCCGTGGAATATTTCAGACATCCAAGGACGAAGCCGCCGGCAAAAGATAATAATTAATTCTCTTTGTCAAATAATAATATAGTTGTCGCCTAGCTCCTGGCTCCTGGTCTAGTCTCAGAACTGAAGCTAGCCGCCGCCACGGCCACGTGCGCGGTACTATAAAACAGCTATAATTAGTATCATAAATCACTGTTATGTCCGATACACCGCGACTCCTGTGATCTGTCAGTTTTATGCGTTGGATACAGTTCAAGTATTTAATCGTAAAAACTTGTTGATGTTGATTTTAATGTAATACTGTGGGTTTTATAGTTTGCGGCTAATCTAGAATATAGATTGACGAGTAATGTTAAGGTTACGGAGGTCAAACCACATCCGGTTGGACTGAAAACCGGCTGTAGCAGTGATACATTGAATTGATGATGAGTTAGTGGTAAATGAAATCATGGCTTCGGTAGTCCACTGCGGATATCAATTGCATTGATATTTTCAAGGCATGGCATGACAAAACAAAAGACGATCAAACACCAAAACAAACAGAATTTTGTACGATTTACCTACTTAGCAGTAGGAAAATGCCACGTAAATCCAAACCAATTTGTGAATTATTTTCAATTACTAAAATTCTTTCCAAGAACTTATAAAAGGTATGATGCAATCATGAATATTCTGGACGCGTTCTGATGCATGAATCATGAACATGGTACCTCTATATAGCTAGGTATTTGCATTTACAACCTCCAACTTTAGGTAGGTACATAATAATACAAAAAAAAAAGAATTTTTCATATTGGTCTATCCGTCTTCGAGTAATCGGGGAACATACATAAAAATAAAAAAAAGATTCCGACGAACTGAGGACCTCGTTTTTTTGAAGTCAGTTAAGCAACAAAATGACAGCAAACACAGCAACATAGCAAACACACAGGAAACACAAACACACACAACAAATGATGAGGATAGACGGACAGCGTCTTCCTGCTGCTGCTATTTGTCGCAGACTTGAAGATACTGTCTATACAGACAGATGCAGGCAGACAGATTGTCCACATGTGTCTACCAGAAAATATGATAAGTACTGCCCTCTGACTCTAATGTTCCTCTCACAGGTAATTACTTATGTGAATCATTAAATCTATGTGCCTCATACATGTGCTGTACATGTGTTTATAAATGAAGCAATGCCACAGATAAGTGGGCTGGACCATCAGGACCCCGGTGCAGCGGTGCAGCGGTGCAGGGGGCCGACCGAACTCCGGCCACTCTCCGCACTTGACTCAATTGAATCAAACTGTTTGTCGCTCCACTATGGAAAGTCCTGGAGACTGACGTCATTGTGGACATATTGTTCTTTTCATCCACGTTCTTCTGCCATCGTTCTAGCATTGTCTCCTATAAGTTAGGATCGGCCTTCAGACCAGAAGTAGAATCGGTTTAATCTTTTTTGACATGGGGTGAGATTGCCATCTCACCTTTACGTATTAGTTTTCAACTATGATAGATAAATCAAAAAAAAAAATTGCTAATAATTATGTACTTTTAGGAACTTATTTAACCTCTTGTTTTCAACTAAACAACTCAAGTGCCGGAAGATCATAGAATGTTCAGAAAATGACAGTAATTTGTTCAACAGGCGGTCATTTGCGCGCTACTGCGCGTGTAGTGCACGCACGGGCGGCGGCACACGTGACCAACAACAACTGATCAGCGAGTAATGTCTCGAGATGTAATGACTGGCTTCAGCACTTAGTATTTCAGACGGCACATGCAAAAGGCAAAAGTATGAAAGTGTTGTCTTTGTCGCGTCGCTACATGCACGCACTTACATACAAACCCGTAGACTTGATGTTAGAGACAAAAGTAGCTCTTGGGCGCCCTCCTTTACGCAATGAGGGTGCGGATCACTAAATCACCAATCATCCTTTGCCATGCCTGGCGGACTGGATTAAATAGCTTGTCGAAAGTTTTAGTAGCAATTTATAATATTGTAAGTACCTAGTCAGCGTGCAGTCCACGGCCGAATTATTTGGTAAATAAAAAATGAATAGTTGTACAAGTAGGTGGACCCATCCCACGCGGTCAGGAATAGCGCGGTGGCAGGATCCTGTCAATTCGGCCGTCGCCGTGCGTCCGCGCAGCTATTCTTAGCAAACTGACATCCTTCCCTTCATTATTCAATCCCGGGAACTGGGCTCATAAAATGCTGCATGTTTGCAGAGGAAAAGTATTTAACAAGCAACTTATTGCGACACTCAACAGTAGGTACGACACTAACCCCCCCGAGCTCTTGATGAAATTAACCGAAAATAATTTTATTTTATTTTTTATTAAGGGATAAAAACAGCTACAACATACTACACTGCCGTCCTTTAACTAGAAGGCCGTTAAGCCCAAAAAGTTGTTTCGGAGTAAATGCCAAAAAACGTGGGAATCGTTGTTTCTTAAAAACTATGATACTTAGGATAATAATTGTTGGACACATCAATTGATATTTCTTTCTGTTTATCGTAGATAACCCTTTTTGTCCAATAACTATTATTAATTAATTTTAAAATTCATTTTTCTCATTTTGTTAAGCATGTAACCTAGTTATTGCATCTTATTACTGTACTAAAAGGCCGTTATCCATACCTTAGCGGCTTTTTAGTCAAGTAATTTATTTAAATAATGTTTGTTACATTTTGTTTAGAAATACTTAACTAAAAAGTTGTTAAGTGACATAACTGCTTTATAGTCATGACATTCGCTTTAATTTCAATTTCAATAACTTTCCTAATGAGCAGTTACGGGGCTTTAGATGCTTTTTAGCTAATTGTTGGCAATGTTATATGGAATTTTTGTAAACTCTTAACTACTTTACTTAACTAAAAGGTGGCTAAAAATATTTCGCTTGTGGTTAACTTCTGTATAGTGTAGCATTCATATGGAAATATGTGAGTAATTAATTAAATACTAACATCATGTTCTTTTAAAAATCAAAAGTATAATTCAACATTTAAAAGATAAAAGAATTACTTATAATTTTAATACGCAATAATAATCAACTTATAACTAATTATGATCTAACAGGTCATGAGCTCATTATTTGGCATGGACAATATTCTTAATCCATGTTCTTTATTCCATTGATTCAACCATTGATTTAATAGAAAACTTCTAACCCAGTTATTGTAATAAACTAAGGCTACATTATATCAGACATGAGGCAACTTCAGCCCTAAATTATTTAAATATTATAACAAATAAAAGTACCTAATAAAATATGTAGTAAAATTGCACACTAAATAAATAATAAAACATAAGCAGCACTTTCAAGTGTAGATAGATACATTTGGCACACTGGTAGACCATGACCTGGAATAAAACATTGAATACTTTTTATACCAGTAGTTCATTCCCGTGGGTTAATTATTCGAAATGATATCGTTTACCAACCTCCACGCGGACGGATCCATAAGCAAAAGCTTGTAGTTTTAAGTATTTAGGAACATAAAAATATCTAAATTAAACACAGTCATCAATAAACTCAGCCTATCGCAGTCCACTGCTAGACAAAGTTCTCTCCCAAGCTGCGCCATAACACCCTGTCCTCTACCTTCCGCATCCTGTTTGTCCTAGCCACCTTATGTAGGCCGTCGATCCATCTAGTTGGTGGGAGGCTCACTCGACACTTGCCGATACGCGGTCTCCACTCCAGGACTCGTCTGCTCCACCGGCCATCGGTCCTTCGACAAACATGGCCAGCCCACTGCCACTTCAGTTTGCTTACTCTGCAAGCTATGTCGGTAACTGCGGTTCTTTTCCTGATATTTTCATTCCTGATTTTATACTTCAAAGAGACTGAGCATAGCTCGCTCTATAGCGCGCTAAGCGGCCTTGAATTGTGGACCAGCCCGACCGTCAATGTCTTCGTTTCGGCAACGTATATCATGACAGACAGGACGCACTGGTTAAGACCTTAGTCTTCAAACACTGCGGGATAGGCGACAAGACGAAGTTTTCCAAATACTGCCCAGCCCAACTGGATCCTTCAGTCGGCTTCTTTCTCAAAGTTGTGTCTACTGAGCTGGTTGACTTGCCCTAGGTAGACATAATCCTTCAAAACTTTGGTTGGACTCGTTAAGATGTGCGAATTGTACATGAATTTTGTCTTGTCCAAATTTAAGCTGAAGCCAACCCACCGAGAGGCTCCATTTCGGCTGGAGAGACTTAGTCAATATGGCGATGTCATCGGCAAATCGAACAAGATGAACAGACGCTGAAACAGTTAGACCAGATGTTGCACAACCTAAATGGAGCCTCCATTTTTTGGATGAGGTTGTTTTCTGATCCTGGATCTGAAAAGTCATTGTGGCAGCGTCGTACAAACATCTCACCGCACGCGCGCGCGCGCGCTCTCTCTGTCTTTCTCTCTCTCTCTCGTCTCTTCGATTTAGCGTCAGTCAATTCGACATCGTTGCAGAAAGGCCAGAACTGCCCATATTTTGACGGAGTCGCATCGTTTCTCGTAGTCCACAAATGCTATACACAAGG
Organism: Hydraecia micacea; assembly: GCA_914767645.1. NCBI lineage: Eukaryota > Metazoa > Arthropoda > Insecta > Lepidoptera > Noctuidae > Hydraecia > Hydraecia micacea. The sequence continues at coordinate 20,388,497 of OU611779.1, forward strand.
ACTGGTTATACTCCGCGGTATTCTGTATAATTTGCCGAACATAGATGTGGTCTATGGCTCTATGGCTTCAGTAGAAGCCTTTTCGAAAACCGGCTTGATTTGGCGGCTGGAACTCGACATGTCTCTTCGCGAGACGGTCCGTGACGATCCTCGGGAGCAGCTTGTATAAGTGTTTCAGCAGTGAGATGGGTCTATAGTTCTTCAGCGAGGATTTGTCACCTTTTTTGAAGAACAGAACCACCGCATCTCTGCTCCACGCCTTGGACGTTGTACCCTCTTAGATGACGGAATTAAAGAGAAGAGACTCGCTAGCTCTTTGATTTTATTGTATTTATTTTTTTGGATCGTAAGTAAGCACTAGGAAGTGGTGAAGGGCGGGCGTTTTGGGGACTGTCTTTTGTAATTTTGACGTTCGAAAAGTGCTGATTCTCAGCCTAGTCTGAATAAATGCCTTTTGATTTTGTTTTCTTGTCGTTTTGGGTTTTTCTGTTTCAATATCTTCATCTGTATCGTCACTTCTTCGATCTTAGTTAGATCTCGTAGTTCATATCTTTGACAGAGTCAGTGTTAGTGCCCTCCGGGTGGAAAGATTTAGTCCGACGGGACGGCGGATGGCTTGAGCAGGGCACCCGCACCCCACTCAACCCCGGAGTGAAAGCGGCGCGAGAGTCGGCTAACTGCCTTTTAGCTAAGTAATGAGGCTTAGCTGCTTTTTAGCTAAGTATTCTGGGAAATGTGCAAAATTACATGCTTAACTAAAACAGCGTTAAGGGCTGGTAACTGCAAATAAGTAAATTTTTTCACATAAACTGTTCTTTAAATGCTAACTATAAAGAAGTTATAGTCTGTTAACGTCTTTATAGTCAAGAAAAATCAGATAACGTGCTGGTAGTTAAGTAGAAGGCTAGAAAATAATCATCACATCGGGCAGTTAAGGTATTTTAAAGTACATTAAGCTAAGAAGTGTGGGTTAGACGCTTTCAAGTGATGGAATCATCAAAAATTATGTTACTTAACGGCCTAAAAGATGTCCATATCTTTGGAACTATTTATGTTATAAAAATGTTTCTTAGACAGAAAGATAGAGAATTTAAAACTATATCACTTTCTATTAAAAAGTAAAAATTGACCATTTGAGGGTTAACGGCTTTTTAGTTAAAGGACGGCAGTACATTAAACATAGAGTTAAACAATTAAAAAGCAATGTTGTTGTAGTCCACTACATTATCTGCAGATTAAACATGAAACATAATCAGTGGGTGCCACTAGATGAACAGTAGGTATATAGCATAACATTTAAAAAATAATAGGTAAATTAGTTACTAGCTATAGCCATAAAAATTATAATCAGATTTATAAAAATCTTTTAAATTAATTAATAATAACCTAAATCATGTATGTAAAGGAAGAAACAAAATACGGAGAGATATTAAAATGCGTCCATCCAAGTGTTGGGGTAACCATTCTCATAAAAATAATAATAAGCGTCATTGTACCGCTCACCAACTACGCAAAAAGTCGTAAATGGTCTGTTTGCGCTCCCTCGGGAACATTCTCTAAGGCTCGCTGCATACGACACAGCTAGTGGATGGCACAGGCACTCGACTTATGTGCTATGTAGGTGAATAATCAGACTATTATTTACAAGTATTATCTACACGGGATTTAGAAATATGCATAAAGACATTTTATTCTTACTGTGTCCTCCGGTCCTCCCTCGCGACCTGTTGTCGCCGCTATTTAATACCAACTGCAGGAAAGCCTCAGCAATTTTAAACTAAGTATTGATTAATCGGTATCCAGTCTTTTTCTAACTTTAATACCCTATATATTCAAGACACATTAAAGCGAACTGTTGAAACATCTAGAAGCATTATAATATCATTATCATCATTATTTTAGTTACGAGTATGTCCAGTATCTACCTGCCGTCGTTTGCACCAAGCCTTTAATCAGCAATGAGGCTACCGCTTGATTCCGATGAGTTAATCTCATGGCTCTTGAAAAGGGAGCTTCCGGGAAGACTGATGTAATTCTTTGATAATCACCTTGGCTATCATTGAGTCTAAGTCTAGGCCGAACACAACGAACCTAGATAATGACGATCAGACCAGATTACCTAATAGGCCGCTGACGTCTTTGAACTGGACACGACAATAAAGTAGATTGGAGGATAATCATAGACGTTGGTAAATAGACTTAATTAGCGAACATCTTAAATTGCAAAATAGATGCTACCTGGATGGACAATCGACTATGGATCTTCTAATAACTGAAAAAAATATTATTCTTACAATTTACTCGAGCCGTCATTTTAGAAAATGTATAATAATTTTGCGTGTCTCATGATTATAGGTAACACAATGGCGTGAAGACAGACTGTCTCTCACACAATTTATGTTGTAACAAATTGTATTATCTTAACTCATGTCAATATATCTCAAAGTTTATTTAAGTATATAGAAAATTCCTGAAAAGACAACAACGAATTACATACGGCGAATGACAATAAAATACAGATAGCTACACATTTAGGTGCGAGATGTTATGTAATTAATATGTAACATACTCAACAACATAGCCCGAACGGTCCTGTCCTTAAATTATATAAACAGAACAATAGGTACAACATCTAATAAGGTACTGCTTATAACCAACCGCACCCAAAGACTGCGGAATTATTTTCTTTTTCAAACTCAAACTAAAAAAGCATTTATTTAAATTAAACCATTTATAGGCACTTTTGAACTGCCAAAGAGTGGGTCAGTTAGTCAGGAACTTGAACTAGTTGCCCATTCCAAAACGTAGAGCTCTATGAACAGAACGAGCAAGAAACTCCAAGGACACTCTTTTAAATCAAGATATGATACACAATCCTGGTACATGGGTACATTATTCTCGTTGCTCTTAGGTGTGAGAAGAATGGAAAACTAATTCAATATTTTGAAACAAAATATTATATTAAAAATAAACCCTCGCCGTTAAGATATGACCAGTGTCAACCGACGGCGCCCGCGTTTACGGACATGACGCATGGATCAGATCAGCACCATCCAGCTCAACCATTTTGTAGGGAACCGAATGACTTGTGAAAAAAGTTTTTAGTACTTACCTACGTCAAAATAAAGGGCACGAGGAGACGATTCCAAAAATATTACTTATTTATTAAATATCATATTCATAACAATGTAGTTATTATCGTCTAGTACTATTATATTTCTGTGTTATTATTCAATACTTAGGCTTTAATTATATAATCAAAGGGCTTTAAATACAGTTTTGATATTCTATAATCTAAAAATACGATCAATTCTTACAATAAGCATGTCCCAATTACCATCTTATTTCCGAAACTGGCAACATAAAGACCTCCCCGAATACTTGAATCAAAATAATAATCGAAATATTTTCTGCAAAGATTTGCCAAGTACCTAACGAAAGCTGTGGTGGGATTTCAAATATTAGCAGTTAGTTTTTAAATATTATTTACTTTTTGTCCGTAAAATAAGTGTGTACTTTAGACAATCTGAAATGTGGATGATCTAATTTGTTCCTATTTATAGTTAAAATAATGATTTATTCCGGTCTGATCCCCTAAACCCCCCCCCCCCTCCACCCCTCCCCCTCGATCCTCTGCTAGTTCGTCACGTCCGCCATCTTGGATTTTCAGTTTGACCTTACCATCAGTTCCAGCACCCTAGAAAACCACGAAATCGACACCCACGATGAAAAACTTGAACATTTTTCACATCCACCATCTTGGATTTTCAGTTTGACCTCACAATCGGTTTCAGCACCCTAGAAAACCAAGAAATCGAAACCCATGATGAACCATGCGCGTTCGCACACAGCTCGCAGCACCAGAGAGTACTTGGCAAAGGAAAACATTCGGGTATTGCCGTGGCCTCAATCCCATCGAGCACGCATGGTAAACGGATACATTTATATTCGTATAACTCGTCAAAATGTAGGGAACAGCTGATTTTTTTTTCGCGATTTCTGGTTTGGTCCCATAGTAAAAGTTGTTTGTTATCATGAGTACAATCACGTGTTTAAGTATCGGTCACTAATTACCAGTCACCATATATATTCGTAAACTAGAAATGTTTATCTAAACATCCTACCCTATTTTTTTTCTGTAGGCCGTGGGTATACCTAGGTCTAACCAAAGATATCCAAGCAAAAAAAAACACTGATTAAAGTGATTTTATTTTGACCTACAATAATCAATTGCGCGTTGCGCCGCACATTAGTGTATTTTCGTTAGCTGATAGTTTTTCTTGTAAGTATCTAATGCGTTTTTCTTATATTTTTTTAACCATCGTCCTTATTTTGGTGGTCTGAATGATTTCTAAAAGTTTGTCCATCTATTTTAATGGGACCTTATATATAAATAAATAAATAAGACAGGGAAGGAAGAAAATAAAAACTGCAAGGAAAGGTTGCAACTCAAACTCGACACGTTATGAAAAAGATAGATTTTCAGGAAGAATTTACTTAAGTAGTCTACTTAACAGTGCAGCGATAAAGTAACTACTTCTTACAAGAAGGCTATCCAACAAGTGCAGTGTAACGAATACTTATGATCAGTAATTGTTCAGCGACTGTGAGGTCGGCGGTAAACCTAGAAAACGCAAGTGACAAAGGTTCTATTGTCAACGGTGTTTACTACCCAGTACCTCATCAAAGGAAGCGCATTGTGTCGCTATCTGCGATCAGCTGGACCCTCGTCCTGCCGGCGAAGTGACTAGTGACGCATTCTGACGAACGTGAGGGACTTGTGTCTATACATGAAGATTGGTATGTTGTATACCTATGTATACGTGTGTCAAACCTTATCTTGCGTTTGTGCAAATATTTTGAGCACATGAAAGTTAATGTCATCGTTTACTATCATCATCATCACCGTTGGCATGTTAATGGGGAGCCAAAGGTGTCAACAAAGTTTGCCATCCTGTGACAAGGAACGGGACGAGCTAATATATGCTTCGTCAAGTCACATGTAAAATCTAAGGTATTAAAAGTAAAACTCTAAACTTCAAGGCCAACTCCACCAACAACACATATTATTAATAATATGTGAAGACGGTGCACTTAAAATAAAATTATCTGCTATACCACAATAGGTAAAAGAATTAAAAACCAAACTATGACGTATAAATTAATAATGTATGCAAAATATTGTAAAACAATTTAAAAGGGTAACGGTGGAGTTTCTTGCCCATTCTTCTCTATACGAAAACTACCTTTTGGAAGCAATTTGGAAGGGGCGACTAGAATCAATTCTATTTTATTGTAATTTTTGACGTTCAAAAGTGCCTTTTGTGCCTATTTGAAATAAATGTTTTGACTTTGAGTTTGACATAAGGTTGGATTTCAATAAAAATGTGGTTTATTAGTTCGTTGATTGAATCCCCGAAACGTATAATTAAAATGACCGTGTAGGTATTGCACTTTTGTTGGAAACAGCAGGTTTTTTTTTCAATTATTGTATAGCATCATGTATCTACTGAGTTCTTGGCAACAGTTTGCGCGTCGATGTGCCTGATACCCTGTAATGTATATCCACATAAATATCTATTGATGTATAGCGTGATACATATCACAGAATCCTGATCATCATTCATAATCGATGTACATAGCCACATGACATGCGACAGACGTCCCTCCGACTATACGGTGTCTATTATCTACGAGCTCTACTTACCCCGTTTGGCAACAGCGCGCGAAGATAAGGGTCCATACAAACGGGCTGACCCAGTGTTCGACAGCGCGAACTGGAGCACCAGCCGTGACACAAATACCTAGGTACTTGAACAGTATCGATTGCGTGCCGCACAGGTATAAATATTATATGCAGCGGGTGGCAGGCAGCAACGCATTTGAAATTAATTAAGTAACAAAACACGCCTAAAATTACATTTGCGCTAGAGATATGTAGAGGCGTATCAAAGTAGGTACACCCACTTGTGACTCGTTATGTTTAAGTCCCAGTAACAGAAGAGGAAATGAACCTGTTGCCATCAACCGGGCCCAAATCCAGATTCTGAGCTGCTACTGAAAAATTCTTGGATGGATACGGAAAAACATAGTAACATTTTCAGCCTTACCTGGGAATCGCACCCAGGTCCAAGTTCAGCAGTCATCCCTGCGACTACTAGACCAACAACGCAGTCAATAATTCGTTGTTAGTCTTTGAAGTAATTATTTTTCAGTGATATCACGCTCATGACTGACGTAAAGAGCCAATTCTTGATCAACGACAGTCAACATTACATTAACATTGATTTGGTAAATGTATCTATTTTCAAAAGAATTCCATCACGTTAAGTTTGTCCCACACACAACCCATATCAGACAACTGTCACAGGAGTCCACATTGACATAACTTACTATCGTCCTTTATGATGGGAAATGTGATAACGTGGTACGAAATTAACTTATACCTAGGTACAACATGGGCACAAACAGTATGTGTAGGTAACATAATTTTCTGAAAGTCGCGAGATTTGACTAGGAACTATATTATAACTATAAGCACAGATAATATAATACTCTAGTACTATAAGTATATATACTTATTGTGCTTTTGAGAACGATTCAAAAAAATGTGTTTTGTGTCTGGTTGCAGTGGAACACAGCACTGCATAAGCGGTAGTACTAATTAGCTAGTATTTAATTGAAAGCCAACTAAATAACTGGGTGCTACTTTTTTATTATTTCCCATTTCAGTTTCAAAACCTCACTTTACGCAATTTCCTGATACGTGACACATTGGTGGCCTATACCTACGACGATGTGAAAGGGCCGCATCGATGCGTCCATGCATGCTACTCCGATGATCGTGAACACTGCAGCGCCACGCTCCGGTTGACACGAGACCGCTCAGACGCACTTTCCAACAGCTGACCGCTATCCGCCATCATGAAATGTGCTCACATCTACTTATGCACAATATGCTGTGTTCGTGTATTATAGAAGGGAAAGTAGCCTACTAGCTTGTATCCTGTTTCACAACATCTTATCAAAGTGGGTAAGTATATAGAAGTACTGCATTTTAAGTTGGAGGGCACCATGCCAATTAGAATCAGATATTTTTTTTAAGACGCTAATCTGTTTGTTTGGGTTTCCCCACACAATTTAGTTGTTTGAAGACAACTTATAAGTGGTATTTCCTTAATTAAGTAGGTATGTAAAAAAAATGGCGTAGAATAGAATAGAATACTTACCTACTCTTTATTATGTAGGTACCTACACCACATACTTTACAGACATAAATATAGAAATTTTACAAAGGGTGACACAATGGAAGGTCTTACGCTAAGAGCGATCTTTTAAAGACAATCTTATGCTTAGGCGTATTGAATTAAAACGAATTATAAAAAATGCCTTCTTGGCCAACAAAAGAAATTCATCGTATATAAAATTCAATACAACATGACGCGACCACTCGCTCTTTTCAATACAACCATGACGCGACCACTCGCTCTTTTCAATACAACATGACGCGACCACTCGCTCTTTTCAATACAACATGACGCGACCACTCGCTCTTTTCAATACAACATGACGCGACCACTCGCTCTTTTGGCACAAAAACGTCTTGTTTTCCTACAGCGTAAAAGAGTATTTCTACCCAGTTTTCGTGAATCATAATGTAACATTATTTTTATTCGATTTAAGTACTTTGAAGTTGACGACTGCGACAAATCAATTCATTACATCACATTATTCTGCTTTCTTGTATAAAAACTTTTCTGTGATGGTGATAGATAACAGGACTTTTTTTGTTCTACTCAAAGACTCCCATAAACTGTGATTACCGAACGTGATGATTATCAATTTTCCTCAATTTGGCCCTTTGTTGTAGCATACACAGAACAGATATTTATCTGTTCTGTGGTAGCATACATCATTATACGAAGACAAAGTTGAAGTTCGCGGAGGACGCGGGAGTCAAACAATAATATGAGGCTGATTTAGGACTTACCTACATGATAAGTGATGGCAGCAGTTCACGTAAATACTTATTATATAAGTCATTAAAATACTGAACAGATTAGATCTATGACTCACCATATCGTCATCTTTGAACTAAGGTCAAGCTATGTCAACGACTTATGTCTGCATCAATGTTGTTAAAAACACATCAAAGGTTGTATGTAAACACACAGAAACAAACAATCACGTGGCGAAGCGCGTGCGCACGTTTCAGTCACATACACACACACACGCCCCATGTGATCTGACGTAGATAAGTACCCAGATATAATCACCATCTAGGTACCTACCATAATCCATGCCATCCATGCTGCTTATCTCTACCTACTAATCAACAAACTCACATTCATTTTGCCGAACGCCATTGTTATAGCTTTCGTGTGACGGTTATAATTTGTAAAATTACCATTGAACAAGTATTTTACATTAGATAGTTAGTAAAGCTGGCTATTATTCGCACGATTCACGTAATTATCTCTGAAGTCAATTACCCTTTGTGTTTTTATGCCGTTTCTATCATCTTCGTTTTACAGTTCATGGTGTGAAACAAAATGCCGGCACAATCTATACGAGTATCTATATACCTACTTACTTACCTACTAATAATAAAACTGAAGAACTCTTCAGCTCGGTAAGTTGTCTTTGAAAAGTTCTTTTTGCATATAGATACGAAACCCTAATAACCAATGTTATTAAAAATGTTTTAATTTTAACAAATTAATGCGTTAAAGTCACATTTAGTATGTTTATATATTTGCATGCCAGTCCATGGCGAAACATGTAAGATCATCACTTTATTTATAAGACCTTAATGTACCATGTTTTAAAGCAAATAAATATATTATATTCTATTCTAAATACTTATTTTTTCTTTTATCACTAGATACTTTAGCCGCATTCGTCTCAGCTACCCAACCACTTTCCACTGCCCCCGCGACCTGCCGCCATGCTTGGACGACCACAAAGTGGAGACAATTCTAAAAATAAACGATATCCAAGATGCAGCTTATTGTCCACAAAATAAACGATATCCAAGATGCAGCTTATTGTCCACAAAATAAACGATATCCAAGATGCAGCTTATTGTCCACAAAATGACAAAACAATGTGGAATATTCCATGAATCCATGGGCAGCTGACATCACGCGATGATAGTACGTTACATACATAATAGTACTTATGATTGCAGAAAGTAACAATGGCGGCTTATTATGGTGAAACCAACAACATAAACTACATAGGTACTGTAATATGTGTTTACAGCAGCGGATAGTTTGTGGCGCACTGCAGTTTTATGAGCAGGTAATGCAACAATATGCTTGTAAAATGCAAGTAAGTAGTAAGTAGTACCTATTACCTACGCCTATAATTATAGGCGTAATGCTTTTCTTATGAGAAGCTCTCGAAGCTTCAATGATGTATCTTCTGAACATGATGTTGACTTATTTTGCACTAAGCACAGCAAGGACGCTCTTATAGCCAAATCATTTTTGTGAATGTTGCGCCGGCTGGTGGTTCTTAAACTCATATGTAGTAATATAAATATATAAATACATTAATAAAACTAACTTAATCTACTTACTTATGTACCTACACAATGTACTTTAATTGTTCGGCTTTTGGTAATCGATACCTATCTATGTTATATATCTGTGGAGGCTTGTTATTAGCAACTCGATAATGTATTGTGTTGTTGTTACCCATTATTTGTAATTAGTCTGTAAGCCTTCTTTAAACTACCTACTTATTAAATAAATAATATTATGAGTAACACGATTAATTTGTTGTAAACAAATTATCGGTAGGATTATTCGAGTGGTCCAGCCATATAGGCACCTAACCTACATAATTAAATGCACTCTGTAACAAGTTGACGACACGGAAGAACTCTTTTCTATTACCTACCTACGCCAATTATTAAAATCAGCAGGCGAAACAGTAACCTCACAATTATCATGGCATATAAGTAGCTGCTAATTGAAACAACACACATTTTAATTAAGAAATAATGAACCAAAAAGGTGTGTTCTAATTAAGAAACCGCGACATCTCTTTGTTAATTAAAGGATTATTCCTCTAGTAAGAATTTGTAATTACCTTGTGTTAGGCAGTATAGGTAGGTACCATAGATATATGAAAGAAGGTAGGTACCTATAACTAGTTGAGCTAATAAATTCATAGAAAACGATACAAAATCACGAATGTAATAAGTACTTAGGTAGGTATCTGACACGGGGCGCGGCGCTCAACTGAGTGTCGAATGGTAGTTTGTCGGTAACAGCTAGATGGACCGACACCTCTAGAAGGTGGCTGGGAGCGGGACAGCCTGGATGCGGAAGGCGGAGGACAGGCGTGTTGTACTGCGGCCTGGGATCGGCCTATGTTCAGCAGTGGGCTGCGATATGCCGAGTTGATGGATTGATTACAGTTTACACCAAAGCGTGCAATACCTAAGCCAACAACATAAAAATTAGCTAAAAAATCTTCATTCAACCATGAATTATATAAGGTGCTATAAAAATATCTGCCACGGCTTTAATGGGAGACAGTAAGTATTCTGTATTAAGTAGGGTGGACCACCCTACTTGGTTTCTAATCTAAGACTGTCAGGAATTTATTTAAATTAGGTAGGGTAGTTAACTGTAAGTTCCATCTTTGATTTCATGAGTTGTTAAAACATCGACTGAATAGAGAGTTAGGTAGTATTTCGTTTTCGAAATGAATACTTTCCTAATTTCGTTAGTCTGCGGGCAGTCGCGTACCTAATCTATGTTATAGGGTTTGATTCCCGCCCCTCGGGTGGACCATTTTGTGCACGTATCTACCTAGGTATTATTTAAAGTAGGTACCTATTCCTAGGTACCAGTAGACCGCACGTCCATGGTATCAATTTGACATTGACGCACCTTAATGCCGTAGTAGTAAAGGCAGTTTCGCAAGTCTTGTGTTACTACAAACAAGTGGTTGTCCATACCTACCCTTGGAGAACCGCCCCACACGTTGCATTGCACTCGCTGCTGCTTACAAACCAGAATTTCTGGAGCTATCAAAACCATCTCATAAAGATCAGCCACAACACAGCTCATAAAAGCGTGCCGTAATGATCAGCTGCGCCGGCGTGCGGCGGCGGCTCGGAACACGCGGCCGCACACGTGCCTACCACCGCGCGGCCGCAACGTGCCGCACCGCTGCGGTTTGTGGTGGCACTTATACAGACTGAATGGTGTTCAATTCAATTATAGGAAGTTTACATTCTTGATTGATTCTTTTGATTTGCGGAAGTACCTAGACCTTAGCTAGTAGAGTAGCTGGCTAGCGGGTCTGGCACACTTGGGTAAAACCGTAGGTTTATTTAAAAGTAGAACCATTGGTGTAGTCACCTATTACAGACTACACCAATCGTTCTACTTGACACTAGTGATTTCTGTCTTTTTTCCCTACGACAAATAAGTAAGTTTAGTAGAATAGCCTGCAGTCCGCCTGTGATGTACCACTGCGGAAGACCTGCCCTGCGTGATGTGACAAATTTCAACGCAATCCGTTCAGTGATTTGAGCTGTGCGTTGATAGATCAGTCAATCAGCAACGGTTGCCTTCTAAATAGATTCAGTAAAACTATGATACCTAAATAAAAGTGTTTCAATCTAAATAGAATTTATTTGTTAGTAATATGTGCAAGAATATCTAGTGTACGCGGCTTTTTTTATTTTTATTGCTATAACTAGTTGCGCGCTGCGGTTTGCCGCAATCTGCGATTTGTGTGGTTAGAAAAAGTTAAATGATTTAAGTACCAACCTTTCTAAATAAAGTCAAGTATGGTATTAGGGATGATTTATATTAGACCGGGGCGTGCCGTGTACGTGGCCCGGATTTGAAACGTTACATACATTTTGTACGAAACAGTAGGTATATATTACACAGTGCATGATCCGTGTCACGTCCGGGCCACGGGATACGGATCATGCACTGTCATCATTACAGTGCATGATCCGTACATGGCACGCCCCGGTCTAATATAAATCATCCCTTATGGTCCAGGCCATGGTACGGAGGGAGTGCATGGGAAGCCGTCACCTCCTTCTACGAAGCAGTAATGCTCGCGAAGGAGGCGGAACGGAACGCGTGAGGGAGAGGCAATCTTTCTTTCGCCCTCACGCCCCTAGTCGCCGCAGGAAACTCCCTGGGAAAAATTAATTGGTAAGCGAATTTACTACCATAAACTGTCCATGTATTCAAATCACAACTGTCATTCATTGATAATTGTATGAAATGGTTATATCATGACAAATCGAATTAGGGTGTCAATAAAATTTACCATGTCCGTGACCACCGCCAATCGCTTACGTATTTGGTAAATAATTAGTACTAATTAGTACTCGAACAACAAAATTGGTACCTTAGTAGTTTTCGAGAAAATCGACTTTGAAGGCGATCCGGCGGTAGTCACGCTCCCTTTAGCAGGACCACCATGAGCGCCAAAAAAGGGGATATGCTACAGCTATTCTAAGTGTATACAAATAATTAGTACCTACCCTTAAATGTGATTCATTTCGTAAAAAAAAACAGAACGGAAACATTTGTATTTACATGGTATTTACCGAGAAATCAACGATAACTTTCGTGCTCTCGTTCAGCAGGACCATGACTTTCAATGTTGATTCCAAGTTTGAGGAGCTTGTCGCTTTCCTCAATCCTACATAGAAAATTATAGTACCCTGCAAGATAAAATTAGTACCCAAAATTCAAAATTAGTACTCCACTCCAGTACCTAGTTTACGAGATATACCATGCCAATGGTGGGGTGGCCGGCAGTCACGGTGTTAAATTTTCATTTCAAGATTTCCCTATTAAAAACTGATTTCTTCCCAAAATACAAAAATGAGTACTCCCTAAAGTTATAGCAACCAAAAATTCTGATTCCTAAGTGTTGTATTTTAAGAGAAATTAGCTTTCATTACTTTTCCCACAGACCAAATATAAAACCAAGAGAGGGCTGTGAACAATAAAGTGAAGCTGGTTTCGTGAACATGTGTGCACTTAGTGAGGTGTAGGTTGATTGTAAATGTGAGGGTGTAAGTGTGTATGCACAGAGCAGTGTAGTTTTGGCATGCTTCACTGTATTTATAGTCGGACCACATCAGTTTTAACAATTTGACAGTGACAGCACCTTTATGTTGAAACAGTACAATCATTGCCACTGATGTCAAAATACTGTAGGTATTTCAAAAATTAAACAAATACAAATTTTTTTGGGCTTTTATTTTACACTTATATTACTTAACAGGAGGTTCTTAGATCCTGGAGGGATACAACATCTGAAACAAAGATAAAACATGTGATAATTACTAGTTACTGTACTGTTGAGATCATTTGAAAATGTTTGTGCTATCAGTGAAATTTTGACCACATTTAGTTCAGGTTTCAAATGTCTAAACATCATTTAGGAACAGGCGGAAAGGACATAAAAAAAACATTAAACATGAGAATCGACTGGACAGATTAAATATCTCCAAGGTATATATTATGATACATACGCATCAGCAAATTAGCTGCTAGTGTGTCTAACCAAATAATAATAATAATGAGAAGGTATGCAATAAACACAGAGATTCAAAATTGAAAATGAAGTATTCAAGCTAACATGAAATAAATGTACAAGGATCAACACCCAGATTTTTTGTGGACGCAATATTACGCCAAATACCATGTTACGGCCACAGTCGTAATTATCTGAATACCCAGTAATAATAAAGTACAGCAATCCCAAGAAAAGGATAATTTCAATGCAGATGTGTCACTGAGATGACAAGATTATGGAAATCATTAATGTATATAAATACTGTTTGGAAAAGTAACCGAAACTAGCAAATGTATACTGACCACGCGTATTCTGTGTCCCATTGCCTGCGCGGGCAGGTTGGAGCGGAAGCGCGCACGCACGCCGCCCGAGTTGCCGTGCGGTCTGGTCACCTTGCCCCAGATGGCGCGCAGCTTGGTCTTCTTGCCACGGGGACCACCGGCGATGGGCGTCCTCTTCTTGGCACGGTATACAAACACACAACGCTTGCCTGCATAGAAGTCTGCGTCGTCACGGCTCCTTGCACCTTCAATCTGGAGATGTAATAGGTAATAATTAGATATAACGGTTCAAAAACTACTCAAGTAGTCATCGTCATCATCATCATTTCAGCTGAAAGACATCCACTGCTGGACATAGGCCTCCCCCAAGCACCTCCACTTCAACCAGTTCTGTGCTTCTTCCGGGGATTCTTAGCCTCCCTTGCTTCACCGTGGCCTTGGCTGCTATTGTAGCCAAAGGTAGACGAGCCGCCAGGTACTAGGGGCCAAGTGTTTTTTGTGCTTCTCATTTTTCCGGGGTGTTGCCATAATCGCCATGCTTGGCGGGCGGGTTGGCGATCGCAGCATGGTAGTGAAATGCATAGAGAACGCTGCTACCCATTCTCCGGTACGACCCTTAGTCGCCTTTTACGACACCCACTGGAAGTATGGGGGTCTATTATTTAACCCTTCGTATGCCAGAACGTAGATCCACATGAGCCACAATGGCTTTTTAATTGTTTCGGAAATTACAGCATTCAACCGGTTAAGTACTCAAGTAGTAAGGAGGTGTAATCAGTTGTAATTTTGTCCACATGGTGGTTCAGGTTGAAAATGTCATAAAGTATCATTTAGAATATGCAGAAGGCATATTTAAGTTCATTAAACATAACACAATAGGTATTGCCCTACAAGATAATATTAGCAATGTCATATAGATTGGTTTAATAGTCAACCCTCACAACAAACAGCTGACAATACTCAAAAATTGATGGTTCTACTGATTCAGAAAGCACTACCTACTATTGGACAAGGCACAGTATTCTCTCAACAACTCTCAGACCTTATCATCTGTCTTGGATACAGACTAATGTTATGAATGACACAGAAGCTTCATAACAAGAACAGCTTTGTTTAAAGTTCCTTCGCAATTCATATCAACAATGACAAGTGCAACATGTGTATCCTCGGAATGAACTGGACTTGCACACTTTCACTGGACCGAGACAGTTTCTGATGTACTACAGCATGCTACTACTACCTACCTCATGGAGACTTCAACACTGACTAAGGATAAATCGTTCAAGCTCACCTTCAAAAGGGCTGTGTTCTCGTGCTGGTTGCGCAGACCACGCTTGTATCCTGTGAACACGGCCTTGGCGTACAGCCTGCCGTGGCGGGGCTTCGACGACACTTTACGCACCGCCTTTGGGGGCTCCGCAGGCGCCGCAGGGGCAGCCTTAGGTGCCTTCTCTTTGGGTGCCTTAGTCTTAGGCACTTTCGCCTTGGGCGCTGTCGATGGCGCTGCGTCAGCCATTTCTAAAACACCAAAGTAACGAAAAGATGAACAACCACGAACTTTGGAAGATAGGTTATGTGTTGACAGCCGACACTAATCTAGATGTATCTTCGCGATTTAAATAAATCTAACAATTTTGAGTACTCCAGAAGATTTATCCATCATTATACTACTTAATTTATCACTTATTTTTCGTCCATACCGTAGATATTTAGAAATTTTCAACAAATTCTAGCACACTAACCGTTTGTTATTTTCCTTTGGAAATGAAAGAACGGGCGACGGGGTTGCCAGGAACTACATCAAAAAAGTTACAGAAAAAACAGGACGTCTTTAGTTTTTATTATTATTTCTGTCTAAAAGGATGCACGTAAACTTTTAATGCGATTAAAAATATGCAAGTTCGTTCAAATTAGCTATTGTTTTAGAAACTCGATAGTTATTATCTCAACCGTTTAGTTTTTTTTATCATGGCAACTCCGTGGTTTTTCGTTCGGAAACAAGGAAGGACAAGGAATCGAAAACACAAACTCTGGAACAAGTAAAATTACTGACTTTATAAAATCTCCGTTATTTTTATGATGCATTTTTTAATACAGGATATTTCATAATAAAATTATGAATTTGTGAAACCAACAAGCTTCATTATCGACAGAAGTCGATTGCCCTTCATGCACCCCAATGTCCCCAATACACTTTTTGACATCGATACGCTAAAAAGAAGCATAGCATACCAAGTTTCAATATCATATTTTCTCGTAATGGAAACTGCTCGTTGTCTAACTTTCAAACGTTTTAACTCCATTGCTTAACACACTATCAGAAGCAATGGCTTTCATTTTGGCAGTTCAACATTCATTGCGTTATTTACGTTTTTGAGAAGACAACTTTTTCGAACTTATGAAGCGATGGATTAGCAATATCCTTCAAAATCATTCAGATTGTGATTGATTTAGGGTGCTACTAACATTACTTAAAATAAAAACTCTTGTTTAACGATTTTATTCAATTTCGAGCGGCCATTGTTGTTTACATCTTTGGCAAATCTGCCGCGGTCGGACTTTAAGTTACAATAGCCGCGCCGTAATGCTCTCGCTTGAGAAGCAATTAATGTTTCTACGTTATGTCTCAATTTACTTTACGCGAACTGGCAATCATAGTATTGCATTTGATTAGAGAGAATAATTTTGTGAGCTACGACGGAGAGACAGCACAGGGGGCTTACCACCAGCTCTTATAGCAGGGCAGAAGTTGAAATGCATTGCTTTTTTGTGCTATGACGTCATATTAGCAGACCTGCAGCAGGCCTGCTACGTTTACGTTTGCAAAAACTGTTCACCTAGTTTTTTGTATAGAATTTCATACCATGACGTGCAGCCGGTGCAGCAGCAATAATCTGAAATTACTATTTGATTTTTTATTGTTGATTTACTTTGTTTTTAGTTTGGTAGAGTTGGCAACACTGGTAACCTTGTTGTCTGATTTGGACCAATCAGAAAAAACCACGAAAAGAGACGAACGAAAGATGGATTGTGGCTCTGTCAAATAATTATTTTGTATTGAAATTGATTTGTTGTGAATTAGCTCTAAAGACTGCTGTAATTAAATTATAGTTTAATAATGGACTACTTAGTGAATATCAACTGGAATAAAGTCACACCATGCCTTGTCTTATTAGTGCTAGAAGTAATGTTAGAATGTGTGTATTTTTTTACGTATAACCTGCACATTTGTGGGTTTTCTTGTTGATTTTTGTGTGAAAGTACGTGTTTTGAGTCGTTGGTGTGTAGTTTCAGAGTGTGCGACGCCGGCGGAGGTTAACAAACACCTGGAGCTGGGGCGCGACTTCCTGGCGCGGGGGCAGCTCTCGGATGCCCTGACACACTACCACGCAGCCGTGGGTAAGTGCCTGCACCCGCTACGTACGTGTCCCGTGACACCCGCACTGCGTGCCAAGGTTGTGAATAGTCAGAGCATAGTGTCGGTGCTATACACAGATTTACAGTGGACCACTTATACCTACAAATGATTATTTCGATGAATTACACTGCAGGCTCTGCTGAACAATTAATAAATAAAGTAAATACAACAATAAATCATGCTATCTACTACTGCCTTAGTTATGGAAAGTTGTAGGTATCTAATTAGATAAAATTCAAGTAATAAGTACTTCAAATGGTTCAACATTTAAATAAAGGACTAAAGATTACACTGGCATTCAGCATGTTTTATAGATCAATTTCTATAAAGTAAGAGTGACCAACGAGCTACAACACCTGTTCTGTGTCTACTCTTATAACTAACATTTTGGCAGTGTCTGATATCAATTAATAACTGTTTGTTATGTACGTGTTCAATTGTCCGCAGAGGGAGACCCACACAACTACCTCACATACTTCAAACGTGGCACAGTATACTATGCACTTGGGAAAGCCAAGTTTGCTCTACAAGATTTTACTAAGGTAAGAAAATTGTCACCTGATGTGTGACCATATTTTAATTTTAGCCAAGTCAATGTTGTAATTTACATTTCCTTTTGTTGAGAGTAAGGCAAACAAAATGTAGTGACACATTTAAAAATAAATTATTCTTCCAAATGTGTTGCCATTATAATAGACATGTTATAGGTAACTCAATCAGATATTTTGGTAAATTCATTATAGCCAGTTTACATTATCCTCAGTTAGCTTTTGACCATGTTTAATTTTTATATAAAGAATGAATACTATTAAATACCTATCTATGAATTTTTACTGTTTTCTGTGTATTGGTAAAATTGGACCATGAATAATGTTTGGGTAATTTCCAGGTATTGGAGATAAAGTCTGACTTCACAGCGGCGCGTCTGCACCGAGCGAATGTGTACCTGAAACTAGCGCAGTACGTAGACGCCAAAGAAGACTACCTGCAAGTTGTGAGTATCTTATCTATGGGTCATACAGGCCAAATAACTAATGTTTTTTACAAAGAGTTTTACAAATTAATGGGAGCATTTGTTCTATTTCAGTTTCAGAACTATGATTTTTGTTTTCATAAGGATCTCTGTGCATAATTTAATATGAATATTATTATGAAGTGTAAAAATACCTACAGAGATAATCATACCTCTGTAGGTATGTTCAGACTTCATATAATCTAAGTTCTGATATCAACACAAAACCCACTGAAGTATAAGATTGGTAGAAATTACAGTCCATTCTTTTATTACTAACTAAGAAAGTTATCGTAATACAAGTTTTTAAATTGAGAAATTTATTGTTCATTTGTTGTGGGTGGAAATAACAGTGATAAGATAAGGATCTTCACAGTATTTCGTCATAAATATGCTATTGTCATTTAAATTTTATTTATAACTTCTTTAATACTTTAATCATCATTCTTTGATGTTATAAATATGTCATCAATGTACATAGTGTACTGTCTGTTTCGCGAAAATCAGAAAATGTTAGATTTTCTGGTATCTGTCCTCGGATACAAGAAAATTGAACATTTTATATGATTTGATTTTGATATTTGATTTAAATTGTGAAAATATTCAACTTGTTTGCATTCTAGACTCTTTCAGTAATGTTGGTCCATTCTGTTAAAATCTCACCAAGAAATCTTGCGTGAAGTGTGCTAGAAGAGAGCTGTCAATATCATCAATCCCTAGCATTAGGTGGATTGATAGCTCACTCCACCTTAGTTTTCATGGTGAGATTTTTAGAGAATAGATCGACTGTTATACAATCAGTTTTTAATTTCACCATGACATTAAATACTCATAGTCGTAACTCTCGCATCACTGACTTCACGACAAAAATGTAATTCCAACGGAGGTTTTATCAATCTGTTGCATTGACGCTGAATTAAAAACGTTAAACAGATTGTTATAGCGGTTGCAATGCAACATTACGTGGTCATACCACTGGTGTGGTGAATGTCTATTGTTGCTCAATTATTCATGTTTCCACACCATTTCCTCATGACGCGTTTCATAACACCTACAATAATCATTTGCTTTATTTTGCGTCTTACTAATACACACAGATTTAATTAATCAATATGTTTTACTCACAATTCATTTTGAACATGTCTTCCCCTAAAGTTTTTACTTCCTGTTGACCTACAATTATGAAGTTTGGCAAGAAGCAATATTATGTAGCACAAGTAAAGGAAAAGTCAAAGTCAAATCATTTATTTCAAATAGGCACATTAAAGGCACTTTTGAACATCAACAATTACAATAAAACGAAATTGATTCTAGTCGCCCCTTCCAAAAGATAGTTTTCGTATGGAGAAGAATGGGCAAGAAACGCCACCGTTACTCTTTTAAAATGTTTTACAAGGTTTTTTATACATTCATTATATGAATACTTATGTGAAGATGATGCACCTAGAATAAAATTTGTCTACCTACAAAAGGTAAAAAGAATGAAAAATAAAGCAATGACAGGTAAATCAATTATGTGATAAATACATGGTGCTCTCATATTTACAAATATTGTAAAAGTAGATGATTTTCATATAATTTTAGCAAGTGTGTGAGTTACTGTAGTCACAAAATGTAAAAATAATGTCATAAAAAAATATAAATTGAATTAGCAACCAGTTTGATTTTGTCTAGACTCTAGTTTGTCCTATGGAGCAGGACCAGCATGTTTCCAAGCATGCTTATCTTGGATGTAATCCTCTAATTTGTAATATCATTGTTTACAAAGTGTACTTTTAATATGAGTTTTAAATTTTCTTTCATGTAATTGCAATATGTCACAAGGTATTTTGTTGTAGCATTTAACACAGTACCCCATAAAAGATGTATGTAATTTAGATAATCTGAAAAAAAGTTGATCTAATTTATCTTTATTTCTAGTATTAAAATTATGTCTATCACTTATTTTATTAAAAAGATTTTGATTTTTTCTAACATACATAATATTTTCATAAATGAATTGGCAAGGTGCCGTCATGATATTAAGAGCCCTCTCACATTTCGGCGTTTCGCAAATTTAGGTATTTTACGCACCGAGCGCGGCAAACTACGCGAGCGATACTTTCTTTCATGCTTCTCGCTCGCACTATGACTATGATACTGTGAATATGGCGACTAAACGATCTTGATCTTCCGTAACTGAAGGTTTTTTAGGATGGAGTTTAGTGGGCGGAAAATTTTTTACGTGTTATTTCAATTTTATTATGAATTATTTTGTTATATTTTTCATTATTTATGAATTTTACTGTTGAAATATGTTCACAAATATTTTAATTGTTATGCAGTAATTGATTATAATATCTACGGTTGATAGCATAGTTGTATAAATTGTATATAGTAGTATGGTTGCAACCAAGTCCAGTTGGTCTCCACACGCATGTACTCCACGATCTCCTCAACCTTCGTGAAGTGGTGCAGTCTGGACACGTACAGCTGCGTCGTCGGGATTGCTGGACGCAGCAGCATGTTGGGTCCTGCCAGCGCGGTGCCGCACTGGTTCCGACAAGGATGCTTCTTCTTCTTCTTCTCCACTTTGATGAAACCATCCTTGTCACACGTGTCCTTCTCTGGATCCTGCCTTTTCAAAACCTTGCTGGGTTTCGACCGGCTCCGTTTACCCTCTTTTATTTATTTTTATTTCCTTTTTTTTATTGTGTTTTGCAACGCAATTATATTTGTATTTATTTTTCCCCATTTCGATTGGTAAGAAAACTCAAATCAGCTGCAATCAAAATAACTTTAATAAGTTGACTATCTGGTATACTAATAAAGTGTGAACTTTATACTAATTTAAATATACCGTTCGAAAATAAATACTTACAAAGATCAAAAACTGCGGCCGTAGTTCACACGCACACAAAAGCAATGCGGCAGCGTCTAGATGCGACAATCGGCGCACACGACGGTAGTATCGGAAAGAAGGCGCGCGGGAAATAAACTGACATAGGTCCAACCTCGACAAGCGCTCGCGCGATACTAATCGCAGCTGGCCGGCGCAGTGAAATATATAGTATTTTTATTTATTTAATTAAAAAATAATGGTAGCGATTTAAAAAATAAAAATAATACTATATTCTAAGCAAATGTTGATGATTATTTTGGTATAAATTTTACGCCTAAATAATGTAGGACTTTAGAGATATCGGGGCTTGTTTCGAAGCCTTTTCGGTCGATAATTGAATTACGTAGATTATTTTTTCTTTACATAAAAGGCATATAACGAAAATATATTCTATTATTATTGAAGTATAGGATATTTGAAAGCTAATTATATTTTTTTTGATGGTAGATATTCAGTAGAATCTCCAAATTAGAGCTCCGAAATCATGTCTCCGTGAGTTTTTGCCTAAACATTCATCGGGAGAAAGCTTATTACTAAATAATTAAATAACTTATCTAAAATCGGTTCTGAGGTTATTGTAGTAGAGAAAACGAACTATTTTTACCAAGTAATTGTTATTTCATACAACGAACGTAAAACATACAATTTCAACGTCGAAAACTTCAAATTTCGCGTTTTTTTGTAATACGCCTCTTAACCTTTTTAAATAGTTCCCTAAGAGATTCGCGGCGACGTAGATTGTAAATGGCTCTGACAGCTCTCTTTTGTAAAAGAAAAATGGATTCAATGTCAGCAGCCCAACCCCATAGTAAAATGCCATATGACATAATATTGTGGAAGTAACTAAAATAGACCAAACGTGTGGTTTCTACATCTGTTAACTGTCTTATCTTTCTAACAGCATAAGCGGTCGAGCTTAGCCGCCCCGCAATAGATGTTATATGAGGTCCCATTGTAATTTCTCGCCTAGCGTGATTCCTAGGAAAACGGTCTGATTAATAAATTCTAGTTTTTGGCCATTCAATATGACGTCACATTCGGTAATTTAAATCTAATGCATTTGGATTTTTTTTCATTAAGTACCGTAAACCAATCTTGGACCTGAGGAATAGAGTTATTCACGTCGTCAAGATTTTGTCACCGTCGGTCTATTTTAAAGATCAGCAGGGTAATTGCGTAACACACTATCAGTAGCAATGGGTTTCATTTTGACAGTTCAACAACATGCATTGCGCTATTTACGTTGTTGAGCAGACACACTTTTCGTACATAAGGAGCAATGGATTAGCAATATACTTCAAAATGATTCAAACTGAGAGTAATAGTGTGTTACACAATTAGGGTGCAGTGATGTGTCATCTTCAAATAACATCTTCGGTTGATTTTGAAGTAATTGGGGTAAATCATTAATGTAAACTAAAAAGAGGAATGGACCCAATATCGAACCTTTAGGAACGCCCATTGTCATTTCAGACCTTTTTTTTTTGTGGATGTGAAATCATCAAATGACCCCTCCCGCTCTGGGTGGAGCGGAAGGGAGTGTCAGACTCTTAATTACTGACTAAAACCCACCCGTGTTCCTTCCTTAGCCCTTTATGTTCCGGGGTAGCGGTAACCCTTTCGGACAATCCCGCTACCCCGGCAGGCTTCGGCCCTAACGGGCCCCTTCTTTTAAGCTGACATCTCTTTGAGTCGCGCGTAGAACACATACGCGTCGTCCGGCACGGGCCTGGTCCTGATCGGACGATGAGCTACCCATTACTCTCCGTCCGCAGGCCCGCGCCTACGGTGGCCGGGACTTGTCACGCTGCTCCCGACGCCTGGAGTATCTCCCGTGGTGGCTGGGATGTGAGGTTCTCTCTCTCAGCCATCCCGTCACCTCCTTCGCTAGCATGACTGCTTAGCAGAAGGAGGTGACTGCCTCCCACTCCCTCTCGCTCCGGACCATGGCTTGAACCAGGGCCGGACGCGAGAGGTCGCCGCCGCTGCCGATCGCCTCTACGAGGATACGGCGGTGCTCCGTCCAAGCGGGGCAGACCTCCACCGTGTCCTCTGGGCGATTCATTTCAGACCCTAATGAGTTTATGCCGTTTACTTGAACTTTAACCTTTCTATCTTTCAGGTATGATCTTAGCAAATCAAATGCTGTTTTTCTAATCCCATAGTGCTCCAGTTTCATCAGAAATGTCTCATGGTTTACGCAATCGAACGCCTTAGAGAGGTCGCAAAAGATTCCAATGGCATCTTGTGCTTCTTCCCAGGCGTTATAAATGTTCTGTATTAGGGTAACACGGTTTATTAGGCGTCAGTAGTGAAACCGTAGTGGTGTTCATGAAAAATTGAATTTTTATTAAAATGACGTAACATTTGATTGAGCATCAACTTTTCAAACACCTGACTTAGAATTGGCAGAATTGACACCGGCCTATAATTGTTGGGTTCTTTACTATCACCGGATTTGAGTAATGGTACTACTTTACTATGTTTCATAAGATCCGGAATGACTCCTTGGTCAACTCTGGTGTTAAATATGAAAGCTAAAAAGGGCGCAATGGTTTCGATAAAAGATCTACATACTTTTACAGACATTCCCCAGAAATCTTCTGTTGATTTAATTTTAAGATCTTTAAAAGCTTTTATAACAGCCTGGGGGTTTGTATGTTGAAACCTTAACTCCAAAGGGCATGTCTTTACATTCTTTTTTAAGTAAGGCAGCAGAAAGCGTGGGGGATGAATTTAAAGCTTCAGTAGTTTTAAGGGGGGAAAAAATCCGAAAACGTAGTTACATTAAAAAAAATTAAAACTATTTACATACCTACCTACAAATTTGTACGGAGCCCTCGGTGCGCGAGTCCGACTCGCACTTGACCGATTTTTTTTAATCTCGTCAACCTAAAGTAACTACTTACTTTAACTCCGTACTATAAATTAGTAATAGTTTATTTAGTTGCATCAGCTCAGCACCTTAATTGCGTAACACACTATCGATCTCAATTTGAATCATTTTGAAGGATATTGCTAATCCATTGCTTCATATGTTCGAAAACTATTTAACAAAAAAAAAACCGACTTCCAAAGAAAACACTACAAAGTGAAAAATAACTTTAATTTCAGATGTCGGTGTCTTTGGATCTGTATTTTAGTTTCTTGCCACCAACTTCCGAAATTAAAGTTATTTTTCACTTTAGTGTTTTTTTTGGAAGTCGGTTTTGTTTTGTTAAAAAGTCTTTATTTCTCGCTTTTTAGTGGGTCTGTTTATAATGTATCTAAGTTACAATAGTCTAATGTCAACTTGCTCATTTGTAGGGTTTTTTTTGGAAGTCGTTTTTTTTTTGTTAGAAAGTCTTTATTTCTCGCTTTTTAGTGGGCCTGTTTATAATATATCTTACAATAGCCTAATGTCAATTTGCTCATCGTTTTTTCCAAATTATTGGTTTTTCCGATGCAGCGGTGCTATTCTGTACATATCTCACCGTGAAAACTCAGGTGAAGTGAGCTGTCAATCCACCTGATGCTAGGGATTGACACTATTGACAGCTCACTTGAAGCTCACTTCACCCAAGTTTTCACGGTGAGATTTTTACAGAATAGCACCGCTGGGACGTTAATTGTTGAGGAGTTCTGGTATTCCACCATCAGCTCCATTTCACCATTCGCATTGTGACGAGCATAAATTGCTTAGCAATCATAGTAATCGAATCACAACCCGTTAAATACTTATTATTGTGTACCGGCTACCGGTGGCCATCTGTGGTCTTCATCATCAGTTCCACTTGACAAATGGTGCTTTCCGAGAGCAAATGCACGAGTTACTATAAAAAATACCCAAATCGCTATAGGTGTGCCTATAATATTTGAAGAGTTCCTTCGATTTCTCCAAGATCCCATCATTAGATCCTGACCTGATGACAATGGGACCACCTGGAAAGTACACCCTTTTTGAAATCGGTCCAGCCGTCTTCGAGTAATCGGGGAACATATATATGTCGGAGAAGCATTGTTCTCGTTGACATCGTCATAAGTGGTTGCGGGCTTAGTGGGCGTCATCAGGGTAAAATGCGAGCACAAAACACAATTTTTGCTACTTCACACTATTTTAATTTAGATTAAACAATATTTCGTCACTTCACAATAACGTCGAGACAATAATTAACAGCGAGCAGCGGGTTCAGGGCACCGATCTTACTTTTAGTTTACTTTTTAACACTCTCAACTCAACGATCCAACTCGATCCGTCGCTATCACCCAGCAAAGCAATGTGTATGTGTCCCAAAAACTGTCACCTTCTTAAAAAATTAAAAGATGGCGCCTCGACCCCGCTCGAGGTACGTGCTCTGCTCTGATTGGTTGTTACGTAAATTACAATATTCATAACTTTTATTAGATTAATAAGGATTTTAAATTATAGAAACAGTTAACAAATCAAATTAAATTACATTAAGAATTTTAGAAGTAATTACAATGTAAACAAGTAATATTGTGCGTTACACATGCAAACAATAATCAACCCAACTCATAGCTTCCTCCGACATATTATATAAAAAAAGGTTCGGACGAACTGAGAACCTCCTCCTTTTTTTGAAGTCGGTTAAAAATGTGTCTGCTCAATGACGTAAATAACGCAATGAATGTTATTGAACTGTCAAAATGAAACCTATTGCTACATTTGCTACTGATAGTGTGTTACGTAATTGCCCAGCAGTTTATTGTTGACGATGCGCTTCGCTATTGTTCGCGCTCGTGAACTACTTCTGTTTGATCAGCTGATCAGTGCACGTGACGACCTTGACATTGGCTTCTTTTTTTGTCATTACTTCCTTCACGCTTCAGTTTACCGATCATATTGAAACTTTTTATTTCTATTTGGTAAGATTTTATAAGGGAAACAGAGTGTGACTTATTAGTTTCTTATATAGCCCATTATTTATTTAATCTTTTCACACAAAAAAAGGTTGCCCTTTAAAACTGAAAAAAAAACCAGACTTATTGAAAAAGTACTGTACACTGAACGACAGTTTATATAAGTTACACAATGCATTCATCATCATCAACATCATCATTTTCATTGTTTTTTTCTCTATATGGACGGTGTACAAGCTGTCTGAAATAAAGAATATTTTTTTTTTTTTTATTTATATACGCAGTTTTGTTGTGTTAAAATTTTATACAAAAAATATAATGGGTTCCATGTGTTCATAATGTATTATATCGTAGTACCAGTCATTGCCTCATGCTTCATAATCACAAGCAGCTTCATAAAACAAATTGTTTGCTATCGCCTGTCGTACCAGTACTTATGAGCCTGCTAAGTACTTACAATTTTAGTGATACAAATTTATCCTAAAACATAAAAGAACGCGTGTTATCGCTCGCATCGCTTCGATGGACGCATCGATTGTAGGTTAATTTTAACGCTAACGTTTTTATAATGATCATCTATATATATAAAAGGAGAACTGACTGACTGACATATCAACGCACAGCCCAAACCGCTGGGTCTAGAGATTCCAAATTTGGCACGTACGTTCCTTATGAGGTCTAGGGGTGCACTAAGAAAGGATTTTTCAAAATTCACCCCCTAAGTGGGTGAATGGGGGGGGGGGTGAAATTTCACGCGGACGAAGTCGCGGGAAGAAGCTAGTCTATGATAAACGTTAAAATATTAATTTATGATCGTGTAAATAGACAGCCGATGTTTAACACAAAGGTGTTTATGTATTGTTTCTGAAAACGTGGATGTTCAATGCAATGTAAAAATGAACAGTATTGTGACGTATTTAATTTTTGTTTTGTTGCGCCGTCAGAGATGACATTACTTTCAATATTGGTTTCATCTGAACTGAACTGCCTCTGCCTAGCCTTTTCCCAACTAAGTTGGGGTCGGCTTCCAGTCTTACCGGATGCAGCTGAATACCAGTATTTTACATGGAGCGACTGCCTATCTGACCTCCACAACCCAGTTACTGGGTAATACGATACCCCTTGGTAAGACTGGTTGTCAGACTTTCGGGCTTCTGACTACCCGTAACGACTGTCAAAGATCCACGAATGACAGCCGGGACCAACGGCTTAACGTGCTTTCCGAGGCACGGAGGGGTCTCGGTATGTAAAGATGGTCACCCATCCACAGACTAACCGCGGCAAGCGTAGCTTAACCTGATCGATCGACCTGTGCGGCTGTTATTATTTAGCCACGGCTGAACTGAACTATTTAAATATAATTAAAATCCTTATTAACGAAAACGTTCAGGTGCTTTTACATAACGTAGTCTTTGTGTGATAAATGTGATAATTCATCGTCATCGTTCATTCGTCATTTTCTCGAATGTAATCTCAAAATGAAGTAGGTAAATGGCAAATAAATACGAATTGCGGGAATCCATGTAAAAAATATTATTTGACAGCATTCTCCTTTATGTAAAGATTACAGAAAAAATAAAACGATGTCTCTAAATAGCACAATTTTTCAGAAGCCATAAACAATAGTTCCACTATCTGTCAAGAGATGGCACTGACCTAAAACTGCAATGATTGCGCCCCTCATAAAACGACAAATAAAGTCTGGTGAATTGATTGTCGTCTGACAAACTTCACAGACTTTTTGGTCGTTGCAGATTTGATAGTACAAAAAGTCTGCCATCTTCGTTGCCCTTAATTGGTAGTTTTTGGATGGGAAATTATCAAATAACTTCTCCCGCTCTGGGCGGAGCGAGAGGGCGTGTCAGATTTTTACTGACTAAAACCCACCCGTGTTCCTTCAGTTGCCTGTGCCAGGGGACACGGTATCTCTTTCGAACAACCCGCGACCCTGGCAGGCATCGGCCCTAGCGGACACCGTCAGTTAGTGCTAACATCTCTTTGAGGCGCGCGTGGAACACAACGCGGCGTCGCCCCGCGCCTGCTCCTTACTGGGCGGCGAGCTGCCCGTTGCTCGCTGTCCGCAAGCCCGCGCCTACGGTGGCCGGGAATCGGCTATTGATTATGGTAGTGACCCCTTGAATCTCAACTTTTGCAAACTGTTTGTTCCTGATGACTTTCTAAGTTGCGTATTTCGTTGTCCCCAGACGTACGCGGAGCCGTACAATGAGGAAGCGATCAGTCAGTACCACAAGATCGACGAGTACATCGACGACCTGCGCCTGGTGGAGGCGTACTACCGCGGAGGAGACCACCGCGCATGCGTGGAGCTCGCCTCGCGCCTGCTGGACGTGTCGCCCTGGTCCGCGCAGCTGCGCCAGCTCCGCGCCGAGTGTTACATAGCGCGGGTAATTAGTACAGCATATCATCAACCACATAATTTTCAAGACTCCTACTTTGCCAATCTGACGATTCGTCTTCATGTCTTTTCACTGTTCTTGCTAGAGTAGTAACCTATACATTTCTTTGCAGAACGACCTATTCTCCGCGGTGTCGGATATCAGGTCCGTGAACCGGCTGCAACAAGACTCGACGGACGGCTACTACCGCCTCGCCACGCTGCTGTACCGGCTAGGACACGTCAGCGATGCGCTCAAGGTAACACACATACTTAAACCGCTAGGATCTTTTGGCTCCTGGTTGACATTGAAAGGGGAGCGTTGCTGTTAAACATTTGTCACAGAAATTTTATTAAAAAAAAAAACGGCCAAGAGCGAGTCGGACTCGCGCACCGAGGGTTCCGTACCATCATGTTTTTAAGTTTTCATCGGAGAGGCCTATATTCGTAAGAGAAAACACTGCGGGCTGCGGTGTAAAATATTGCAGTTTTAGGTCAGCGCCATCTCTTGACCGGTAGTGGAACTAATGTAACTTTTGTTTATGATTTCTGACAAAGTGCTATTTAGAGACATCGTTTTATTTTCCTGTAATCTTTACATAAACTTCTATCACATAGAATAATTTCAGATTTTTCTCTATGCAAACTTCGGAGATAAGGGGGGGCGGTATTTTTTTACATTTTTCATCAAAAGTCGAAAAGTACGCGGCCTAAAAAAAAATGTTTGAGAATGTGCAAACTGCGCTTTTTCATATGATACCTCACATGCCCTAGTAGCCCCACTTCGAATTTTGTGACCGCCTTTCAGTCCCTGTTGCAAAAAATATATGTCTATATATATATTTATTTCGTTCTTATTTGCAAAATAGTTGGGCACACGTCATCTAAAACTATTCCAAATTTCAGGTTGATAGCATTAGTAGTTCTTGAGATATGCAGCTGTGACAGACTGAGTCGCACCATAAGGGTTCCTTTTTACCATTTTGGTACAGAACCCTAAAAACAATATGGTGCCATTAGTTCCGATTTTGGCCACGCGCCAAAAGTTCCTTGTACCATTGTACTTGCACTGCTTGCACAGCTTTTCACTTGGTAAATATTGTTCTAACTACAACTAGAAAATATCCTCTATTTACCTTAACTGATATAACAACCGGTTCCTACAATATTCAGAGTATTAGTTTTACGTACATTCAGTTACAAAATCTATTGTAGTGCTGTTGTTGGTTGTCATATCTTGTTTGCAACATTTGTGTTCAAATCTACGTTAAAATAACCATACGTTATATTTATAACATCGTTAATGCTGTATGTTTCATATGTGTGTGTGTGTTTTACGTTAATCCATTTATAAACCTTCTGGCATGGGTATCCTAATAAATGTTTGTTTCAAAATCTCCAAAACCGCAGCCCAAAGAAAACAATAAATATCTTCTTCTTTACAGGAAATCCGAGAATGTCTGAGACTAGACCCTGAGCACAAGAAATGCTTCCCGTTCTACAAGAAGGTCAAGAAAATCGACAAGTTACTGCTGGAGTGTGAGGAGTTAAGTGAGGCGAGAGACTTCGCTGGCTGTGCCGCGGCCGCTAACAAGGTGCTGAAGACTGAGGACGACGTCACGCTGGTCGTGTTCGAGGCGCGGAAGTGGCTGTGCAGCTGTCTCACTAAGGTGAGTACTGTGACGTCATCATCATTCAGTCGAAACACTTGCAAGCTGCTACTTAAATTATGTTACAAAGTAAACCATACTTTAATTGGCGAAACCTTACTTCTTTTGTTTCAAAAACACCTGCACACGAGGATATTTGCACGCACACACACTCCTATATAATAGAAAGGGATCGAGAGATAGTGTGAATTTAATACGCGTTTTTCATACAGAGCCATCTAGTATAAGCTTTTAGACGCTCTCATAAAGTTGTCGCCATCCAAGATTTTCATTTTGATCTCACTAATGGGTTTAGCTAGCACCCTCGAAAACCATGAAAACCATATCTCTCTCTCTTTCTATTATATAGAGAGAAAGGCACATGGAGGGGGCGTAACGTTACATGTCGATTTGTACCAAGTTACTCCAACCGCAAGCCGCGTTAAATAACTTCTTTCCAAAAAGGACAAGTTTGAATACCTAAGAGATTATGTGTGAAGTTCGCCAGTTAAAAAACCCTGGAGAATTTCTAGAGTATCGTGTGCAACAGGTATCAATATCCAATAGTAGGAAAATAAAAAGTAAAAGACTTTATTAAGACACTAGCTTCTGCCCGCGACTTCATCCGCGTGAAATTTCTTGCTCCCCTGATCCACCCCGTCGCATCGCATCGCCTGCCCTTACTATTACTTAATTTTCGCTTAGCCTCTCGTCTGTGGCGTCCATTTTTCGCGAATCGCCGCATCCGTGGCGGCCATATTGTGCGTATCGTCCCGCGGGTGGCACACTTCAGGGTGGTCGCGCGCGATATCGGCGAGGCGAGTTTAGAAACGTCTAGTAACCGTTGTTCGGTCGTTTGAGAGGCATGACAAGTGATGGTATGACGTCCTTGTTCTTTCCCGTATACTTTGTGCAAGTTAAAGCAACGTAGATACAGTACAGAAAAAAATATCGGTAATTATTTACTTCACATGCCGCGGTATCAATCCGTGACTCACTAACAGATGCGACGTTTTTGACAGATATCAACCCGTGATACACTCACAGACGGTAGGTTAGCGTTCTTTCGTTTTACTCGGCTCCTTAGGATCTTAGCATAATCTTTACATAGTATAAAACAAAGTCGCTCCCGCTGTCTGTAAGCTTAGATCTTTTAAACTCCGCAACGGATTTTAATGCAGTTTTTTCCTACCAAACATATTTTTGTGCGCTTACTTTGCAAACGCTGGCTAAACCTTACGAGATAGATCAAATTAATGTACTACGGAATCGTATATCTTAAAAAGATCGATAAAAAAGTCCGCGATGGTATATGTTTAGCACCTAACACTATAACCATTTTTATCTTTTACATATTACAAAAAAAAAAGGGTTATTTACCAAGCTATTTTAAACAATACAGTATTGTTCCTTATCCAATTAAATACATTAGATACGTTGTGCATTTCATGTAGATCAAAATTGACCTTTACAGCATATCATTAAAATTAATATCTTAGAAGATATCAGAGATTTAAAAAGCGGGGGCAGAGCTGCTGGCGGGCGCGGACTGGGACTATCAACATTGCACCCGTGCGAAGCTGGTGCGGGTCGCTAGTGTATAAAATATGACTGTTTTGCATTAAGACAAAACAGGTATTATATGTTGGAGAAAACACAGCAATGATATGAAGAATGCTACTTATGATTCTGTGAAAATACGAGAATTTCCCCCCTAAATCTGTAGGAATATCGAGAATGTCTTCTTATTTCTGTCACCTGAGGGCGCCGTTAGTACTTTACGCCAATTTAGCTGTCAAGCGTCATTGCAGTCTTCATCATCAGCAAGCTCCTTGTTTCATTGCTGTGTTTTCTCCAACATGTAATACCTGTTTTGTCTTAATGCAAAACAGTCATATTATATGTCTTCGAAAACACAGCAATGATATGAAGACCTGTTTGATATCTGCTGGTGACCAGAAAAATAAAACACAAGAATGCAATGTGAATGCAAACTGTTAGAATTAACCCAAAAAAAATTAAAACCATTTTTCTTATGTTGAACTTTCATATTATATTCAACTTTCAAGCTCTAATACTGGGAAAACTAAACAAATCAATTTTAACAATTATTCAGCCATCTAAATTCATTAATTTAACTGACTTTGTAAGTAAACAAAACATAAAATTAAAAACTTATTCTTTACAATAAACATATGCATAAATCCACAACTAAGGATAACATCTTCAAGTTAATTAAAGTGATTAACAAAATAACAGAACAGACAAGCCTCTGTCTTTGAATTAATAAAATAGTAAAAATAATTCTTGGTTTTAACATTGAGATCACACCATGAATCTTAGATATAATAAGTTTAATTAAACAGTTTTAAAATTATTATAAAGTAAACCCACTGCAGCATCGTCACTGACAGATCTATTTACTTCTTTGCAGTAATATCTTGTAAATGTTTCTACACATTTCCAATTTCCCCTCTCTAATATTTCCTGTACTGCTCTGTTGTCCAGCCATCCCCGAGAAGCTACAGCTGATCTTATACTACCTGGGGAGGCATCAATCTTAGCAAGCTTAAAAGCTGACCGCACCCAACCTGCAATCATTGTTTTGGATGCAGGCTTGACCACTCCTGTGATGGAGATAAAAAGAGATTTTATTTGAATATCCTGACAGCGTCTGGCTTCTGAGTTCTTAATCAACTCTTTAACGTGAGTTACTGGACAAATTCTAGGATCTTGATGCCGTATTAGTAGCCAGCCTGATTGCCTGTGTGAACCCGTGTCAGTTTTTGAGCCAAACTTTGGCCAAAATGTCAAAGTGTCCTCAGATTCTGCAAACCCTTGCTCACTGAGTTCCAAGAGGGTAAGGTCATGTAACCTTCGACCAGAAGCTAGTAAAAGGATCAATGCAGTCCGCCTGCTTTGGTCAAAAAGAGAATTTGAATAAGTAGATGACTTTAACCAGTCAAACAAAATATTTACATCCCATATAGGGAGCTTAGTTGGGTGTGGTTTCGAAAAAGAGACAGCCTTTAAAACTTGCTGAATAAAAAAGTTCTTAGATAGGTTTTCTACTGTTGCTGCACAATATGTCGAAACAGCTGATTTGTGTAACAGAATTGTACTATATGCAAATTTATTTTGCAGATATAGATTGGCCAAAAACCTAGCTACATCCTTACCCTCCGGACACTTACTGTTTACACCATGTGCCTTACTCCAATGTAGCCATCTTTTCAATGGGGCATTATAGGTGCTCAAGGTAGAGGGACGCCAGCTCTTTTTCAATAACTGCTGCTCGTCCCGATTCCAATCAGTTACCTGATCTTCCCACCCCCAACTTTCCAAGCCTGAAGCCTTAGCTTGTCTACTTGAGGAGGGCTCAACCTCGTTGTCCAGTCCAAAAGAACCTCCCTCAGGTTCTCTATCGGCAGAGGGGGGACTAGCGCGCGTGCCTGGAGATCCGGGAACCAGAAGCACTGTGTCCACTGTGGCGCTATCACATAGTACGTCCCTACTGCCGTGTTTAGGTGTGCCAGGACCCTGGGTATCATGCTTGGAGGTGGGAATACCCACGCTGTTTGAAACATCCACCTTCGACTGAAAGCGTCGCAGAAAAGCGCCGACCCATCTCTTGAGTCTAAAGTCACATACCTTGGGACGATAGCGGTTTCCCTTGTGGCGAAGAGATCGACTTCGGGAACGCCCCACCGTCTGAATATTGCCTCCGTGGCTGGTGGTAGCAGATGCCATTCGGGTACTGGTCTTCCCCTTGATAGGCAGTCTGCGATGCCGTTCAGCTTTCCTGGTAGGTGGAATGCTGTCATCGTTATGTTGAATCGATAGGTCAATTCCAATAACCTGGTTGTTAGCCCCAGTAAGTTTAACGAACGAGTTCCGCCCTGATTCCGGATGTATGCCACCAGAGTTCTGTTGTCCGACTGTATCAGAATGTGGGCATTTTGTAACAGAGCACCCTGGGACCTGATGACGGCAAAAACGGCATACATCTCCTTCATATTGGAGTGCCAGGCTTTTTGGTTTATAGCCCATCTGCCTGAGAGGTATTGACTGTTTAAGTTCGCTCCCCAGCCCGCATCCGCTGCGTCTGTAGTTAAGAAATGTGTTATTTCTCTCTTGTGTAGTGGGGTTGGACTGCCCTCTATCGCATCCAACCACCACCGCAAGTCCTCTCGCACTCTGGGGCACAGTGCTCTCTTCTGGCCTCTCCGAGTAAATCTTCTCAGAAAGAGCTGTGCCCTGCGACAGTAAAGCCGGCCCCGAGGAACTGCATGGTTGGCGAAATTTAGCATGCCCAACAAACTTTGAAGCTCTCTTAATGAGCAGCTGTCTCGGCTCAAAATGTTTTTCAGAGAGCTTTTTATACCCAGAACCTTCCGGATGGGTAATGCTACTGTCTGGTTCTGAGAGTCCCAGACCAGCCCTAAGTATTCCAACTTGCGTGTGGGCTCGATTACGGACTTCTGGTAATTTACATGCCAACCCAAAGATTCCAAGAAGGCCAGCGTTTCCGCAACCTGTGCCATAAGCTTGGATTTGTCCTGACAAGCCAGGAGATAGTCGTCTAGGTATACTAAGAGGCGTACACCCCGATCCCGTAGGATCTCGGCCACCCAATTTGAAACAGCCGCAAACGCACGGGGTGCCGAGGATAGGCCGAACGGTAGTGCTGTTAACTGAAGGATTTCTCCATTGTAAACAACCCGTAAAAACCTTCTGTGAGTCTCCGCGACACTCAGATGGAAATAAGCCTGGTGAAGATCGATCTTCACTAACCAGTCGTTTGCCTGAAGAAAGTCGACTACATCTATTTGTGATATTAGATGGAAATGTCTTGTTGTTACATACATGTTTAGAGCCTTGAGGTTGAAAATTGGGCGCAATCCCCCATCGGATTTCTTTATTAGGAAAATCTTTGAGAAGAAGCCCGGGTCTAGAGTCCTTGGTCTTTCTAAAATACCCTTGCTCTCCAACTCCTTGACCATCTGTGTCATTTCTGGGGAAGATTTGGTGGCTAGAAATTCTAAAAAATTTTTGGTTGGGTATTTCAGAGGAGGTTTCTTCTTGAAGGGCAAGCGGTAACCCGCTATTGACTTTATAATAAACTGGTTTGCCCCTAATTGAGCCCACTTTTCTGTGGCAAATTTTAGGCATCCCCCTCTGAACTCCCGGTGTGAGTCAATTTTCTTTGGACTTAGAGTTTGACCTCTCCCCATTGGAACGACGCTGACGAAAGGGCCGAGTCTTTCTAACCATATGCTTAAACTTCTTATCCGACTTCCTAGTCTTATTCTTATTGAATCCTCTCCTATTAAAGTTTTGGAAAGTATGATCCCCACGCTCTAAAACCTTCTTCTCTTTTAAATAGGTTGGAGTATTCAACCAGACCTGAGACCCTCCGAGGGACTGTATTATAGGCTGCAGAGCCTCTCTACTAAATAAGTACTCAGAGCTGGGTGGTACATTTCTTAACGTGTTTCTAAGATTTTCGTTAGAAATTTCCTTTAACAGCCGTTCACGCCTAACTTCAATACACTCAGAACGCTTTCCGCATATAATTTGCATGGTAGTTTCCGAATTCTTATGACATAATGACCCTGGTCCAAAAACTGCAGAAATTTTTTCAAATAAAGTATTTGGACTTAAGCCTTGTGGATTAGTACTAGCCCAGTCAACAATAGACTGTAATCCTGTTCTTAATATCTGCCTCTGTTCCAAAATCTTATTGGATAAACCGGCTAAAATCAACTCAGTTGAAGCCAGATAATCTTTGCTTTTATTAAAATGACATAATTCATCATTAATATGAAGGCCTGTAAATCCTGGGGTCGCCAAGCAGCCTTGCAAGACCTGCTTATACCTAATGCCTTTCCATGCCTGAGAGTCAAACTGTTGTAACTTATTTAGTTCTAAAAATCTATCCCTGTCACTAGCTGGGATAATCTTCTTATCATCAATATCGGTGTTTAAAGAACCCCAATTGAGAGACAACGACTCGGGCTGAGTAGGTAATGTAATGAACGGTTCAGAAATCATTTCATTGTTGTTACTATTAACAAGACGTTGCGAATCAATACCTGAAGTAGTACCAGGCATTACAGTACCACTATAACAAGCGGGATAATGGCTTAAATAATTAGAAATAAACGACATTTGCGACATTAAAGTATCAATACGAGGATCGGTGCGAACCGGTTTCGACTTGTACTTACGGTTTCGCGCCGAGGTACGAGAACGTTTATTGGGCAGGGGTGAAGCCGTGCCCTCCTCAAACTCCGAGGATGAGGAGGAGCTGCTTTCCGATGCCCCAGAGCTTGTCAACGGTAATTGTTCTCCCTCCGAAGCAACAATACCGGCTCGCTCGTGGTTCTCCTTACCGTTACTTACCGGCTCCATATTTTGGTGAAGTACACTGCTGTGTTTCTAAAAAAAAAGCACTTAAACACACTCACTATCACTTTTAACACTCTTATAACTCGGTTACAATGGTTAAAAGGCACTTTTGAATAGTTTTTTTCTTATTAGAAAAAAAATAATTTCAAACTAATTCGAAAGAATCACAAGAATGCAATGACGCTTGACAGCTAAATTGGCGGTAAAGTACTAACGGCGCCCTCAGGTGACAGAAATAAGAAGACATTCTCGATATTCCTACAGATTTAGGGGGGAAATTCTCGTATTTTCACAGAATCATAAGTAGCATTCTTCATATCATTGCTGTGTTTTCGAAGACATATAATATATATAAGCTTAAAGCCTTCCCTAAGAATTGGGCTATCAAATCCTAAAGAGATTTTTTTCGAAGAGATAAACGCGTTCAAACACATAAACTCTTCAGCTTTATTTTTGTAGAATAAAACAACGATGCAGTTCGCACAACAATACCTATTATTTTATTGACTGGCGTACGCGGTTGGCCTACAGGAAATTTATACATTGAACTTCTATTTTAACTTTGAAATACCCTACATTACAATTATAAGTATAGATTTAGATAAAAGAGTATTCGGGTAAATTTTTAAGTTTATAAATTAGTGGAATAAGATTTTTCAAATAAACAGTGGCCACCCTGTTCACGACGATGGCTTATTTTAAAAACGTTTGGTATGTTCCCGCTGTATGATTTAACATTATTTATGCCCATTTTCGAGTTAATTGAAGCAAGTAGTAAAATTCAAACTTTATTACTTACTCTGTTCCACCCCGTTAGGAGATGATTTTTGAAAAACCATGAAACACGTACTTTTTATTTTATGTTTTAAGTATTAGTACCGAGTTTCGAGTTAATCCAACAGCGCGTTAAATTTTCTCCTTACCTATTAATCTTTGTCGCCCTCTAAAACCTCAGTGGAGGGGTTGATTTAAAAAACTAAAAGAGACAATCATTATTATTTACTGAAGCAAAAATTGCCAAGATTATTAACCAAAGGATTTTTCATATAAACTGTATCCCTCTTTTAAAGAAACAGGGGTTTTAAAGTTTCAGGGGTGAAATTTCAAAAAATCGTTTTGGATGTTTCTATAACTTGATACAAAGATTATTTATACTAATGTTCGAGTCTCTCAATACCCTCTATAACATTTACTACCCCAATGCACTCCTTTAAGGGTCGATTTTCGAGTAAGCCTGATAAACGTTATTTTTTATTTCCGGATATAACTACGAGGGTGACACTGAAAGGTCTTAGAAAATCTTTTACTGGATTTCCAAACCGACGTAGAAGATTTAAATAATTTTGAAGTAGAAGAAGGAAGACCTACAAAGCTCATTTAAATCCGCTACGAGAATGATTACCTATTACATATTCTTCATTCCGAGTACACATGATGAAAGGATTTATAGGGAAACCTCAATGAGGTGGCTCAGTAGGTGCTCAGGTTTTTTTTCTATTAAATATTAAGGTATCTGTTTCGTCTGCAAAGTTTCGCCAATTAATTGAAGGCCCTCTGTACTATTGAAATGTTTGTACTATAAATACGAGACTCGGCCGCACTGTACAGTAAGCTCGCGCGTACAGGACGAGCAGCACAGCGAGGCGCTGTCGGCGTGCGGCGCCGCGCTGGAGCTGCAGCGCGACGCGCGCGTGCTGTGCGACCGCGGGGACGCGCTGCTGGGGCTCGACATGTTCGATGACGGTACGTGATATCTACTATTACTGCAGTGCCAAAGACACAAAAAGAAAAATAACTGTTTTTGCTAGCTTCCTCGATTGTGTCTAAGGTTTTTGATCTGGTTTCCTACGATATATTATGGAAGAAACTTGAAGCTACGCGGGACACTCGGAAAGTTATGCGAAAATAAAAATAAATGTTCTATAGATAAATATTTTTCTATTAAATCTTTTCAAAGTACTCTCCACTAGCCTCTATACTAAGTTTCAAGCGTCTGAACCAGTTTTCGAAACA
The DNA here is from genome assembly GCA_914767645.1 of Hydraecia micacea. Lineage (NCBI taxonomy): Eukaryota > Metazoa > Arthropoda > Insecta > Lepidoptera > Noctuidae > Hydraecia > Hydraecia micacea. The sequence goes on from OU611779.1 coordinate 20,426,995, forward strand.
TTTTTTTCAGTCCGCCGCAGATACCTCGTTTACAGCCTGCTCGAACGCTGACAGCGCATCTTCCGGCGACGAAAATTGTATCCATTTGAGCTGATTTTTTATTTTCGGGAATAAAAAGAAGTCACACGATGCTAGGTCAGGGCTGTAAGGAGGGTGACCTAGGAGTTTAACCGGCGTGCTGTCCAGGATGTCTCTCGTTTTGAGCGCGGCGTGAGAAGGCGCGTTGTCGTGGTGGAGCAGTAGCCCGCGGAGCCCTGTGTTTGGTCGCTTGTTGCTCACAACAGAGATAACTTCTGCCAAGCATTTGGTAGTATACCATTCCGTTGATGCCTCTTTGGTTCCGTAAAGGAATTGACACCAAGTAGCCAGTCAAATTGAAAAAGCTCGTGATCAAAATCTTCCCCGCTTTTAGATCGCTTCACTTTGGTAGGCGTTGATTCGCTTTGAAACACCCAAACCGTCGACTGGCGCTTCGTTTCTGGATCGTATTGATAAATCCAAGTCTCATCACCTGTAATGATGTCGTAAACACGCCGAGACGAGCCTGCTTCAAATTTCTTTATCATATCACGGCACCATTCCACCCGGGCCTGCTTCTGAGTATCGGTGAGGTTGTGCGGCACTCAGCGTGAAACTATCCGCCTCACGCGAAGATGCACGTTTAGAATTTCGTGAAGGCTTCCCGATCCAACCTGCAGTATGTGCTGAATCTCTTTATACATAACTCGCCTATTGTCTTGGATTACATTTTTCACTGCTAGCACGTTTTCTTCCGTAACAGCCGTCAAAGGGCGACCACTTCTGTCTTCATCCTCCAAAGTTAGTCGACCGCTCAAAAGATATGAATGAATTAAAAATGCATATTTAACTGTTTCTCTTCTACAGCCATCCAGTCATTCAAAGAGGCTTTAGAATTAGAAGAAAGTCTGCAACGCGCAAAGGACGGACTCAGTCGCGCGCAGAAACTGCAGAAACAGTCTGAGCAGAGGGACTACTACAAAATATTAGGAGTTAAGAGGTGAGTTCACTCACAATATGATTTGTTGACGGGTCCAATAGATTGCACTTGGTTTAGAGGGCCTGGTGATGGAACCAAGAGATGGATAGTGGAACTCTTTAGGGGCTACTTGTAAACCCCTCGAGTTTGCGAGTAGCCTCTAATCGTCATAACTTCTTTGCCTTTATTACTTAAGGTGGAACTAGTCGCGAGCTCGAATTCACTGGTGGTCATGGCCAAAAAGCACGCTGTCTCACCTGGCTTCGTGTCCGACAGAAATAGTATCAGTGATGAGCAGTTAGACGCTGGTCTACACAGAAACACCGTTCCGAACTGAAAGGCACGTAAAAAAAACGAAATGTGCTTTGGAAAATCGAGTTTTATGAAAAAACCGCTGCATAAATCAATTACAAATAAAGTTCATTGAACTCTTTGATAACTGAGCTTTGTCGGTACCGACTTTGTTTTGAAGATTTTACAGCTCTTTTATTACTTACTAGCTAAATCGATTCAGCGGTTTACGCTTGAAGAGGTAACAGACAGACACACTTTCGCATTTATAATATTAGTATGTATTTACACCCAAATTTATGTTAAAAATAGTAAGAAAAACGAATCTTTGTTGGCTCATAACTTTTTAATCCCTTTTTATTTTACTATTGTATCCATACAGACAAAATTAATAATAAGACAAAACGATATCATGTTTAACTTTGGATGCACAATGTCAAACAGTGGAGTAATACTCTCCCGGCATGGAAAAAATATTGACTAGTGGCATCTTAATGAAGAATATACTAGACGCAAAAGTTAAAAATTAAAATATGTAGTTTAAAAAAAAAGTTTTGAGAGTAGTGGTGATGAAATACCTATGACCTACAACTGCTACGTCGCGACCGGTACCAGTGGCGCACCTGTAACGTAATGTGATACGAACAGGTCAGCAACTAAGCAGGAGGTCGTCAAGGCGTACCGCAAGGCGGCGCAGAAGTGGCATCCCGACAACTTCCAGGGAGACGACAAGAAGCTCGCCGAGAAGAAGTTCATCGACATCGCCGCCGCTAAGGAGGTACTGCATTTGTAATTAGTACTAAATTGACCCATTGGAGATATCATGATTGTGAACTACGCACGGGTACAGTACGACACAATTCAGAATGTACCATTAGGGAGATTCGTCAAACATTTATTTTAACTCTAGCAGGAATTATGAGAGTCAAGAACGTTTAAGTAGAGTAAAAATGAGTTATTGCTGTTGGACTTTCGAATAAATTAAGATTTATCGTTATTGTGTCGTATTGTCAAAAGTTAGAAATTCAAAGCATGAGTGTTTTGCATTTAAAATTTAAGACCAAAGTAGTTGATACGGATAGTGTTGATTACTTATAATTTTAGTTAGTAGGAGAGCGAAAAATAGTAACTCGATTTTAGTCAACTCAAAATCAATATTTTAATATAATCTAGAGCGATATCTCATTTGGTTATTGATTAATTAGTTAAAATAGTAAAATAAACAGCTATTTGTGACGTTGTCTAATTATAGAATACACACTTGAAGGTTGGTTTATATCCGATTGCGAGGATAGGTCGTACTGGAGCAAAATGAAGGTCCAGTGGACTGTATAACATGTAAAATAAGGAATTGAAATTACAACCGTGTTCACCTGTTTAAATGCCAACAAGCCGCGCACGCGTGCAGGCGCGCGTGTGCGTGGCTGGCTGCACAGACGCGTGCAGGCGCGCGTGTGTGTGGCACATATCAAGACGTCGGCCCCGCAGGTGCTGACGGACCCGGAGAAGCGCGCGTCGTTCGACGCGGGCGCGGACCCGCTGGACCCGGAGGGCTCGCGCGGCGCGGGTCCCTTCAACAACCCCTTCCACCACTTCCAGCACGGCTCGCCCTTCCAGTTCAAGTTCCACTTCAACTAGACGCGCGCACGTCCAGTCTCACAACAGACGCGTCGACGGATGGACATTATGTTACACGAGACTTTTTTATTGGCGTGTACTGTTGTAGTGTATGTGGGCCTTTCTTTGATTAGTTGGCGAAGCTTTACAGACGAGGATTTCTTAAAATAATAATTTTTAGTAAACCGTTCATCCGGCATGAATGGCCCGCGTGTCACGCCAAAATACGACTTTATTACATATTTTTAACTTTTCATTGCTAACAATCAGATACCTGTCATGTCTGTAAAGTGTCACCAAATAACTAGTGCAGACCCAATATAAGTTACGAGGATACTTGTTCAGTGTACTGGTCAAAAGCAAGTTATTTTCAAGTGTCAAACAGCGGTCACGTATTGCTGTTTACATATTTAATGTATCTACGTCATATGCCATACTTCAATTAATTCTTCTCTACTATACAAGTTTGCGTCGGACAATCAACTACAATACTTCAACAAGCCACTTGTAACTGTGATATTGTGATACAATAATATCAAACGTCTTGTTCAGATTAACGCTTGAAGTTCTCTCGTCCACCGAATTGTAAATATTGTATAATTACTTTGTAATGCGATTGTAGCTATCTAATACATTGTGAGTTTTCATACGAAGAGGCTTTCAATCATTATAAGGTGTAAAGTTACTGTCGTCTTGCAGTGTTACACTTTACACGTTGTAATGACGACAAGGGCACTCTACGAAATTAAGGTTTTTACGAGAAATAATATAAGGATCATATTAGTCGTCTAATAAGTTGGGAGCGACCATTGTTGATTCTTATACTTTGATCTCCAAAATTATTTGAATATTGTTTGAAATAAATTAATTTTTTCATGCTAGATAACTTGCTATATTATGAAACTGATAAATGATCATAATCGGTATACTATTATCAAAATGCTTAATAACTTTACGTAAAAAATTGGAATGTTTTCGTACTAATTACTATTAACACTTACAAGTACAAAGGGGCATTTGATATATAAACCTAATGAGTCAATAACTTGTATATAATTTACACTTTGACAATTAATAATCAGCCAAGGCTTCCCCGTGACTGTGGGGAGTGGACCTTGTTGGTATTGTTACTAACATTGAGTATCGCACACCCGCCATGCGCCAAAATACGAAGTGTCCTTCTATGTACCGTCTACATTTTCAATATTAATTAAATTGTATACTTGTACATTATATTTGCGTTATTGTTGGCACGTTGAAGTCACTTGAAATATTTAGTAGTGCTGTAGCGACAAGGTGATGTTCTGTTCCACCTCATTTTGTCGCTGGTACCTATGCAAAGCGAACCTGTAAATAAAGATGTCACATAGCTGTGATCAGTTATCTACTACCAATGTTTTGTCCAAAGTTGGTTCAGACAAGGACCACATTGTTTGCCAGATGTTGACTCAAATTTGAAGGAAATATTCAAACACTTGAAATGTAAGTTTTTTTTTTGCATTACGAGGTAGTTTTTGCAGTCGATGAATAAATAAATATTTATTTATTAATAAGTTATTTTGTTGTGATTTCTTAAACTTTGTAAATATTATAGTAGGAATATAAGATAGTGTAAAACGTTCATGTTTATTTATTTATTTTAACCAAACATTTAAATTCGTTCACAAATATCTGCGCTTTCATCAAACATTTAAAATTTTGATTACTTTAATATCAATAGTCAATAAACGCGAAAATATTCGAGTATAAGGTAAGATTACAATAAATATTAAATCCTAGGAATACAAGGTAAATAGACACAAAATATCATATACTCTAAATCGGAGCACGTTTCACGGCTCGTCGTCAGTCCATAAAATCTTTGGTTTCCTTCCCTCCCTGAGTTTCCTGGCGACCCTCTCGATCTCATTGCTGAGCTTGGTCTTGTCCTCTTCCTTCTCACAAATGTACCGACGTGCGCGTGCGCAGTCGTCGCCGCGGTAGTGCAGCTCCGCGCGCGCGGGGTCACTGACCCACGCCAGGCAGCGTCCCTCGCCCGCGACCGTGTGGTTGCCGACCGGCCGCGCCGAGTGCGACCAGATCCACAGCAGGCCCGGGTTCAGACCGCCCGTCCAGAAGTCTCCTCCTTGTCATGGAAACAACATTATACAACAGTCAGTAACTATTACTGAAATACACAGTTACTTGAGAATCATTATTAAATAACAAATTTTAATGTGTAGTCTATAACATTGCTTCAATCTTATGACTTACCCGCATCTGTGAAGGCATCATTTCTAATTTACCTACTTAAAATAACTATGTATAGAAAAAGTTGGGTTAAAACAGAAAATGCGACCAAATCACTTCAGTACTTGCACGGTCAGCAACGAAAGTCTTAATTATTGAGACACAACAAACATCTACCACATGAAATGCTGAAAAGTAGTGTATCGAATATTTTGTGTCAAGTTTAGTGATTATGTGAAAGTATATACCTACCAGTGTTAATGTAACTTTCGTTGCTGACCTTACTACGACTGGACTCTATGCTAAATAATTGAAACGTAGGTACGTACCAAGAACTCCAGTGATGATAGTTTAAACTGATTGCACCCGCGCTTGTTTGTTAAATATGCCTGAGCTGAGCTAGCCTTCCCAACGACTGTAGCAGACAACCGTGACTGACTAACTAACTGCTGGTCATTCTTCAAAATGGTTATAGACATATTATATTAAGTTTGAAGCTCTGTTAAGGGCAGAAACTATTGTAGTATTATGTATATTATAGCTTACCAAACAATTTTTTCATTGTTCGTCTACTTGACAATTTAATATTAGGTATCTGGAGTGAAGATATAAATATTTGAATGCTACGTAGGTATTTGTTGAAAAAGGTTGTGAATAAAATTACTTGTTTTTATTCATTTTATGCAATGGAAAAAGTGGTGATAGTTGCACAGTGTTGGCAACCTTGAGTGAAGCTTCAGCGAATCTGCCGGTCAATACGATATTGGGAATAATTCTTCTAGCTATATAGTGTAGCAGAGCGTATACAATCGATCCCGACAGCACGCACACCAAGGCTCTGATGTGCTTGAACAACCAGACACATTTAACAAGCGAGCACATTTTCGGTACATTTCCGTTGGTATGTCCGCTACCACGACTGTAGGGAACTTCACCGGGATTTATAAGAATGAATCCACGGTGTGTATTAAGGTCTCCTTTCGCAGCAGGAAATAGTACAAGATATAATTATTTTTTAAATAATTAGGTAGGTACAAAGTACTACAAAGGGGGGCGGGCAAGGATAGCTGAAGTATAGATTAATAATTTTTTATTATTTGAAAAATCTCGATGGGTTGAAACCCTCAATTTGTGGCTATGTCCATACTATCCAAGACCCAAGTCACCAACAATATTCACTAATGTCAAGCTCACCTTTAAGTTTGCTGTCGCTGAAGATGCGGGCGGTGAGCAGTTCCTTCTCCCGGTCGGAGTCGATCTCCAGCATGTTGCTCTTGAGGCGGCGACACCCGTAGTTGGCGCCCTTCCAGTCGGCGACGTCGGCCGACACGTAGTAGCAGGCGGAGCCCACGCGCGTGAAGTTCTTCGCGCACGGCTCTGATAACATGTGACATTTACCTCACTGGACTTTCTCTTGAATGAATGGCGAAAGTGTTTTGTATCTGAATCATGATGTAGGATAATAAAACTTGTTTGCATGAATGTGTTGTAATCATAGGTAACAGACCGAGCTGTTTACCGTAGCCGTGTGTGTGTTTGAAAGACGATCGTGTGCATGACATTTGCGGCTACATTTGACAGAATTTTATCCAATCGCGCCTTTAAAGAAATCCGCCCGGGATTTGAACCTAGTAGTTTATACTCAACAAACACACATTATGCGACCACTACACACGTCGCTAAATATTAATGGCTATCTCACAAGTCACAATACTGAGGTACCTATATTATATAGGTTCATTAATAAAATTTGATTTGTGCATCATATCATAATCCATAGATGTGATATCGATATCGCATGATAAAACAAAAAACGCCTAACTTTGTAAAATCATAATTTCAATTAACGACACTACCAACGTCTGTTGACCCCGTACCTACTCCCGCTATAATTACTTACTTGAAATTCATAGTTAATTTTTTTGTTACTTTATCGTAATTAGAATATCGAAACCCATCACGTCTATGGAGTTTCGCTAGCTAATTTCATTTGATCCTATGTCCTCACCCTCATTAATGTCATCTCTAGCCACCATGAGATGCACGTTCTCCTCCAGCTTCCGCAGCCGCTTCTCGAACAGGTCGGCGCGCCACACCAGCTTCTCGATAGCGCCCAGCAGGTACAGGTCGGTCTCGGACACTTGCTTGTGCGGCGGCGCGCGGTTCTCGTCCACGCGGTCCGCTGCAGGACTGTGCACAAGGATCGGCTGGTTCTGGACTGGTGCCAGCTAAGGAGAGTGCGGAATCAATGTCAAAATCAAAATCAAAATAGGTATTTTTATTTCACATAAACCAACATGGGCACTTATGAAACGTCAGAAGCTAGGTGCACGGATTTCAATTGGTCGTTTCCTATGGAGAAGAACCGGCAAGAAACTCCATGGTTACTCTTTTAAAAATAATTGGCTTTTACAATATTTTCAAGTTACAGTAGGTATGGGAGGACAGCGTAGCCGCGTAGGCCTGTCAACAAGTACCAGGTACTTGATAAAATAAAAAATGGTCTACCGATCTAAAGTCTACAAGGCTTACAAAGTCCTCACATTTACAAAATAAAAATGTATCAAAAGGATAAACAAAATATAAAAATCTACTAAAACCAAGAGATATGATTGCCATTTCAACTAATAGAGGTGAAAAATTAAAATTGTCTGTATATAATGTCAAATAATAAAAAGATTATGTCAAAGAAGTATGTACAAATAAAAAATAAACATCGTAATTTGAGAGCAGTTAATAGACATTTACGTAGAACTTATGCCGTCAAAGAGGTGCCAGGGAAGCCACATGTGCAGAAGGAATTATTGCCAAACTACCTTGTCGTCAACATAGTCTTTAATCTTATAATATGATTTTTTGATAAGGACTCGTTTGATGAGGGTTTTGAACTTTCCATCGCTAAGTTCTGTAACCGACTTTGGCAACTTGTTATAAAAACGGATGCTGTTTACAAGAAATGACTTGCTAGTTTTAGTTAGTCTAAATTTAGGTATGTAAGTCGGGCATTGTTATTGCTGGCCTGGGAGTAAAGCTAGGAACAGTTCAGTGGTATACGCTGGTCAGCTTGTAAAGTCCATTAACACTTGGAATAAAAAAATATTGAATTATGACACTAAAAATTATTAGCTTCTTATAACATGAAATGCTGAAAAGCGTGTAAGTATGTGAATTATTTTGTACCTACATATGAGGTTATAGGTATAGGTAGATATTCTTATGTAAAACTGTTTTGTTGCTGACTGTAGGTACTTATAATACAATTGCCAAACAAATTGATTGCTTTGAGGTAACATTATTGCACTCATCCTTGCGATTATCTTTTTAATATCTAGCTGCGGTAGGTCTAGGAACAGATCGGTCCCGCCCGACTTTATATGAGTTGTAGTGCCCCAACGGCCGAAAAAAGAAATTAAAATAAATATCGATGAAACGAGCTGTGATGATGTAATAATAATTCAGATTAAACGAGCTGTGTTATTTGGTCGTATATATACGACCCTGGCGGAATGGACACGAAAGTATTAAGCGGTTAAAAGGTTAACGTTATTGATACACACAGGTAGATAAAGCTAAACATCTAAGTAGGTATAGTATACGGTACTTGGACTCACATAGCTTGGGCTTGGCTTGAACTTATCCTTGTACGGGTTGGGTGGTCTGTTGACGATCTTGCCGGTGCTGTGTTGTAGCGGTGAGTGCTGCCACTCGTCGTAGGGCCGCGCGCCCGGCGGCAGCGGGTGGTTGGGGTGGGAGGGGTGCGGGGACCTGACGAGCTGCGGCGCGTGCGACGGCGGCGGCGGCGGGCTCAGCAGCGGCGCGTCCAAGCGGTCCGTCACGTAGTAGCCTTGCGCCGCGGGTAGCGCCATTATGCGACCTGGAAACGGCGGTTAATTCCTTAACAATTAATTTACAATAGAATAGAATGGAAATCTCGATTATGCATAAAATATGGTATATAGGTAAGTGAAGGTCGTCCGTCATCCAGCTCGACGTCTCGCAACAATCTAGGTAGCTGGATAGGGTCTCACCTTGTCTGTCTCCGTGCTCGGGAGCGCTGAGTGCCCACTGCTGCAGCACGGACATCCACGGCCCGTCGTCGTCATGTAGTCCACACGTGTTCTGCTGTTCGCCACACCGATTCTCGTGAACCAGTGAGCTGTTCTGGTCCGTTGTAGACGCAGACCCTGCCAGGAACAGCAGGGCTGCCGCGAGTGGAAGATGCCACATCTGGAACACGAGGGACAAGCGAGCGCGGTTATGTACGGTCGTTGAAACAAAGCTGGACTTGACTAGGTCCCTGTCTCCCTAATGTGTCTCTAGACGTGCACAAGGAGCAAGAGCTTCACATATCGCTCTACTATAAATAATAATACCAGCCTTTTACGATAACATTGCTGTGCTTTTACTGTCCCATTGCAGGGCAAAGGCCTCTTCTCACACAGACAGAGAAGGCATGATTATTGTCAACCACGCTTGCTCAAGACGGGTTGGTGATTTCAGATAAAAGTGACATTGGTTCTTGCCTGAATTTGAACCCACAACCTCGAGCATGAGAGGGCCATCACGACATATCACTACTATGACACTTCTTATTAATTCTCGCCACTTTCTTACGAAACCGAACTACTAAAAATTACGCATGCGGCATGACCTATTTACCCACATCCTTTCCTCAATAGCCTACTTAGTCGTTCCTTTCCAAACTGTGTGAGTCACACAGCACGCGGCCTCTCGGGGAGTTGTTATCTATTACGTGCGCTGGCCGGTGCAGGGTCAGGCCGGTTCACGCGGTTGTTACCTCCGCTAGGAGTATATGTGTTCTGTGGTTATTACGCAAGCGCAGGTGAAAGCGGACGGGGTCTGGCACGTAAACAAGGATTACATCGATCGTAGGGGATTTCCAATACTGCCAATCACGACCAGGATGTTAATGTACTACCTATGTAGGTACCTATAAGTAGGTATTAGTAGTTCCTCGATGGAAGTGTGCAACCGAGTAGTTGGATTGAATTTGCGAGAACGCATAAGGGCATAAACCTGAAACTGGTTTGGATTACGACAGAAGGGAGGAAGGCCAACAAGAGCATGACCATGTGCCATAAATCTATCTATACCCTGCCATGGTTCCTGCCTTCGCTGAGCACAAAGTGATTTTCAATTCGATTCCTGAAATACTTTTGCACTTTTAGAGCGCAGGGAGTGATAAAAATAAATGTGAATCGTCTTTAGGAATTTGAACCAAAATCGTAAAATCCTTTATATATGTATGGGAGGTAATGTAAATAATGGAAAAATAAATGAAATAATATGGGCTCTACCTATTAAAATAAACGTTTGTAAACGTTTCGCCTCCCGCAGACTGATTTATTGATGAAATTATCAATGAGTCTCGACACGAAAAATATAATAAAAGAGTTGTCTATTCCGTGAGTCTTAATCTCAATGTAAATAATAAAGAACGAAAATAAGTACGTATATTTGCGGTACCTACTTATCTAAACATGACGCAGACAAAGGACACAAACACAAAAAAGAACAAGTCCGGAATCCGTCCTAAAAGTGTTGGCTTGTTTACTTTTAAATACTTACATGGTAATAAATACACTCCCTTATCCTGTGGACGCTGACCGTACCGGGTACGCCAGGGCGGTTGAGGATCGAAAATACCAAATACCTATCAAACAAAAGCGCTATATTATTTTATTTGCTACTCTTACCTAAACGAAATAAACTCTAGTCCTGAAATTATTCCTAATTAAGTTTGCTAAATCAAGCAAAAATGTGGGGTCGGACCCCGAAAAATTAATAGCTTACTCTACAACTACATAGACATGAACTTTCTTTACGATATGCATACTTAATTAAAAATCGCGACTCGCAGAAACGTCCAGAATTGGAAAGTTACATACCTTGTCTCCTAATGCTGTTGAGTGAGCACTTTATTATTTGGCAAATAATATCACTTTTACTGTGTGGGTCGGCGACGCGAGACGCAACAGTTCTGCCGGAGACTCGACGAGAGCTATCCGAGAGTATTGATCGCTGGTCTGTTAGCCGCGCACTGTTGGTACAAGAGGAGAAATTGCCGCATGTGTGGTGGTACCCCGGACGCGGTCGAGAAGAGGTGGGGCATATTGCATGTATACAGACGTGACGTATGCTTATGTTTAGCCAGATCTCGCGATGTGTCGACAATCGGCATTGATGCACGGTGTCGACGATCTTATTGCATTGAGCATTTATACTTTTTAATGTCAATAGAACTATTAGGTACTTACCTATCTAGGCTGTAGATCGCGAATTCGCGATGGTCTCCGAATGAGGAAAATGACTAACATGTAACTACTGCAAATGAATTCTGAGAATATTTATCTAGATCACATCATTTTCCCTCTTACCAACTTATAAATTTTGACTGCCTCTTGGTGTAGTGATCGCAAGCGCTACAGCTGAGTATGAGGTTCGATGCCCGGGTCGGGCAGTTAGTGAGTTTTCCCATCTGGAGTTTAACAGTAGCCCGGAGTGTAGATGTGTGCCCGGTTGATGGCAATAGGCTCGCCCCTATTAGATACATGGAGAAATGTGGGTGTAGATTATGTTTGAATTGAATAAACCTTGACATTATTAATTTCTTTAACATTTCAGTTTTATTATTGCATGCTCTGTAACCATAATGTTTTGACCCAAATGTCCCACAACCATAGGTACACAACCATAGGTACAACGTAAATTACTTACTTACTAAGTATATCCCAGTTGACGCCTGAATCTTGATTGATTAGAGGAATCCTACTATTGTTCTACTCATCGAAATTTTCTTATATCTATAGTCCTACTGGATTCTAAAGAAAAATCTCTTATTGATGGTCATCTCGAAAATGAGGTTACCAAAACTAGCTAACTAATTAATGTTCCTAAGTCGCGTTGTCAATGAGGACCCAAATTGCCATGTGCGTACGTATATACCTAAGTAATACAACTTAACATGTTACATCACATGAAGTGTAATGCTTGCTTCCGCGCATCTCAATGAAGTTGAGTTGCGCGCGCAGTTTTGTGCAACATCAGCGAACAACTTTCGTTACAAGGTCAGCTCCGCGTTGCGACATTCTAGACATCATAACATCATATCGCTTTAGATCCTGTACCTACTTTAATTCGCTTGCACACGTTGTTGTAGTATGTAGGTAGATACCTACCCGACGAGGTTTCTCCTCATAAAATGAAAGTTTCGAGATGTAAGTAGATTACGAGAAGTTCATTTTATGTCTCCTACAATTGTTTGTGTTTTTACACTTTTTTCCAATAAAATTATTGTTTTCAGTGTCCTACCTACCTGTAATGTTACAGTTCCAACTGAGCAATGTGATATTTCCAATTTGCAAGGCTTTTGACCTCTACTTTTTATATAAGTAAATGGCATCTTGCATGTCAATCTAGAATGTTGTCGGCTCTAACCGAGCTTGCCTGTGGGTGCCTCAATAAATTTAGGTCTCCAGCCAGGGCTTATAATCTTAAAAGTAAGCGCTACAAGCTGGGTGTGCACCCCCAGTGGGGTACAGAGCTCGGCTTAGGGCGTCGGTGCGTGAGGGCAGCGAGGGACAGGCTCTGCCAGGGTCACGGGTTGTTCGAAAGAGTTACCATGGTCCCTGGCACAGGCAACTGAAGGAACACGGGTGGGTTTTAGTCAGCAAAAGTCTGACATTTTTCTCCCGCTTCGCCCCGAGCGGGACAAGTTATTAAAATTTGATAATTTCCCATCCAAAAACAAAGCGAGGGACAGGCTGGATCGGATTAATTTGACCTCTACGCTTTTAACACTGTTTAAGTATAAATTCCGAACATACCTACTGCTATATTAAGACTAAGGAACTACAAAGGTCAAGTACCTAGATATTGCGAGGCCCTTGTTCAGCAGCGAAAGTTGCCGCGACAATTATTGCTTCCGCTCGAGCAGAGCCGTGCGAATATAAAACTGTGCCCGGGGTAAAGCCCGATTCTAAAGTATAATTATTAATTCACTGGAGTAAACTGACAGATGCTAATTTCACTTTTTTATTTTTTTTTAATAATTTTTATTCATGACCATGGATTCAAGTCCTTCAGTCGAATACATAGATGGGTTTTAACTTAGATGTAATCTAATAATATTACAATAGTAATTAGAGATACTTAAGCATGTTTTCTATTAAATAATAATACAATACATATTATCCAATTGCCTCCCTTTCGGGTTGGGTGAATACATCTCAGTGATATCATTGTTTTCATACTAATTTAAATTACAATTATTAACTTATATACAAATTAATTTAATTATATTTTTTCTACCGTATTACAAATATACATAAACAACACACTAAAAGACTTCTTATTTTCTAACTAGCTTTTGCCTGCGACTTCGTCCGCGTGGAATAATGACTTCCGGAAAAAAACAATTTATCCCCCTTTTCTCCCCGTTGGGAGGGAATTTCTAAAAATCCTCTCTTAGTGGTAGCCTAATCCTCCCAACAAACACACATGCCAAATTTCAGCTCTCTACTGCCAGTAGTTTCGGCTGTGCGTTGTCTGTCAGTCACTCAGTAACGGAAGAGTTGTATATATATAGATATAGATCAGTGGCGAAGGTACCATACAACTCGATTCCCGCCGGCTTCCCTTCGAAAATTCAGAACATAACCACTCTATAGTCAATTCATCATTGTAATTTTCTTTTGGTATTTTTTTTTTGCTCCGGCCTACCTCTGTCATAAATTCACCCTACGCCACTGATATAGATAGCTATGCCCGCAACTCCGTCAGTGTGTAATTCCTTGTGTGTTATTAAGTTAATGTATTGGTAATATTGTTTAGATCACGTTCACATGAGGCTTAAGTACCTATACAACGAAATTACTACTTCACCTAAAAAGAAATAAAATGTAAACTATTAATAATTTGTAATTTGAACGAATATAATACACTACCAAAATAACTAATACCTATTTTATAAAATAACAACAAAATAAAACTAAATAAACTAAATTAATTTAAAGACTAAAAGTCGCGCTGATAAACAATATTGTCTGTCAATAAGGTCGAATGCTCGGAACGTCCATATCTCTAAGTAGTCTGTGGTCTACTCGCATCAACAACAGCCAAATATTGTATGAAGTTCGCGTTTTTTTTTTTTTTTTTTGGGATTGGCATCTCGCAGCCTATGAGGTTGTCGTCTGCTTAACCGGGCTTGCCTGTGGATGCCTCAAAATTAAGGCCTCCAGCCAGGGCTTAAAAAAAACTAAGCGACTACACGCTAAGGGCACCCCCTGTGGGGTACGGACCTCGGCTTAGGGCGTCGCTGGGGGGGGGGGGGGGGCAGCAAGGGACAGGCTGGATCGGAATTATTTAGGGGCGAATTTAATACTACAGGCTCAGCGGCGCGGGCTGCCTCGAGCAAGGGTCGGGGAGGGGAATTTACGGGGCGTCGCGACGGGCGTCCTCGACGGCGAGGACGGAAGGACGGTTGTCGGGTCGTGTTTGTGTGTCTCTTAATGGTGCTGGTGGCTTTCCTGCTCTCCTTTAAGAGGGTAGTGGCGTCGTCGGGGATGGTGAGGGTATGCCTTGGTCGGCGAATCCTACTTATGCGGGAGGGAGTATATTGGGAGGCCGCCGCAATCAGGGCAATTGGGGTGCTTTATAGCAGAGTCGAAGAAACGCTTGGCGAGGCGCTTCATGAACTACTGGACGGTGTGAAGTTCGCGTTTGGATCCCCCGCCCTTTTATACCTCCCGCCGCGAGGACCGTTACACAAAAATAATCCTTATAGCATGATTCAGTATTCACGCGCGATGGCTTATTAGCGTATTTCATGTATAACTTTGGTGTTTCTGTACCGATTTCTATGATTATTTTTTTATTAAATAGGTAATAATGTTAACATTTTTTAATTAGGGATGAGTGAGAGTGTTATAAACGTAAGAGTAGACAAATATAATCAGACAGCTCCGAACTGCTAAGCTATCGGGAGTTACACGTATTATTGTGAGTCAACCATAAAAGATAGACATTTGCTGTCGTGGAATATTTTTTATATAATTTTAAGGAGAACATTTCCGTCATACATGATTTCTGTGTAGCTTTAACCATTAAGGCTGCACACGCGACGGAAGCTTCAAAAATGGAGTAAGTTCTCCGGTTTTCCCAACATTTCCCTTCACTGCTCTGCTCCTATTGATCGTAGCGTGATGAAAAGTATACTATAACCTGCCCAGGAGTATGAAGAACAATTGTACCAAGTTTCGTTGAAATCCGCCGAGTGGTTTTTGTTTCTATAAAGAACATACAGACAGACAGACAGACAGACAAAAATTTTACTGATTGCATTTTTGGCGTCAGTATCGATCACTAATCACCCGCTGATAGTTATTTTGGAAATATATTTCATGTACAGAATTGACCTCTCTACAGATTTATTATAAGTATAGAAGAAGATAAATCCTGAACACGGCGGGGAACTCTTTGACGTTCACTTTCACTGTCATTGTCATTTAATTCTCTCAATCTCTTTGCTCTCAATTCACTGACCAAAATCAAACTTTGAATGACACTGTAAAGCGCAGGCCACACCGCCAGCTAGCGGGCGGGCGGGCTAGGCGGCCGAACATCGTTTCACCTCTTTACATACTTCGCTTCACACCGCGAGCTACCGACTAACCTAATGAGCTAAGCTAACGAAATATCCGACGATTCCAGCGAAGCTACTCGTTCACCTCGTTGGTGCGTCCGCGCTTCGCTAGCTTAGCTCGCCCGCCAGCCTGGGCCTCAAGTCTGCTAATTTTATTTAACTCACATGCTATTGAAATTCAATTGAGATTCAATCACGACTCCATTACGATTAGAAGAAATTTGGTATTCTGCAAAAACTTGAATGTAAACTCAATAGAGTCGTAATGGAATCGTAGTGTAATTGTAATTGACTCTCAGTTGAACAGATAAAGGTGTTGCCATTCAAAATCTATCAAGAAGCTGAATGAGTGAATTGTTGCCTAATCGTACTTCAATTGCAAAATTGACACTGAGTGTCCATTGACATAAATGTCAAACAAACGTCAACTAAGAGTAGAATACCGATTTAGACCACAATCGATTTACAATTGTAACACAATTGAAGAGCAGACTAGCAAATATTCTGATAGCAGTTCAATGGTATGTCACTGGAAAACCATTGGTCTTAAATTAGTAGCAGAATACCAAATGTAGTTAAAACTGCTACTGAGATTCAATTGATATTCAATTGAGCCATTCGTAAATTAGCAGACTTGGGGCCCTGCTCGCCCGGTTCGTTCGCCGACAATGGACAGATAGAACGCTAACCTCTCGCTCTCCCATCCACGCCCCCCGCTTCGCCCGCTTAGCCCGCTCCGCCCGTCGTCTGTCCGTAGTTTTCGGTGTGAACCCTATAGTTTAGCTCGCCAATATTTCGCGTAGTTTGTATAGTTCATAGACTAATATATGTATAGTTTCCTTCGTTCGCTTCGCCCACCCGCCTAGCCCGCCCGCCCGCTAGCTGGCGGCATTGGATTTAGGCTTATGAGTAACCTTGGGTAAAACAGGGAAAGATTTCTCATTAAATG
This sequence comes from Hydraecia micacea, assembly GCA_914767645.1. Taxonomy (NCBI): domain Eukaryota; kingdom Metazoa; phylum Arthropoda; class Insecta; order Lepidoptera; family Noctuidae; genus Hydraecia; species Hydraecia micacea. The sequence continues at coordinate 20,443,741 of OU611779.1, forward strand.
TAGGGGGTGGTTTCACAACAGTGGCATACGATTGCTGCAGAAATTTGGCCTTTTTCTCTTCAATTTTTTGTTTTTTAATGGGACAGTCTCGTGAAATGGCAAGATGATTACCTGCGCAGTTGATCTCTTCGACATCGCATTCTTTGTAGGAGTGGCGACCAGCACAAGAAGAGCAGTGTTGCTCGCCTCTGCAAGTCTTAGCAGAATGATTAAATTTAAGACATTTATAACACTGTAATAATGGTGGTATGTATGTTTTCACCTCATATCTTTAGATATATAAGCGTATTGCGGTAAAGATGTTGATGCAAAGGTGACAGCAACTGTATTGAGAGGCACTAATTTTCCCTCTACTTTACGCATGAATCTTTTAGGGTCGGTTCACATCTGACGGAAGATGCGTCGCGTATCATCGGTCGCGTAACGCCAGAACAGACAAATGTATAGAAAAACACTTGACCGTTCACACTTAACTGATGATGCGTTAGTGCGTCGAGCGAACAAATAGACGCAATCGAAGTGACGCCCGACGCATCTTCCGTCAGATGTGAACCGACCCTTAATTGAAATTACTTCAGACTCGCACACTATATCTATCTATATATATATATAAAAGGAGAACTGACTGACTGACATATCAACGCACAGCCCAAACCGCTGGGTCTAGAGATCCCAAATTTGGCACGTACGTTCCTTATGAGGTCTAGGGGTGCACTAAGAAAGGATTTTTCAAAATTCACCCCCTAAGAGGGTGAACAGGGGGAGGGAGGGTGAAATTTCACGCGGACGAAGTCGCGGGAAGAAGCTAGTTTTTATATATTTCCTCATTGGAGAGTTCTTTGGGCACAAACCTCAATACACCAATCCTTTCTGTCAAATACGATTGTATAAAGGCTTTAAACTTATTTTTCCATAAAAATTCTTCCATCTTCAGAAAATTGTTGGCCGCAGCCACCTTCTTGAATGTTATTCCGATTTTATGAGCATTTATTCTGTGTACTCCTAAGACTCCTTTAACATTATCTGATATTAAGTTGGTGAGTGTGATAGGATTTTTATTCCCTACCTTCTCCTGCTCTGTTGACTCAACGTATACTACATATTCAGAATTGGTGTTTTCTATGAACAATCTTTTATAATCTGGTTTTGTAAAACTGTTATACTTATTATTTCACTCATAATTTCGATTGTTGTTGTACTTTCGTTTCTTATTTTCCCCCGGCTCTGGTGATTCCTCACCGCCACTGGTGACACTCATGGTTGTTTGAGGTCTTATATTAATATGGTATTACTGTACAATTATTTATTTATGAAACTTTTTGTGAAATCAAAAATTACCGCGTCGTTTGACTTCCCGCCAAAAAAACTAATTTCACTTTGTAAAATAATGTTGCCATATTTATTGTAATAGTGATGCGTTCCGTTCGTTGTGATTCAGCTCATTCACACAAAGTCAATAGGAATATTTATTATAAAAAGTAATAAAATTAATTATAATCAAAAATCTATCAGAGACGATGTACACGAATTATTGGGCTGGACATTATTGGGTCGGTGTTACGGCCCTGCCGCCGCCAGATGGCGCACGGCAGGACTTTCTACGGCCCATGCCTGCGGAGCCATACCGCGGCTCCTCTTCGCGCCGCCAGGGGGCGACAGTGTGTGTCGCTTCCGTTTGGAAAAACGTCAGATCCATTAAAATATAGATAGATAGATAGATAGATAGATAATTTTTATTTGTTCAAACATGAGTATACACACAAAAAAATAGCATGCAAGTTGTTAAAAAGTATTATAAACAGGTCGTCATGCTTGCCTTATACAATGGCATACAAATATTTAAGTAGGTAGGTAACTATAGGCAAAATGTTTTAAGTCATTCAAATTATACAAGCTAATCAAATTATTTAAATAGAAATATATAATCACAATTCAATTATCCACATTAAAAAAAATAAAAATATATAACACTCATAGTTAACATGGAACATTATATAAAGTCAGTAGTCAAAACATTGTCAAAATTATAATAGTCATTCCAAATATTTTTCACATAAAAACTCATTAATGGTGTAATAAGCTCTTTCTGCTAAAAACTTTTTAACTTTCAATTTAAACTGCACGTTACTTAAAAGTTTCCAACTTTTTGGCAATTTATTATAGATTATTGGAGCCATGCAAAAGACACTCTTCCGCATAAGAGTAGTTCTGGCTTGTTGTACACAAATCTGAGTGTTGTCACGTCTGTTGCGTGGAAACATCTCAGCCATGCGAGGAAACAGATTAGGATTGGACCTTACAAACATTGCATTTTCTATTATATAAATGGATGGTAATGTCAAAATATTATATTTTTCAAAATAAGGCCTACAACTCTGAGTGGTTTCTAGTTTGAACATGGACCTAATACATCTTTTTTGTGCTTTGAATATAGTGTCCTTATCGGTTGAGTTACCCCAAAAGATAATCCCGTATCTTAGTACAGATTCCACCAACCCGTAGTATGCAGTAAGCAACGCATCTAAATTAGTTATTTCGGCCAGTGTGTACAGAGCATAAGCTGAGGAACAAATTTTCTTAGTTATGGTCTCTATATGTGCTTTCCAATTTAATTTCGTGTCAATAATTAATCCTAAAAATTTTGTTGTATCAACCGAGTCAATGTTAGTATTCTTGTATTTTATGTCCAGTTTATTAATGAATGTCAATGGTCGTTGCTTGAAATGCATGATTTTAGTCTTAATTAAATTCATTTTTAAATTATTATTATTTAACCATTTTATTATTGAAATTAGGGATTTATTAATATCATACTCATATTGATTACTATTAAGACATGGAATCGTCACAACACTATCGTCAGCAAATAGGCTCATGGGTTGTTCTGTGGACTTAGGCAAGTCATTTATATATAATGTAAAAAGGGGAGGGCCTAATACACTTCCCTGTGGAACACCATACACTACTTCACGTTCTTGGGATATATGGATTTCTTCTCGTTTCTTAGTCAAATTTATCCTACTAACTTCTGTAATTTGCGTTCTTTTCTGCAGATTAGTTATAAGACAGAATAATGAGTATCGCAGTAGTTTTATTAATAAACTTAAAAACCAGCCACAGTCCACAAAACAGCGGCAACAGCCGAAACAGTCGGGCATTATTGCCTCCCTACGTGACGGACGCGGGACACCCGCGCCGCCATCTTGTTTTGCTTGTCTTTCATTCGGCTTCTAAGCTCTTCTGGTCTGAGTGCACGAATGTTTCTTTTGCCCACGCGCTGTTCATTGTTGTTGTTTTACGTTGTTTGTTGGTATTGTTGTTTATATAAAACTAGCTTTTGCCCGCGACTTCGTCCGCGTGAAATTTCACCCTCCCCCCCATTCACCCTCTTAGGGGTGGAATTTCGAAAAACCCTTTCTTAGTGCACCCCTAGACCTCATAAGGAACCTACATGCCAAGTTTGGAATCTCTAGACCCAGCGGTTTGGGCTGTGCGTTGATATGTCAGTCAGTCAGTTCTCCTTTTATATATATAGATGTGCAATCTCGACCGTATAATAGACAATGTTATGGACCGTTTTATAATAAGTGTTACTGACAGCGACAGTTATAGTGCTGATATTATGTCTGACTGCGACGAATAGAAATATATCCAATGCATTTTTGTTTCATTTAATTTAATTCGCTTTTTGAAAGAATTGGCCTATAAAGGTTTAATACTAATATTTTTATATCGATTAAACAAAACTAAGCTGGGAGATTTCTAATAAAATAAATAAAATAATGTGATTTGATTTAGAACGTAAAGAATGAATGAGCGAGTGATTGATGTCAATCTTCTTGTCACAACACTATTTTCTTTTCATCAGAAAATGGTAACACCGTAAACGTCAGATTACTCCAGTGAATTAATAATTAGACTTTAGCCCAAGACGATTTTTTAGACACTGCGATTTTTGGGTTCCGTAGTCAACAAGGAACACCATAATTATACTTTCGCCAAGTTCGTCTTCTTCTCTGTCCGCGGCTTAGGTCAGAGACTCTTATTAATACCTACTAGAAAGCTGTAATTTGGCATGGATTATCACGCTCACAAAGCGGTAAAATAAAATCTTGAAAACAAAGTTAGTAGGTATGTACAGACGCCAGCAGATCAAGCTACCCGAAACTGTCAAATTTTCCCAATCAACTTTGAACCTTATACTTAAGCGATAATGTTCAAAATCTATTAAAGTTTGACAGATTGTAGTAGCCTGATGTGCAGGCGTCTGTACCTCTTCTACACGTAAAGTGGGGATGATTATTTTTCATCCGTGTAGCGGCGTGTCGATGGATAGGCCGTTCAAAAATATTCCGGTTGTCGAAACCATACAGGATCTGTTTGCGAAATATTAAAAGCCTTAAATTGCTAATAAAAAAAAAAACTAGGTAATCTTACAAAATAATAATACCTAATTACACAATTTGTAGGTACCTAAGTATGTATTTCAACTAAAATTTTTCAGTCAGAGGTTAACGAAAAAATAATAGATACTAGTATTTCTACTGTAGTTTATACACACTAGAAATACTCCACTCGATTGAACGCGATCAATGGATCGCGTTACACTACACAGTACACACTGCATGATGCTCAATAGAAAGTAAACTTAATCTGCTTCGTCTTTCGGATTCAATACCTTACAATTTGTATTCTGAGTTTTTGAATTTGACCAGTGGCCTAGCTAGTCTAGTCCTAAAGGGTCCCTTTTTAACACGCTTTTATTAAGTTTTATTAGCTTCACTTGTAACTAACTAACAATGTAAAAAATCTTAGAAGTCAATTTTAACCTACTTCTAATTATCATCCCGAAATAAAACTTTGTAGTAGTTTGGAAGACAAAACTATAATTTGGTATCTTGGAGTTGGAGCTACATCCAACTCATATATTTTGTCTGGCGGAGGCTCCGCCAGACAAAATATAGAAGAGGACGACGAGCCATCTGAGTATTTCGAAACGTTGGACATACCTACTAATTTCTGAATTACAAAGAAGGTTTTCGGACAACGATGATCTAATCAATTCGATTGCAAGTCTCGATTACTTGGATATACATAGATAAAATGGTTACACTGAAAATTTTGGGTAAGTTTGAAAAAATTTAATAATTAAAATAATTTGTCATGTTCAATTTACAATTTTAACTAATTTTTCAGGTCTAAAAATTCCATCAAGAGAAGAGGCTAGTGTGGTTAAAGCTTACTTGAGTCGTAACGAGGATAAAATGGAAAATACATTGCAAGTTTTGTACAGGCAACGAGAGGCGTTCAAAGATACATAATTATGAACTTTTTGCATCTGTGGCGACCATAGGATATAGCACTCAATGACTAATAAAACTAGTTCTCCCATCTCAGTGATAGCACTGCAGTGTGTGAATCTACGTTTGCAATCAATACAATAGGCCTCAAAGGCTGTCAATGGATCACGAGAGAATGGCTGGTATGGTAATTCTGGTCTTTGAAAAAAAAATACAAAATCAGTTGATCTGAACGAAGTTCTTCGCATTTTTGATAACATGGCGAATCGTAGAATTCAGCTGTTTTAAATATTTTTTATTATTATAATAAGTTTGCAGAAACAATATGATCTAAATGGTATTTTTGGTCGTATCTATTTACTCGTATCACCCCACCCAACAATGAATTATTACCTCACTCTCACTCAGACGTGGATCTCTACATCTAAATCTGGAAGTTCCACCATCTTGTTCGCTTGTTCCCCGTACCATAGATTGCAATATGGGCTATAATATTCAATCTATGCAATCTATGGTATGGAGAATTCCCTCTGCATCACAGATATTATAATTAAATAGACCTATCGCTTCATGTGATGGCGCTTCAAATGCCATCTATACACAGAACATAGAATTATTATAATATGAAATGAATGTCACAAACTGCATGTGGTATGTTCGGAAAAGTTTAGATAGGTACCTATCGCTACAATTTTTTTTATCTCAAACTATGAACAAACAATTTAATTATAATAATTTATCTTAGTTTTTGGTATTTTTAAGGTAGGGCATTGCCCCACAATGCCCCCCCCTAGCTACGGCCGTGGGGCGAGGAGAGGTGAGGAAATAAAAGAATAATCACTAGGCTCTGATCACATTAGGGAATGAACAATAATGTAATATATTCTGTTGGCGGGGCTCCCTGTGGGGCTCCGCACCGCCTGTTTACGAAAAGTTGACAGCTGTCGAATTCCTTCTAAAATCAGCTTCGTAAGTTTAGCGTCGCAAAACCAATAGATTACTTACAACCTGAAACTAAGTACTTATTGCTTTTCTCTAACTTATTTTTATTTCAAAATATTATAAAACAGTAATAAATTAAAACTGGTTTGGTTAGGTTTATTTTATACTAGCTTCTGCCCGCGACTTCGTTCACGTAAAAATTCTTGTTCCCCGACCTGCCCCGTTGTATCGCATTGCCTGCCCGCGTTATTGGTTCGTTTTTGCGTTCTTTCTTACTTTTTTTTGCTCGGCTCCTGATGTTATCGGTGAATTTAAATAGCCTTACCTACTCAAGAATAATTGGGCTATCAAAAGCAAAAAGAATTTTTGAAATCCGACCGGCAGTTCCAGAGATTAGCGCGTTCAAACAAACAAAATCTTCAGTTTTATTATTAGTATAGATTCAACCATCCCAATACTTTATTACTCCACAAAGGATAGTGTCGCTCCATCGTATTATCTGCAAAAAAGGGCCTACTAAACCTATGTTGTTACATGATTATGTTGTTGATTGCTCTACGCAGGTGACCAAAATAAAACAATCTAAATAAACAAAACATTATTATAACAGTTCGTACATACTTATCTAAATAATATAAATATTGTAACTCAAAATGTTCTTACAACGAAATTACTTGTACCTACACAAGATTCGATATCTAGTGTTGCGACCATAAATCTTTACAAAGTGGCAGCACAGTTTAAAGGATTGCCTGTTATAAAATTTATAAAACTGCTAAAAAACCAAAAATTCCTAAGTAGGTCTTTCTTCTATTAATATAAACTATTTACAGTTAATTTCCTTAATAATATCAGTTACTTAATTTTACATCTCAATAATTAATTTTTCACATTCGTTTCTTCATTGTAATAGTAAATACAAAACTTTTATCTCCTATAATAATCTCAACACATAAACCTTATAAACACATAAACCTAAATTAATTAGTAAATCACTTGTATTATACACATATTTGGTAAATGGTAGATCTAAACCTTACCACCACAGCCTTCACATATGAATTTGTAGTTTACAAACTACCTCTACTGATCATGACAGGGGTTAAGAAGTTAGTCAAGACGAGTGTAGTAGTATATAGGATGCATAATTTAAATCTGACCTGATTTTGGAAATTCGTTGCATGGAAGACGTACTGCAGATATAGGTACCTAAAGGATCGAATTACAAGATTTGAACTTTCCTTGTAACTGCAGCGGTGCCGCATTCCTAGTAAATAGGAACTGTCTAAAATAATGCCTCATAACTGAGACACCATCCATCCATCCAGTGCAGTCTCTCACAACAGTTGGTACTGTCGGCTGTTGGCCATCCCTCTTCTCTTGAACACCGCAGGTCTGATGTGCCTAGTGCGCAGCTTCTTAGGGTCTATCGTGGCGTACGCTGGTGGAAGACCATTGGAACTTAGAGGAGAAGGTTCCTCCTCATACAGCACCGGGGCAGTTGGAGGTGTCATGTATCTTTGGTCCCTTTGAGAGTACTGGCCACCGGCTATGATAGATATTGGTTGCTGCTGGTTCGTATTTGAATGATTTCCTATTTGTGGGTTAGGATGACTAGCTGGTAGAGCATAGTTGGATGGAGCATGGAATAAAGCCGATTGACTGGAAGACTGTACAGGATAAGCTATAGGTGTTATGTGATGAATCGTCACAGGTTTACTTTTGAGCTTACTGTTAGCAGGAGGTTTGAGGTGTTTTGTACGTTTCGTGTTACTCGTGAGTAAGATGTGAGTCGGAAGGGGACGGTTTCTGGTTGTTCTCGAATCATTTTCAAATATAATGGCATGACTGGGATGACCGGGATGGCCCATAACCATAGTAGGATAGTTGGACGGTGAAGATGGTTCGCTTAAACCAGGGATGTAGTAATTTGTAGCCGGAACGGGATGATTGGTGTATAAATAATTGTGTGATAAAGGATTGTTATAGACTGGTATTCCAACAGTATTCAGAGCATCTGTGGGTTGATAACTGTTTGCTGGTAAGGTGTAATTTGCTGCGGGGTGGGTTTTTATAGCAGACCCTGGTAATGGAACATCATTGTTAGCTTCAATGTTCTCACCTTTGTGAAAGCCATGTCCAGGTTGTAGATCATTATTATTTGCAGCAGTCTTGACTTGCAAAGAATATTTACTATCGGATGGGTTAACTGCATCTTGCCTAGACATATTTTTACCATTTAAACCCCCGTTTACCGTAGAATCAATATCAGATATGTTATTTTTAACACGATCATTTGTAGCCTTTTTATCGTTAGTTTCTCCACGTTGTTTATGAACATGTTCTTTTGTATCACTAGCGTGTTGCCTGTTCCCTACGTGTGGTAAGTCAGCACGTTGCGCCGGCTCCCCGTCGGTCAGAAGTAGACGGTGAGGTTCATGTGCTCGGCCACGGCTGGGTTGGTCGCGTCCGTTACCTCCTCCCCTCTGTCCTGGAAATGTATTTCTGTTATACACACTTTACGATCATTCCTAGGTTAAGGAGGGGTTAGTAGGTAGGTACAGATGCGAAATTAGTCTAGTTGACGTCAATAAAAGGAGAAGGATGCAGTTGTGTTTGATGAGACCGATCAGACCTATCCCTCTAAGCTACAAATGTGTTGAAAGACTACTTGTATGTAAATGGTGTTAGTCTATTGGAAGTGAGCGCACCTTGTGAAGTCCATCAGGCGCGGCGTCGTCCCAGCTGAGCTTCTTGACGCGCGCGGGGATGGTGGCGGAGGGCCACGCCACGCCCGAGCGGCCCGCCGAGCGCGCGCCGAGGTGGTCGCTCATGAGCGACATGCCGCCCGCCCCCGCCGCGCGCGCCCCCAGGTGGTCGCTCATGAGCGATACGGCGCCCGCCGCGCATGCGCCGGGCGCGGGCGCAACCTTGCTGCGCGGCAAGCGCTGCGACTGACGACCTGATGATGCGCCTGCTGAACAATTTCAGCAAGTTAGGTATCTGATCTACTACAAGCGGTTTTGTGCCAAATGGTCTTCAAATGATCATCATCAGCCTAGCCTTTTCCCAACTATTTTGGGGTCGGCTTCCAATCTCACCGGATGCAGCTGAATACCAGTATTTTACATGGAGCGACTGCCTATCTGACCTCCACAACCCAGTTACTGGGTAATACGATACCCCCTTGGTAAGACTGGTTGTCAGACTTCCGGGCTTCTGACGACCCGTAACGACTGTCAAAGATCCACGAATGACAGCCGGGACCAACGGCTTAACGTGCTTTCCGAGGCACGGAGGGGTCTCGGTATGTAAAGATGGTCACCCATCCACAGACCAACCGCGGCAAGCGTAGCTCAACTTGATCAATCGACCTGTGCGGCTGTTATTATTTAGCCACGGGCCCCTCCATGGGCACATGGTCTTCAAATGATATGGGTCAATAAAGCACGACAAGCTTACTTGTATTACCATGTACATGTTGGTATTTATTTTATTTAATAAAACTAGCTTTTGCCCGCGACTTCGTCCGCGTGGAATAATGACTTCCGGAAAAAAAGTGCGTTGTCTGTCAGTCACTCAGTAACGGAAGAGTTTTATATATATAGATATAGATAGCTTCGCAACTTCGTCAGTGTGTAATTCCTTGTGTGTTATTGGTAGGTAATATTGTTTAGATCACGTTCACATGAGGCTTAAGTACCTATACAACAAAATTACTACTTCACCTAAAAAGAAATAAAATGTAAACTATTAATAATTTGTAATTTGAACGAATATAATACACTATCAAAATAACTAATACCTATTTTATAAAATAACAACAAAAGAAAACTAAATAAACTAAATTAATTTAAAGACTAAAAGTCGCGCTGATAAACAATATTGTCTGTCAATAAGGTCGAATGCTCGGAACGTCTACTCGCATCAACAGCCAAATATTGTATGAAGTTCGCGTTTTTTTTTTTTAGAATATGGCATCTCGTAGTTGACTTTGAGAGGTCGTGACTACTTAACCGGACTATCCTGTGGTTGCCTTAAGTAAACTTAAAGCCTCCAGCCAGGGGCAAATATCTTATGTACTAAGCGACTACACGCTAAGGGCACCCCCTGTGGGGTACGAACCTCGGCTTAGGGCGTCGCTGGGGGAGGGCAGCAAGATGGGACAGGCTGGATCTGGTTTTTATTATTTAAGCTTGATGAGGCCGGCGTTTCCTAGCTGACTACTCTGAGAAGAAACGCCGAAACAAACTCAGAGGTCACGGTCGGGAATTTAGAACTACTGGCTCAGCTGCGGCGCGGGCTGGCACTTCTTCGAGCAAGGGTCGGGGGGGAGGCATTTAATTGAGGACGTCGCGAGGGACCTCGGCGGCGAGGTCGGAATGAGTTCTGTATTTGTGCACTGTACTGGTTGACTTATTGCTCTCCTGGAGGAGGGTTATGGGTTCGTCAGGGTCGGAGAGGACATGCCTTGGACGGCGGCATTTGCTGATTTTGGAGGGGGTATACCTGGCGGCCTCGACAACCAGAGGGTTGCGGTGCTTGGCGGCGGTATCGAAGAAGCGCTTGGAAAGGCGCTTCATGAATTGATGGATGGTGGGGATTTTGAGGTCAACATGGAGGATCTCATTTCGAACGAACCAGGGGGATCCTGTAGCCTTTCGGAGGAATCGGTTTTGGAGGGTCTGCATCCTATGGATGTGGTGGGGCTTTACGTGGGCAAAGACTACATAGGCGTATGTCATTATTGGACGTATGCACGCTGTGTAAATGCGCATTTTGCACCTAAGTGACAATTTGCTGCGTGCATTTAGGACGGAGTAGAGTCTGCCGAGAGCGAAAGCGGCGCGCGAGCGGACCGTCTTTATGTGATCTGCGAAGGAGAGGTGATTGTCGAGTATTACTCCTAGGTATTTGGCTCGCTTCTCCCAAGGGATCGGCTTGCCGAACATGGTGATAGGTCGGGGGGGAGTGGGTCTAAGTCGTGGTTTCGAGTAGAAGTTCGCGTTTGGATCCCCCACCCTTTTATACCTCCCGCCGCGAGCCGCGTCGAGCGCGGCGACTGTTACACAAAAATAATCCTTATAGCATGATTCAGTATTCACGCGCGATGGCTTATTAGCGTATTTCATGTATAACTTTGGTGTTTATGTACCTATTTCTATGATTCTTTTTTTATTAAATAGGTAATAATGTTAACATTTTTTAATTAGGGATAAGTGAGAGTGTTATAAACGTAAGAGTAGACAAACATAATCAGAAAACTCCGAACGGCTAAGCTATCGGGAGTTACACGTGTTATTGTGAGTCAACCATTAAAGATAGACATTTGCTGTCGAGGAATATTTTTTATATAATTTTAAGGAGAACATTTCCGTCATACATGATTTTTGTGTAGCTTTAACCATTAAGGCTGCACACGCGACGGAAGCTTAAAAAATGGTGTAAATTCTCCTGTTTTCCCAACATTTCCCTTCACTGCTCTGCTCCTATTGATCGTAGCGTGATGAAAAGTATACTATAACCTGCCCAGGAGTATGAAGAACAATTGTACCAAGTTTCGTTGAAATCCGTCGAGTAGTTTTTGTTTCTATAAAGAACATACAGACAGACAGACAGACAGACAGACAAAAATTTTACTGATTGCATTTTTGGCGTCAGTATCGATCACTAATCACCCGCCGATAGTTATTTTGGAAATATATTTAATGTACAGAATTGACCTCTCTACAGATTTATTATAAGTATAGAAGATGATCCCCTCATATCCCCAATCCTACTTTGAAGATTATGGATAAAAAGAAAACTGTCTTCAGTAGATACTTTTCTTTGGTATCCTTTCTTTGGCATATGAAACTTATATATTTAACTTGGTTTCAAAATGAACCACGCATCCATACCTACACGCTACACCTAAATGAATTACTTACTACTAGTTATAATCAACGTTGGCAAGCAGGTGGCTTGCTATTGTGTATTTGTGCCCTAGTCTAGCTTTAAGAAATTGATTACAATTATATTAATACCGACGACCTTGTGAAGGCCGCAGGAACCCGTTGGATGCGAGAAGCACAGAACCGGTCGAAGAGGAGGTGCTTGGGGGAGGTCTATGTCCAGCAGTGGACGTATTTCGGCTGAAATGATGATGATGATAATTTATTGATTACAAAATCCAGTAGGTAAGTAAAAACTTACTATGGTGTTGTCCTCCATGTGCCGCATCCTGCTGCAGATCTAAACTAGACGTAGAGTTAGCCAGGATAGTGCTGGCACCTGCACTGACGCTCAGCAGAGAACCCGACGAGCCTGCAGGGCGCAGCGGGGGCGCTCCGGGCCCCCCCGGGGGCACCCCGGGCCCCTCCGGGGTCGCGTGCGCGCTGGCGGGGCTGCTGCTGGTGTGGCGCGGCGTGGGCGCGATGGGGTCCGCCGGGGGCTTCTCATGTGTTACATAGCCAGTGCCCGACCCGCCCGCGCTGCGCTTTGACCGACGACGACTGCGGGAAGATATGGCCTTGTTAGGGTTACAACGTGAACTAAGCTAGATAATCAACAAAATTACATATTAGGAGTATCCAATTTTTTTATGTATAGACCAAATGAATAAGTTTGTAAACGTTATTCAGCGAAGTAAAATTTTGCGTGTTACGTTACGACATTATGGTGTGAAATAACACTAAATACTGGAGTGTTTGATTTAGATGGCATTTATGTCTAAATCAGCAGTCGAAGACAATGATAATTCTAAAAATATATCGTTATGATCGTGGATAACAAGGTTCAGCGTAAAATTATTTTTTCAATCCCGTCCATCCTATAAGAATTTGGATGAATGTAAGTCTCACACTCTGTATATGTATCCCAGCAGCGCGCACACCAGCAGCGCGAGCGCCGCCAGCGCGGCCGCGCACAGCGCCAGCGCGCCGCGCGCGCCGCCCGCGCCCGCCGCCGCGCGCTGCAGCAGCCGCGAGCTCACGTGCACTGTCACTGGTACTGAAGTCTGGGAAAACAAATCACACAACTTTATAACGCCACATTTAAGTAATACCACTGATACGTGTCACCGTCTGCTAAGACTAGGCACTTGTGTACTTACTATATTACGATTGACAAGCCGTTATAAGACAAAGAGAAGGGGACCAAGGATACTTATTTGTGGCACCCCTGACCCATCGAGTCTAACTAATGATCCTCGTTGCAACAAGTTTATCCTTTATACGAGCCGTGTGCCCGATGGGACGGGAAAAATTTCGAACTTCCAAACAAACTTTCATCCCATTTAATCGCTTTAGGGGAAACTTTTTAAACACCCTTCTATAATTCTCATCTTCGTGAGCGTTATACTATTGGAACTCTTGTACAAAATTTCATGCTTCTAGACTGAGCGGTTTAGGCTGTACCACAGAAATCTTAATAATAAGGTAAGATTTCTGTGGGCTGTACGTTGTCTGTCAGTGAATTTAATAATTTTAAGTTGGTGCGAGATACTATAACTATTACTGAGATAGCTTTCAGCCATTTTCAAATAGGACCTCTGATGCCGTAGAGCTCTCAGGAAGTCTCAATCGAAAGCTTTACTTATTTATTCAGATTCTAGGAAAATGATGATAGCAATAATGCTTTGGTTACTTGTGGTGCCACAGCGGTAATGACTTGGCTGGAAATGAGAAGTGTAAGTACCTGTCGGGGTGGTGCGCCGGAGTCGACGGCAGTAGCGACGACGTGCAACACGGACGAGTTAAGCGAGCGCAGCGCCTCTCCGCGCAGGAACATGTCGCCCGTCGAGTTGATGTACAGCATGCTGCAACACAACCACGATCTTTACCATCATTCTCATACTATTATGATAGCCTAAAATTCTATCGAGTGGTTAGAACAGTCGTGTTGAGCCAGTGCTTAAGGCCTCGCCTCTCATGCACGAGGTTGTAGCCCTGTGGTTTAAAACTCCGGCAAGTACCAATGTGTGTTTTTCAATTAATATGTTCTTTCTAAGTTATTGGACATTACTGAAATCAGTGAAGAAAACCCATCGTGAAGAAACCTGTAAGTAGTTACGTCTGAGATCGCCAAATCGTCGTCTTGAGCGAGTGTGGTGGTCAATGCTCGTGCCTTCTCTGTATGAGAAGAGGCCTTTGCCCTGCAGTGGGAGCATACCTAATAGGCTCGTATTTTTTTCAACGTGGTTACTATGGACTCACTCAGCTCCGGAGCCCCTCAGCGTGAGCGTGACGGTGTCGCGCTTGTCTCCGTCGAACACGTCGAGCCTGCCCACGGGCAGCAGCTCGGCGTCGTCGTTAGGGTCTTCGTCCACTCGGAACTCGTATTGCGGGTAGCGGAACCGCGGCTCCCACTCGTTCACGTTCAACACCGTGATGTTTATTGATGCCGTGTCGTTCTGGAATCAAATGAGAAACATTACCTACATATTATTAATACCTATATATTTTTTTTTTTGTTATTATGGTATAAATAATAAACATGCTGAGTCTGTATCATAATGTGTCTAAGCTCTGCTCTCGTAATGAAATTCAAGACGTGCTGACCCATTGAGACAAGCTAAGTAAAATAAGTTGACTTTTTATTTTGGAAACATGGGCACAATAAAATGAACGGTGACACCACGCACAGTAAGAAATAATAAACAGTTCCGCCATATTTTACCAGTATGTATGACAAAAAATACACAATTTGAAGTTCAAACTCAAAAAAAGCACATTTTGGACATAACTCGTACTAATAAAATGGAGTTGACATTAGAGAATGCAAGAAACGACCGGTACCTAATAGATGAAGACAATTAGGTGTGATATGCTCATTAAAAAAACTTTTTCAGTTAGTAATAGAGTGTTTTACCGAGACGCCGTCGGTGACCATGACCTGGTATTGGTACTGGTCGCTGGTCTCGTAGTCCAGGGGCCGGCGCAGTACCACCTCGCCGGCGCTGTTGATCGCGAACTTGTCCAGGAACGAGCGGTCCGACACGTAGAACTGCAGGTTGTTCTGGAAACCATACAATGATGGAGTTTAGGTATACCTAAAGTAGATAAGAAAAGTGTTTTACAATTTTTTTTTGTGTAGGTAAGTACTACATTAATTTGGCAAAAAGACACGTGAGTGACTAACACCCGGTTTCTGAATTGAAAAGAAGTTGAGAACTTTTCAAACTCAAGAAATTTTCAATTTTCGCGAGTTACATTGAAAAAATCACCTTGGTGATAATTATGTTGAAAAATGTGGTTTTTCTATTTCGTGTAACTTGTCAAGTATGTGGAGTAGGGATTTAACATTTTTACCCACGACGCGACGGTACGGAGACGGTACGTAAGTATATGCGTTTGGACTTTGGGGTGAGAGGATGTGTGTTTGTTTGTTTGTGCAAACCAATGTTGCCATTTATCTCCAAAACTACTAGTCCGATTTTGATGCGGTTTTCAGTGATGGGTTTGGATTTGATAGATGCAACTATCTTATATAGGTTTTACGGTAACAACTCACCAGGGGGCGCTGCAGTAAACATTTGTTTGTGCAAAACCAAAACTACTAGTCCGATTTGGATGCGGGTTTCATCATCAATAATGGGTTTGTGGTTGATTAGTGAGGATTCTTAAATAGGTGTATAATGAACATAATGCTCCTTAAAAAGTTTGAAATAAAAAGCAAAATTAAAAAAAAAAACCCACGACGGTTAAATGTAATTGGAAAAGGATAAAATAATTAAAAAAAACCCCGACTTAAAGAATTTATGTAACGATACTAAAACAGATAAATTCATATGGCAGTCGGGGGTCCTCTTAGAATAGAAGGTGTTCCACAGAACGGTGTGTAGCGTGTGCAGCGTGGCGCCGGGCGCGGCGGGCTCGCTAATGGTACATACGTGTAGCATGTGCACGGGCGGCGGCGCCGTGTGCAGCGTGAGCAGCGTGGCGCCGCACGGTGGGCTGGAAATCGGCTTTCATAGACTTAGGGATTTCAATTTGCAAGTGCTTGTTTTTATGCCGGATATCGCTTCTATTAGTCATTACTATGTACAAAAATGACACCCGAGTTAATTCTGCCCAAAAACGAAGGAAATATAATTTTTTTACGAAAAATTTGTATGAAGCTAGTATGAAAAATCGAATTCTCTCCTAAACGGCATGTTTAACCGTAATATCCTTGGAGGTGGTCATAGTGCTAATTATTTATGATTTTTTGGTTGCCGATTTGACGAAAAATTTCATGCCGTTTTTTTTTAAAAATTGTCAAAATATTTTTATTTGTTTTTACATATGAAACGATTCCTTTTAGTGTTTATGTTGAAGAACACGGACTTTTAACTACACGTAACATAAAATAGCATCACTCCTATATTTCCGAAGGAGTTGGCAGAGGTTTATAGTACACCCACACGTAGACAACTATGTTTGAGCTAGATATTTATCAACACATCATGAGTTTTAAAACTTTTCATACAACCAAATTACCAATTTACCAATTCATACAATAAAACCAAATTACCAATTTACCAATTCATACAATAAAACCAAATTACCAATTCATACAAAAAAATAAGAGTGATAATCTTTTTTTATTTCAATTAATAAAAATGTGTCAAAAAACAGCAATTTTTTTATTTAATTATTCTTGTTTTGTGTGTTCTTAATATTTGGGTTAATAACATATCGAACTTTTTAACTTGGACACTAAAAGGGATCGTTTTACATGTAAAAATAAATAAAAATAATTTGACGATTTTTTAAAAAAAAAACGGCATTAAATTTTTCGTCAAATCTGCAACCAAAAAATCATAAATAATTAGCACTATGACCACCTCCAAGGATATTACGGTTAAACATGCCGTTTAGGAGATAATTCGATTTTTCATACTAGCTTCATACAAATTTTTCGTAAAAAAATTATATTTCCTTCGTTTTTGAGCAGAATTAACTCGGGTGTCATTTTTGTACATAGTAATGACTAATAGAAGCGATATCCGGTAAAAAATCAGGCACTTGCAAATTGAAATCCCTAAGTCTATGAAAGCCGATTTCCAGCCCACCGTGCGCCGGGCGCGGCGGGCTCGCTAATGGTACATACGTGTAGCATGTGCACGGGCGGCGGCGCCGTGTGCAGAGTGAGCAGCGTGGCGCCGGGCGCGGCGGGCTCGCTAATGGTACATACGTGTAGCATGTGCACGGGCGGCGGCGCCGTGTGCAGAGTGAGCAGCGTGGCGCCGGGCGCGGCGGGCTCGCTAATGGTACATACGTGTAGCATGTGCACGGGCGGCGGCGCCGTGTGCAGAGTGAGCAGCGTGGCGCCGGGCGCGGCGGCCTCGCTGACGGCGGCGGCGAAGTGGCGGCGCCGGAACCGCACGCCGCCCGCCGGCCCCGCGCCGCGGCTGATGCTCAGCGTGGCCAGCGCATACCGGTCCGAGTTGTCCACCTGAGTCGCCTGTAACCAACGGACAAGCACGGGTTAAGCAAGACACGTGTCGGTCGGTTCAAGATCATGATTAGAAACGGGATTTAAAAAAAAAGAAACTGTCAGTATCTAATCGCAAAACCTAAAATGGATGATTAACTCAGATTTACACAGAGTCAGTAGCTGACTCCAAACTCGAACCTAGTCATAGCTGACCCGTTACTGTCTTAATGTAAATTGATTTGAAGTCTGTACAGAGCGGTCTTTTTTTTGGGAATGGCATCTCGTAGGTCAACCTAGGAGGTTGTCGTCAATAGGACCTACCTGTGGGTGCCTCAATAAAATAAGGCCTCCAGCCAGGCCTCAACAAATTTAAAACTAAGCGACTACACGCTAAGGGTCGTGACGGCCCTGTGGGGTGCGGAGCTGGGCTTAGGACGTCGCTGGGGGAGGGCTGCAAGGGACAGGCTGGATCTGAATTATTTAGGGACGAATTTAAAGCTACAGGCGCAGCGACGCAGACTGGCTCGAGCAAGGGACAGGGCGGACAGCGCTGTCGCGTCAGTGCTGACTTAAATATTCCCGCTTGATTGATATTTCAAGTCAGTCCGCTCCCCCCCGCCCCCCCCCCCCCCCCTCCGCCCGCCACCCGCGTCAGCGGTACTGACCTCGTCTAAACGATGACTTCAGCAGTTGGTCAGTCGTTAACACTGCAATGAAGGCCTAGGCCTTCTAGGCCAAAATTGAACGACAGATTCAATTTTATCGCGAAAATCAATGTCTATGGGATATTAAATCCTAACAAAAAAGCAGAAGCTCTAGTTTAATTTCTGTCGTCTATCCATTTTCTTATCCAAAGTCGTTTCTTTCTAGATACATCTTCTAACATTTCCGTCAATTCTTTTAACAGCAGATAGGAACATTTAATCAACAAATAACTGTAGTAAAGTCAGTTGTTTTCTTAATTGAAATTCGTTACAACCGATCTATGAACTCTATACCTACATACAGTAGCAGTTAGATTACCAGTAGTTTACCTTTATTACGATAGTGACAGGTTGATTGAGCTCATCGATGAGTTGCTTGGTAGCAGCAACCTGTCCGGTGTCCTTGTCCACCAGCAGGAGGCGGCCGTTGTCGCCGGTGCTGGAGTACGTGAGCGGTGCGTTGATGCCCACGTCCTGGTCTGCAGCAGAGATGGGACCTGGCGATGTGGCCAGGATTGTACCCTGGAGTACGAGGAAAATGTTTATTTTCACATGAAGACCGTAAAGGGAATAGATTTGGATGGTCTCTACGATACATATATGCCCAGTGAGTGTTTATGAGCTTCACCAGTATCATTTATATTGTTATATTTTTAATTTAACTGTATTGGCCTCGAACTTAATTTGACGAGTTTATAATACCATTTTATTAAACTCGACATAATGTGTTGTATTGCATATTCAAATGTACTGAATTTCATTTTCTTGACATGGTAAACGTATATTGATTTAATTGAATGTGTTAATCATTTCAGTCTTTATTATTATAAGTAGCGAAAACTGTTTGCATGCCTTAGTTAAGGTAGTTAGTATAGGATCATTCAACTGTAACTTGTACTTACTTTCTGTGCAAATAAAGAACTATTCTATTCTAAGCATCTTCGGATGTATCAATAACGCTAGGATCTGCGATTACCGTTTACACCTCAGGCGAGATGTTACGTTATCTACAATCATCAATATGTGTTGTGGTTTAGAGTAGGTACCTACTTACTGAGAACATGTTTTTTAAGATGTTGTTACCTCTTTGGCATCATCTGGCAGCGTCACAGTATAATGCTCGTGCGTGAACTTGGGGTTCTGATCATCGGCATCAAGCACTTGCACCTGCAGCACCGTGTCGTTGTGCAGGGGTGGGGTCCCCGCGTCCTGTGCTCGCAAGGTCACGGTGAAGTTGCTCAGTGTCTCGTAGTCCAGAGGCTTCTTCACCACCAACACGCTGTCCAACTCGTTCGGAAAGCCGAGGTACTCCTGGCGGTCGAAAAGATAGGCTGAGTATGGAACTTGCACATTTTGTACTTACATTTATTTTTGAATTAAGGTTTTCATGGAAATTGGATTCAGTGTCGATATTAAACGTCTTTTAAATTTTCACGGGGTTCTTAAAATTCAACTGTAACTCAAGGAGTGACCGTCAACATTTGTAATTTTATTTTTTGTAGTGATTGTGGGTGGTGTGGTGGTGGTGGTGGTGGTGCGGAGGACCGGACGTTATGTCGCAGCTTGAGAGAGGCCTATATCCAGTATTGAACGGCGATAGGCTGAGTTGACTGACGCAGCAGTCTCACATGGTTGGGTCCCGGCAGCACGGAGTAGTGTATGGTGGCGTGCGGGCCGGGCTGGTCGGCGTCTGCAGCGCGCGCGCCCACGGCCACGCGCGTGCCCACCGCCGTGAGCTCCGACAGGCGCACGCGGTAGGGCGCGCCCAGCCACACCGGCGCATTGTCGTTGACGTCCCACACGCGCACCGACACCGGGATTATGAAGCTCTGCAACACAACACCAGCTGTTAGTCCTACAATGAAAAAAAAAATCGAAATTCTGTATCTCAAACTCTATTCCAATTAAACCATTTACAGACACTTTTGAATTGTCAAGGAGTCGGTCAGTCAGAAATATGTCGACCATTTCAAAGATATAGTCAAAGCCATAGCATTTATTTCAAATATGTATTTTTTTATTTTTTGGGGAAATTCTTCGGGGACATCTTTATAAAAAATCATTTTTTCGACAAACTCGTTTTATGTTTTTTTTTTTTGCGATGGGACTATCATGAAATACCCTTTCATGTATAACCCGACTTTGTTTTATGTATACACAATAAGATAAGATTTGAATTTCGTCTCATTCAGTTATTATTTTATATTCTTATTCAGGTATTTTATTGTAGCATTTTAAACAGTAAGTATCCCATGAAAGATGACTCTACTGTAGCCAGTCTGAAATCTGGTTAAACTGGTAGGTCCCTATTTCTAGTAGGTACTATAATTATGTCTTTCACCTCTTTTACTGAAAATATGTAAATGTATCAAATTCATGTCGAAATCCTCCTGGTCATTGGAATCGGGCTTCTGATAGGGACCACAAATAGAGCACGTCATGCCTTGAAGTAGTCAGATTCTTATACAGTCGTTACCATACGTTACACTAACCATAAAGCTATGCCTGCCGCAAAACCATACCATACTCAATTACAAAGTAGGTTTCTATAACAGAGCAATTTAACGTTACAAACCGGGTCAGTGGTGCGTCTCCGATCGCAGCGCACGTTGACATACACGTTGGAAGGTCCCCGCTTCTCCTCGCGATCCAGCGCACGCAGCAGGGTTAAGTTCTTAGTGCCGGGCGCGATGCCTACGGCTGCACCCTTCTCCTGCAGCCGCAAGGTGATGTCACCCAGCTCCTCTGAAGGGTCGCCATTTACGCTTAAAGTACCTGTAACGTTAAAACAAATTCTAGAGCATATAACTGGGTTATCTGATGCTAATAAATCAAATCGTAATAATATTAATCAACTTAACGAGGCATTTGCTGCAATGCGATAGTTTATAACTTTATATGATAAATTGTTCAGCAATTTATTATAATTTACCTTGTTACGTAAAATATTTTTTATTGCATCCTCTTTATAGCAATCTATTCTATGTATGGCCACAAAATCAGTACGGGTACACTCACGGATATCTATGGGTACACTACATAAATACGAAAAACTTTATTCCGACCGTCACAAATACGAATTTCAAAATAACGATTTTCATAATTCCGAATGGTTCAAAGTTTCTAATATAACAATTACGATTTATCATTCATCCTGTTTTTAATTATAATTCCGAAATTTCAATATTCCTAACGTTTATAATTACTATTCTCAAAATACCGATTTTCAATAGATCGAAAAAAAGTCCGAATTAATGATAATTCGAAACATCAAAAATACGGATTTCGATTAATTAGAATTCCGAAATAAAAACGCCTGTAAAACTGAATAGCAAGACAAATATACGAGTAGAATACGGAATTTCGACGCACAAAATTTCGATGCACGTTACTGCGAAAGATTTTCACTGCGATACTACTTAATTGACTTCGATGCACGGTAAAGGTATTTGTATTGTCATTCGCTCGCTCTTGCATCCTATGTCGACGGAGCCCCGCCTCGCGGGGCCCCTATTTCTGTGTAAAGGGTTTAAAGTAACCTAACCAAACCTAACCTCGGGGTGCCCTTCGCTCGCTCTTGCATCCTACGTCGCCTATTGCTTTCGTTGAGTTCGGGTGCGGTAACGGTAACGTAATATATAGCGAAAGAAGAAAAGATAATTCGAAAATATTTCGGAGTATTGAAAATCGGAATGTCGTTTTTCGGACCGAGAACCCATCGAGCATTTGATTCTTCGAACATATGAAAGTCGGAAAACAAACAATCGCTAACTATCGGTAAAATAAATTTCGTGATTTTTAATAATAGCCATTTTAATTCTTAGGTACCTATTATGAAATTCGGTCTTTTGAAAATCGGAACATCGAAATTAGGAATAAAATATTTCGGAATATTTGGGTGTTCCCAATCAGTTCATACAAAGAAATGGAAATCAGCAAGTTTTCGACGAATCCCAGTTATTATTTGGTCTTCTGTTGAAGCGATCTAAATGAGTGTGATGTCATAGGGACTGCCATATGAACTTACCAATAACACTTCCGACGGGCGTATCCTCGCTGATGAAGAAGCTCTCGACAGCACCGCCGTTCATCAGGTAGCAGCGACTGTCCTGGATGGCTACAACACAAGCGATCATCTGTCGTAAGAACATCTCATCATAAAGCCTCAGTGGAAGTAACTGAGCAGTACCCCGCCGTAAATATGCCACATGGGATTTTAGAAAAAGTTCGGATTTGTAGAGCGTCGCATCTTGTAGTCATACTTGTGTGATAGTCTCCTTCTAAAGATCCATGTGTCATTTACGCTCGGGTACTGTACGTACTGGTTTACCTCCGAGCCTCTCTGTGTGCGCTGCACAAACAGAAAGTAAATCATGTTTATTAGTGATATTAAATGATCGGAACACGTCAGGCAGGACAATACCGGAACGACAGTATGATCATATCCAAACCTGTCTACAATGAACCATCTACCACAAATAATGAAGATCTCAATAAACTGATACTGACTAAACACTTTTGTTTCCTGAAATATCAAATATATCAATCAATGGAAAATCCATTTATTCATATTTGATAATAACCCAAATGTGGGTCAGTACAGTAAGGTCTTTGTCAATCAAGTTTTGTTGTAGATACATCGATATTGTAATCTTTTCAGGCTTTTCAGGTCGCGGCATTACCACGTCCACTTATCTATCCAGGACACGGGGGGCGGGGGGGGGGGGGGGGAGGTCATTTCCTCCTTGTAATGGAACGTTTACCCACTTTTATAGATTACTGACTTGAATAAATGGATAAGCAAATGACTTTTTCCTTTGGAAACGGACTTCCGGAATCGCATGTTTAAATATTCTGAAGTCTTCGTTTGGGCTATCTACTTGTAGATTTGCGTCTAAGCGCTAGTGTTTCTTTTTGGAAATTGTCCTTTGAACGTGACCCCAAGCAGGTCCTGCTATGAATACGAATGAAAACCTTCTTCAACTGCATGAACCTCATGAGCCTACAGTAAGTATTGGTCAACAGAAACACGCGTTGAATTTAGCGTGTAGCGAAGCATAATTATGATTGATACCTATACTTATGTTCATAATCACTTCCAAACGCTCGCAAAGGATATTTCAGGATAGTTTCGCAACTTCCTTTCATGTGTCATGTAAGCACAGCATTCAACAAGTTCATTAGGCAGGTGTAGGCAAAAAAAGCGCGGATGGCACACAAAGTAGGATTTATAGAGGCGCCGCGCGGCGGAGCATGACGCGTGGTGTATACATGCGCTGCGATGTGAGTCATTGCGCAGACCAAGACGGTGCGCGGGCGAGTACGGGTCACGATCGTATACTTACTAGACTAGACATCACTCACTGTATTATTTGTGTTTTGTCAGACTAAGCAGAGATGTGACTGTATTACGCGACCCTCACTGTACCGAAGCTCTTGTTTCCGTCCTACAGCAGTACTTTTCTTTATTGTTTGTAGAACTATAATCTCGTTACAATAACGATAACTGTCCACTTTCGCCAGCCATTATCATCATCACAGCTATTTCCTGCGCGACCTGTCACGAACGCTACCTGCGACCGCACGCACCCAAAAATGACCATAAACCACATCTTACCTCATCTCTGAACACCAACCTATTATATTATAAGTAAGAATAAAATACTATAGTGGAGGTGATCGCAGTTTCATCGCAAATAATGACCGCCCAGTGAAAGTGACTCGAGACTCGAGACCATCCGGCGGACTAAGAAGCGATTTTAAATTGTTAATTAAATTTTACATTACGTTAGCAAATAAAAGGGTGATACTAAATGTTTCTCTTGTAGAATTCCAAACGTCACTTTGTTCACTGTTAAGATTGTGCAAACTACGTCCGCAAATCTATCCAACTAAAAATAAATTCAATCATCGCTGTAATCAATAATAATTTCACCGAAATAATGGTGCGCAAAGAAAAGCTACACTTATAGGTAACCTACACGGTCAAGGAAACTTATTTTTATGTTTTTCTTCTAAGTTCTACCTACAGTCTACAGTCACGCAATCCGAAGCCGCAAGGGTCGACGCCCTGTGGGGTAGGGTTGTTTTGTACTTGTTGCACATTCAATTAAATCCCTATAGTGACATTTTTTCTCTGCATCAGATCCAACAGGCTCCAAGTCAGGCTATTCTTGTACATTATTGATTCCTAGGTACTTTTTTTCAGAAGTGTCTTCTTATAGCAAATTCCTAGCCAAAGCTCGCCAAGTTGTTTGGCGTTGTAACTTGTAAGCTCAGTAAGGGTCAGTTCACACCGCGCCGCGTCGCATCGCGGTGTGAGCTGACCCTAGGTATGCCTAAGCACTGAACGTTGAGGCCTTGGTTAATCGAAATACCTATTAAGCAGTGAAGCGGTCATTATCTGTTACCGCATCTTACTCCTTTTTTCGCAAATCTAAAGGTAACATTGCTAAATCGGCAGAAAAATCAAACGTAAATATACTATATGAATCAGTGCAAGGCCGCAACGTGGAACTATGACTTGGTGTGTTTTGGGATGTTTCAGGGTTTCTCTGGATGCGGGAAGCACAGAAACGATTGTTGTGATGATGCTTATGGAGACACCTGTCCAGCAATGGAAGTCTGTCAGCTGAATAATGATGATGATGAACCAGTGCAAATATATTAAACCGTCAACATCTTCCGTGCTCTCAAAATACCTTCCTCCAACAAAACTACAAGACATGCACAAATACTAGTGACTACAGAACAACTACACAAGTGGTGGAGTGCGCACTGTTGGTCCGTCTGTGCTCACTCACCGCGGGACTTGATCGACAGCGCTATGGCGGCCACGGTGGCGGGCGACACTGGCGCAGCGCTTGGTGCGCCCTCGCCCTCGCCCATGCGCCACGATAGCCGCCCTGCACCACACACCAGGTTTAAACTGATCCATAAATGTTTGGAGGAGACAGTTCTGTCATAGTTGAACAACACATTTTTTTAATAAACACCTAGGTACCAATATGAAAGCTTTTGAAATTGTACCGAATTATTGTAAATACCAAAATTACTCTCTCTCTAGCGGCCAATTGCCGTAATTTCCATGCTGTCCCTGTCCAAACTAAATAGTGAAATAAAACAATCCGCGATAAAGTGAAACATTTTCATGGCAGGTGCGCAGAGGCAGAGACAAGTGGGGCACCGGAAGGCGGTCGCGCTATAAATCCCCCTCGCCACTTCCGGTGGGTTCGACCAACATGGCGGGTATGGCTCGGGTTCAGTCAGCGAATGTGGGTCGGACAGTACTGGGTCCCGTCGGACAACGGGGTCTTCCCTTCATCACAGACACTTTTGGTTTCATTGTGCGGGCTACTGGATACCAACAAACATGATCGCAGGGCTATGTGGTCCTTATTGATTCGATATCAAATGGTTCTCATTATCTGACCATTTTGATTTGCCATTCTGCGATCATCATTAATATTTTGATCCAACCCGCATTAGCTATAATGATCCATGGATGGGACACTGGAAGATGCTACCTGTAATTACCTGTACTGACACGGTTGATTGATGGCAACGATGGCTACACTTCCATAAATTAGACTTTCCAAAATTAGTTTCTTATTAATCTTGATTATGCTAGGGTTTTTTAACCTAAAGTCCTGTGAAAGAATAACGTAATTTATAAATAATGCGTGCTTCTTCACGTATAATTACCACTCCGCGTGTAGGTTTTAATTTACTATGGCATACCCCGTGGGCATCCCCTTACAAAATATATGATGGCTTGGGGTTTCAAATATTAATATTGCACTTGCGGTAATTGCACGTGAGCCGACCATTAGCGTGCAATCTTAATGCTAGAGCACGCAAACATGCTTGCACTGTATCACACAATTTGTTTGATTGTTTTTGAGCTGAAAAACATACTTCAGCGGTAATAGAATAGTTCAGTTACAAGAAGTTTCAAGTAGATCTACAGACAACGCAACGCACAGCCTAAACCGCTGGCTCTAAAAAATTCAACCCTTTTGGGGTTGAATTTTCTAGAGTACGAAACTTTGTATTCTATTGTAATTTTTACCGATCTCACGGGCGCACGGCCTATATATAACACTCTTCACGGAAGTTTTCAAATGGTTTACATTCTTTGCATAAACTTAATGATTTTCTCGAGCGGATAAATACCTGACATCAAATACCCTACATATTTTAAAGATCGGTTGTTTCTCCGAGACCAGAGAGGGAAAGTATCTACTTGCAGTTAGTTTCCAATAATTTCAAGGACAATTTATTCTATAAACGATGGTTACGTGCGGCCGGGGAAAGGCGGACGCGATCTCATCGAGATGACTATCTGTCGAATTACGAGCTGACGATAGTTTCCGATCTGATTCGTCATCTCCGTCATTACTGCATTACGCGCCTTATTACCAGATAATGGACACTTAAACGATTTATCTTTACTTTCATCTTAAATATACGCCACTCTCATTGTGAGCTCGTACCTACCCACTTAGTATGTATTGACTTGTTGCTTCCATTATTGTTGGATATCGTAACCGTAAGAGACTTACGTGAGTGGATATTTCTACACATTCTTATAGGTATTATAAACTTTCGAAATCTACAACTAAGAAATGTTCGCTAAAAACAACAATTTCGGTCACATTTTTTTCTGATTGGCAGCAGATAGCATTTAGCTTTTGTTTTGTCTACGAGTCCAATATAACAATGCGTTCAGGGCGCTGCTGTTGGGGCTGCCGCGCTGGTGCAGTGCGTCGGGCATGTTCGCGGATGCACACGTTGATGGCTTCCATGCTATGCTTCGCAAGCTAGGCGCCGCGCCGCGGTGCTCTGCAGGCTGCGCGCCAGCACCAACAGCATCCTGGCGGTTATAGCGGACAGGCTGGACTCGCGCTACGTCCAGCATTGGGTTAGTACCCATATTAACCTCTCACATTTCAGTGT
This sequence comes from Hydraecia micacea, assembly GCA_914767645.1. Lineage (NCBI taxonomy): Eukaryota > Metazoa > Arthropoda > Insecta > Lepidoptera > Noctuidae > Hydraecia > Hydraecia micacea. The sequence continues at coordinate 20,471,045 of OU611779.1, forward strand.
GTCAAAAAGTACTCTGTGCTCTCACACGTTTGCTCGCCTACCTGTCGAAACACCCCACGCGTCGGAGTAGTTGAATGGGCGCAGTAAAGTCATTGTTTTAACAATGACACTGTTGTGTACACACGGTGTACCGTTATAATAATAAAATTTAATTTTATTAATAGAAAACAAACAGCTCATTTATCAAATTAAATTACAGTCGACAACATCCATCGGTTTCTTACTAAATTTCAACTAAGTATATCCGACGATCCTGCATATTTATCTCTTTTGTTGACTGTAAATATGGTGTAGGTACCGTTGACAATTGAGGGGTTAAAAAATAATGCTGTTTTTTCACTATTAACACTACCATTTAAGTTCTATTGTACTAACACTACCTATGGATTAAAAAAGTCTGAAATAAAATGTTTTTATTTTATTTATTTCCTTAACTCAGTTTCCGATATAGATGTCTTCATTATTTCGCATTTGTCTAAATTTATTACGCAGGAGGACCACAGGAAGTGTTGAAAAAATGTCGTTATATCTTGTTAGATGTGTGCGTGGCAAGTGGCGGTGCGCGGCGGAAGCACGCATGGCGGCGCGCGACCCCACGCCCGCGCTGCCGCGCTGCGACGCGAGCACAGTCCACAAGTGCATTGTGAGTTTGTGACATGCCACCGAACTGACCACCAATTCAAACAGTATCCATTTACAGAACTTAATTTAAGAAAACCATTTTCCAAGGTTCAAATGAGAGCATTTTCCAATAAACAATTTTGCTTTCTTTCTAATATGCAGTAGGTAACCTAACCAATTTTGTAGACTTACTTACTTATAATAATTTTAGTCCTCTCTTTATAGTTTGTATATACTTCTATTTTTTGAATTTATATAGCTCGGGACCATGGGGTCCCGGTCCTTTGGAACTGTACGAGGGGCCGAAGCCAACTCGCAGAGGCCCCTTAGGAAATTTTAATGAAATGCGGCACCATCCGACGATTATCCCTATATGCACTATGCAAGTGCACCCAAGGATAACCCCCGGTTGGTGTAAGACTATTGTAGGATATGGAAAAATAAAAAGTTGGACTATGGGTTTGGGTGGCTGAAGTGGACTGGTTACCAAGAACTATGGAAGAACTATGACCCCTGCCTGATCAATGTTTTATATATACACGGATAAAATGGCAGGGGGTGACTTGCACACTCAATAATGGGCCCCCGGAAACGGTCGCTAGCACATAGTGACGTAGCGACAAGGGGACAAAATGTCCTGAGGTGCTTATGAGGAGTGCAGAGGTATTCCATGGCTATCAGGACAATCCTGGAAGTACGGTCAAGATCCCTACCAGCATCTTAATGGAATACTTCCTTCCTCCGAGCACGTTTGCTCTTGCGAATCTCCACTCAAGCCGACCTATAAAGGCAAGAATGAGGTGGGAGCTCTGTTCCTCTTAATTTTTCACACAAGCCGGCCAAAAAAGGCAAGCCAGTGGTGAGGAACAAGTCTTCTCCCGAGAAATAGGGTCCGTGGGGTCGCTAATACCCAACAGCTCGCCACATGCTGCCCTGTGGGTTTTTGTATTTCTCTTGGTCTGGCTCCTCATCCCAAGACCTGTTCCAGCAAAGTAAACTCTACCGGCACAGGCTTAAGAGTTCAGAGCGCGCAAGCCCCACCACGATGTCAACGTAGAGATACGGCGGTGGGGTTATTATTATTAGCCTGAGATGTCCCACTGCAGGGCAAAGGCCTCCCTACTATCTTTCTACTTCTCTCTGTTCAAACCTGCTAAGGACCAATTCTTGTTGAAGGAGTCCAGCTCATGTAGTGATGCAACTTTGGAGTGGTTTGTATTTTCGACTGATTTAATTGTTTAGATATTTTTTTAGAATTGCATCGTTGTCATGGCAATCCGTGACATGATTTACTTTTCAAATTAACGTATTACAATCAATTTTCCCCGCTGTCTATTTGTAATCTGTGATAACTCATAGTTCCGCGATAGTTAACCGCCCACAACAGAACCTATTACAAAAGATTCTCCGCTCTATATTTGAGCAATGAAATGTCAATTAATTGCGAATAGCCATCACATTTACACCGTGAACATGAATCTTCTTCGCGAAAAGCCAGAGAGTTGCGCCGGCTCACCGCTTTTATTATGTAATGGTAATAACAATTCAAATTAAATTCAGTACAGATTGACAAATTAATTTTGATTCGACATTCATTTTACCGTCGAGCAAAATCAATTTGAGTTTCGACTTTCAATGTTGGCTAAGAGAAAAAATTAATACTTCAAGCTCTGTTTAATTACGGGTAAAAAAATATGTAATGAGAAAAGCGTAAAGGTACCTTACGTTTTACACCTTTACATTATTACATAAATTTGAAGGATTTCCTCAGCCAATTGGTGGATAAGTACCGTATTCCTATAGCCTCGAACAGATTCATAAGTTGTGGTCATTAATTTAAAAACTTTAGAAACAAAAGGAAGAGTCCGTTTTGTTAGCCGCGGATTATTAACGACGATTTGGAGAACAATGAATTTCCGACAGCGTTACGTTATTATCTTGATTCACCAATATGTTTTCAAGTTCATATGTTTGTAGGTACGTTACTTATGCGGTACATTCTACATGCATTTGTTAATGAAATAACCAATTAACCACTCTGTTAGTGTTACTGAAAGTGCATCCTGCTTACTTTATTAAATAAGTGTTAACTGGAGAGCTTAATCCGTAATCTACTAGAGCACCTGACAGCATATATTCATATGTGCAGGTGCTGCAGATAACTTATGAAAATATTATGTACTCCATAATTATGCAAAAATCCTTTTACAATGTAAATAGAGTTCCTACTCTAGCGTTGTCGACATGAAGAGTTTTGCCTATTGAGCCAAGAAAGATACGCGGAAAATAAGTTGCTACTTTTTACCAACGGTTTTAAAAATGGATTTTATTAAGTAAAGTCTACAATTAGCTGCACGTCTCGTGTCTGCATCACGCCACAAAAGAATGAACGTAAGTTTCAAAAACATTAGTATGTAGACCACGACACGTTGCTCCAATTTTACCTTAATATCCATATTTCATACCTTTCTTGCGTGCTTCTCGAGAATATATTACACGATTTAAATCTTAACTGTTATTTAATTTTTAAATGTTAACATCCAACCATGTTCGCACGAACTTTCCGTGAACTTAAATTGAACCCTAGGAAGTAATAGAGCTAGCATGCCCTTACCTACTGTATGCTTGGGAAACTAGAACACCCGGCTTAGATCGATTACAATTTCATATTAAATCGACGATATAAGATTGCATGAACATTTTGTATCGTGTCTAGTTAAAATTTTATCTACATACACAAAGTCAACTTGCAAAACGATATACTTTAACAAAATCGACAGCTACAAGTATAATTTGACTGTCCGTAGAACAAATGATTCATTATGCGTTTGTAACGTTTCACCAAATTCCGAGCATAAAATGAGTTGCGATATTTCCCGTGGCCGGTGCTTGTCTTGTCACCGTTACCTCACTGGCTCGGAGTATGAAACAGGAGGAAGTTGCGACCCGGACTATGAACAATGGACCACCGAGACTGATCGGACGATCGCCTACTCGCCGCTAGCTGCATTGTTGCAATGTTGTGACTTAGACGACTAGACGTTTACTATGTGTTCAATAATACTGTACCAGACTAGCTTTCAACAATATTTTGTTCTGTATTGAAGTATATCACTAATTATGATAATATTTTGGCTGAAGACTGACATATAAATAAAACCCATGCGTGAATCGCAAGCGGACCGAAGCGAGAATGGCTACGTATGCCTTAGAAATCATTTAGAAATGTAATGAACTAATGAGTGGAGGCGTTGGTAGATATATTTCCCCGAGGGAACAATTAGGTTAAACCCTTTAATTTACGTAAACGAAGTGTTCGCTATCCGGTGTTGGCTCACAGCGGGACTCAGTTGTCGGTGTTACAGTACAATTTAGTAGTTTCTGTAACTGTCATGCTTATGATTGGCGCAACAACAGCTGCTAATTGCTCCGATACATCACAGCTGTTGATTGCTCCACACTATCTCAACTGGATCAGTTTCGTGTCGCGTGTGTCGTGTTTAAGGTTCACGCTTTTCTCCTCGACAAGCTCAATTATACTCTTGGTGTTACTCGTAGGCAGTTAGATAGAACCATTTAAGTCACGTATAGGTAGTAGTTTTCTTTTATTTCCTTACACACTATGCACAATTGGCAAAAGGGCAATTACCGTTGCCAAAAAAATAACAATATTTAGATAGTCGGTCCACAAGAGGCATTGGATTTTCGAAAGGATTGATTGCATGCAGCTGTGATGAAAATGTTAAGAAGGATATTTCATTCTATTACGGAGATCGATAGAAATACATAGATAAGTTAAAACCTGAAAGCTCAAAGTAGCGCCGCGCCAGTGACTGAGAAGATGAGTGGAAATCTGTTGTCATGTCATGGTATGGGCATGTGAAAGGGGGTAAGCACTGAGGGGACGGCTGACAAACTAATTGGAATAAGAGGATGATGATTGTAGTCATTTTAACACAATCTTCAAAGAATATAGATTTTATACCTACTTCCTTCCTTAAGTAAAACTAGGTATTTCGTGTAAGTCAGTGCAGAGCGGCACATATTAATTAAGAAGGCAGTGCACCGGGCGCACTTCGCCAGCGGTCGGCGACCCGTCCTCTTCGCCACTTCGCCAGTGCCCGCCAGTCGCCAGTGTCGCCACTGGCCTGTGGCACGCGACATTACACCACGCTACCGAGGAAACCATTCACTTGCACACTGATAACATAATCAGTAGTAATACTTACATGAAGACAGTGCTAGCTAATAGCTAAACAGATTGATGCAACCAGAATACGAAATGGGAAAGGAGGGGCGAGAAATCGATGCAGTCATCTTATGTTATATACTACAGGATGTTATTGAATTATTGCAAAACCTCTTAAGGGGTCATTGTACTCATCATTATGAACAACTTTTACTTTGGGAACAAACCTGAAATCACAAAAGAAATCAGTTGTTCCCTACATTTTGACGAGTTATGCGAACATAAATGTAGGGAACAGTTGATTTTTTTCGCGATTTCAGGTTTGTTCCCATAGTAAAAGTTGTTCATAATGATGAGTACAATGACTCCTTAAGGTGTATAGAAGGCCCACTGACCTTGTGCATGTGGGCGGAGCCAAACGCCCTACTCCCGAATACGTAAAACGCGCGCGGTGGCGCACTACACTAAAACTAAGATCAAAGAATATGCAGAGACGCAGACATGCCGCACGTAGGTCGCTATTTTTGCCTACGATTCCAGAAGGGAATAGCGGATGCAAGGCTGATATATTTTGTATAGATAGATACTTATTACGTTTTATTATTATATGTATTATTATTATTTTCCTTTATTCGTCTATATACATATAAATTATTTTTAAATATTAGAATATAAAAAAAATATATAAAAACATTTAAAAATATAAAAAAATATTATTATTATTACTTATATGTTACGTATATTTTAAGTTTTTCTGGACATTATTTTTTAGCATTTATGTGGAAGAAAATATATTTATTTAAGTCATAAGTAATTTATTTCATAACAATATAGGTAGATACATTGTGTTGAAATTAAAAAAAATAACGTATTACAATTGCAATTAAAATAAAACTCATTAAATACTGCACAATGCACAATGCATAGAACCTTGCCTCAGTCACACCAATACCTTCGTGCGAGACAGAATGTCGGACAACACTACCGATAGTCGACATTTTTAACCGACTTCAAAAAAGGAGGTTCTGTATTCGACCCGTATGTATGTATGTTTGTATGTCCGCGATTTCCTCAAAAACTAATGAATCAATTTTAATAATTCTTTCACTAATGTGATCAACATACTTTCAGGAAGGTTTTAGTATATAATACACTATGTACAGTGGGTTATATGAGTTATCTGACCCACCCTATAAACGAAGGAATTTGAACCCTCTGCCTGTAACATTAAGAGTTATTTCATTTGTATGAGTTTATCAGACTAGCGCTACTCGGTAATATTTTCGCCTAACTTGTAATAAGTGGGTAGTTGAAAGACAAATATGCGTATTCATTATAAAACTAGTATTCAAATGTTACTAAAAATACGGGTAGGAAAATAAAAATGAACCGTCACAATAATAAAGCTAAAAGCCAGTCTACGCACAATTGCAGTGACTACGCGTGAATATGTTTTACCTTGCCTTACTAAATTGTGAAAACAACGTCTTTTTCCAAGTTTTTAATTTATTTTTTATAGTTTTATTATCATGTCTCAATTGAGTGATTATTTAAAATACAAAATAATCTATTTGCACGAGGAGAATGTTGGCATCAGAAAGATTGCTAGAAGACATAATATTATAGCAGTAAGTGTATTTTTCTAATTTTATACTTTGTTTTTATACCTAACTATTCCTTATGCCGTGACGTAAGCAAACATATTTTTTATAACGTATAGTGACACCTGTTTCATTTCTTTGTTTCACAGAAATACAGTCAGATTGTGGTTAAAACGTAAACCCAATAGAAAACTTGTGGGGTCAAATGATTTTAAATTGGGATTCACCAGAAGTCAGGAGAATTTGGCGCAATTTGTTATTTCAACGTTCTCATGAAGAGTAAGTGATGCTTGCTGGAACATGGTGTGCGGCATGCGAAGCCGCTTGCAACAAATTGTGGAAAGACATGGTGCTCCATTTCGCTATTATGATATCACCACCGCCCGCAGTCAACAATACTTACTTACGTGTCAGTGTGTGTGTTAAATAAACTGTTGTCATCATAATTTCTATGGAAGTGTTTCATACAATGAATAAGCAGGTCCTTTTTACGATCATAACCATATTTAAAACTAAAAATACTTAAGTAGAAAAAAATTATAAAGTAGGTAAAACATCAAAGTATTTAGTGCTATTTTTTCACTTATATTTTAGTAATTACTATTTTCTAAAAAAATATTTTCACTTATAGTTTAGAAGTAGGTAAGTATGATAGTTAATGTGGTGATGTTATTGTTATAAAATAGAAATACCTATATATATTTCTAAACATATAACATGTTGATTCACTACATGTAACTGATTACTTACCTACTTAAAAATAAAAATGGGTATTTTATAGACATTGTTGAAACGAAGAAACAAAAATTCAAGCTTATCATAGAATACCTTATATTTAAAACAAGTAATTAATTTTGTAAGTGATTATTTTGTATTTATTTTGAATAAAATCGTTATCATAATCATTATTGTTTTTTATTTCTCATGTTAGGTATTTGTTTTTAAATAGTTCATTTAAATTAACTATTTTAATTTAATATAAATAATGTTTTGGATTCAAAAAACATAATTGAATATTGTAAACATAAAGCTATAAGAAGTGGAAAGTTTGTTTTGAACTCGCAACCATGTTGCTATAGGTTCACTGTTGCAACCACTAGACCAAATCGACTTAACAAGTATCGTTGAAATTAACAACTCCATCATGTGACAAAACAGTATTCAAAAGCTTACCTACCCTAAGGTTACGTGTTAAAGATCAAATTGGCATAACTGTATTCTATAATATTTACCTACCTTGAACAAGTCGTTCTATATAGTTCGTGAAGCTCGAAATCGAATAACACATTTATCTAGGTACTGCTAATTGCAGAAGGTTCAAATTCGTCTAACTTTTAGGTGGGTCAGCTAACACATATAACCCACTGTACTTATTCTTATGTACGATGTTATATGCATAAATGTACTGCATCTCCGGCATTTCTATGCGAATTTTGATGATTCTTCTAGTCGGTGTCTTCAATTCCTCAATGCACTAGTGTTATTTGAATTTGTGTGGAGTAGGTACAACTAAAAACTAAAAAATATTTTTTTTATTTTTGCACGTGTGAACTCTGCGGTTCGCGACACCACACCACTGGCGCTGGTGTGTTCCTCTGTGGCCGGACCACAGTTTAGTACTTTCATCGGAATATATATATATTTTTAGTACCTCAAGAGATATCTTTTTATTTAACAATTTATGTGGTCCGGCCACCAGGCAGTGCTTCCTGGCCGCGCCACCTCAAACTAAATAGAGTATAATGAACTATTAATAAATCAATATCACGAAAAAAACTACCTAAAGAGTACCTTGCATACGACAAATATCTTTATTTGTAATACTGATTGACTATATTTTTATTAATACGCGGTTTTGGTACACTCTTTTTTTCATTATTATTTCTTGTTTAAAGGGTTAAATGCTTAAATTCAATCTATTGACTTTAGTTTGTTATATAAAACACTTTTCCGTCTTTTATAATACCTTGTATTAACAATTGTTAATATTTTATTATGAAAATATATTTTTTGAAAGATGGCGGCTGCGAAAATATTCGAATTTTTCGTCACGGGTGTCGTTTTCATAATTTTCGATGGTGCTAAAGCTGATGGTGAAGTCAAAATGAAAATCCAAGATTGCGGCTGCGAAAATATTCGAATTTTTCGTCATGGGTGTCGTTTTCATAGTTTGCGATGGTGCTAAAGTCGATAGTGGGGTCAAAGTGTAAATCCAATATAGCTGCTGCGGAAATTTTGTTTTTGGTTAAAATCATACGTGAGAAGTCTTTCTTGACTTGCTTTGCCTTGGCATTTTTACTTATTTACAAATTATCGTATATTTACACAATATACAATATAAACAAAAACAGTATTTAGAAATGGCACCACTAATAAGTAAAGCGTCCACGCGCACAATAGAAATGGGCCCTCCGCGGCGAGCTAGTCTATAAACGCACACTGATACAATTCGTTCGTAAATATTTGCACTAACACAAACAAACGCGCGTAGTCGTTCGATAGCCGGGGCGGAGCAGCGAGCGACACAGCCATCCCGTCTCAATGCTAAAGCACGACTGCCGCCCGCGCCCGCGCAGAGCACGTCTTTACCTCTATCTCAAAATTGGACATTTTCTTTGAAAATGTTGATTGATTTACAAAAGCTGTTTCATGTATGTAGTACCTCTAACCATAATTTTTTTAGTGTAAAAAGATTTCCAAACTTCAAAGCCGTTTAGAAGTAGTAGGGAATATTAGCCAAAAATAGCGGTTTGGTAAATATTTTTTTAAGGCAAAAGTATTAGCCATACGAAAAAATCCTGTTTCAGAAATGTTGTACATGAATCTATAGCAAACATATATTTTTTTCAGAACTTCTAACCAAGCCGTTAATGAGAAATAGGCTTCATAAAGTGACCGTGTTACGGTACTAAACGAGAGTAAGGCCCTTTGCGTTAATTCAATAACACGGTGTATACAAACAAATGGTATCTACCCGTTCATTTCGGGGCATATGATTGTGATGGATTCACCCAGAAGTATTTATGTTGGCAGTTGAAGCCGTAGTCAATATGAAGTGACCAACTTGTTATATCTAGTAGGTTATTTAAATAAATTAAATGGCAAAAAAGCATCTGACAAGAAAATCACTGCTACAAAAGTTACTATATGTGAAAATGTGTCAAGAATGGCCTCGTAGCCGTAGTGGCTGGCCCGAGGGTAAAAGGGTGCGGGGGGTCGGTCAGCGAACCACCCCTCCGAATGAAACAACTAAGTACCCTTCACTTGTTTGATCGGGCCTCGTTTGTACGGCGATTTCCTTTGTTTGACACAGTTTAACTAATGGAAAATGTACATATCTACTCGTTTAAACTAAAACTTAGATTTGTTGGAATTGTTCCAGAATTTAATATAGGTAGACTGATAAAAAATATAAACTGGGGAATTTTCAGTTACGATTATTTAGAAAATGTATTTTACTGAAAAGCTTGTTCGAGGTTCGGATGGTAATAAATGGCGAAATGCAACGATAACGATTGGAACGAAGGTTGTAAGTGCGGAGTGCTATCAACGAGAATCGTAGAGTTTTTCATTTGTAAGAAGTCGCAGGCACTTGCACCCTGTAAGTGCTTGCAATCTCTTAGAAATGAATTTTTAAATCGAATATAACTAATTACATTATTTTTTTACTGTAATCTAAGAAATTTGCTTTCATAAAGAAGAAACTTGCAATCAGACACTTAATCCACGAGTTAATCTAGAATGTGATTGCGAAAGTATTCAGCGAGGTATCAAACGGTTCGAGTTTCTTAAGGCAGGATAATTTGGCCGCGGTGAGCGTACGCTAAAGAATGGATGCAGTACGTACCGTGCAATGTTGTGAAATAACAACGAGCATATTGTATTCTGAACCGAAAACAACACTTGCTAGGCATCATTCCACTGCAAAGTTTTAGGCATTCCACTTTACCCCACCAGTGGGCGGCCGGTGGGGCAAAGTGAAATAATTTAAAATCTTAGCCTCTTCCAGGTTTGCGTTGACAATGGCAATATAATATTGGAGAACTTATAATGGAGCTCTGAACCCAGCCGAAAAGCCTCATATATACAGGGTGTCCGGTAATTAATGGATAACCTCTTAATGGGTCATTGTACTTATTATTATGAAAACAATTTACTACGGGTCCCATAGTAATAGTTGTTCATAATGATAAAAACAATGGCCCGTGAAGAGGTTAAAATCCATTAATTACCGGACACCCTGTATATGTATAGTTACCGGTTTGAGAAGGATCACATTCCCTGACCTGTCATAACAGGTAATCCATTCAGTTTGTTACACGAGCTTTGAGTAATGATGTAGCACAAATGAGTTTGGTGGAACCAAAGTGTCATGTTCTGACTTTCCGCCCAATTACAAAAAGCATTGAAATGAAATCGGCGTTAATAATAACGGCTGATGCAACAACAGCACGCAAACGGTCCGAGTTAGCGTACAATGGAACAGTTAGCCGTAATGTGCGACCGCCACGCCGCGCCGCCGCCGCCACGCCACTGCCACTTCACCGCCACGTGGCGCACGCTCTCCTGTCCATTCATTAATGTTGTGCTGCGTTTGCGAAACGACGCGGACGGCCCGTATTATGGCGGATACAGACAGTGTGGACATTCATATTCGTGGTGAGGCATGTGCTACCCACGTGTAGATGTCGGCAACCGCTCCACGATCAAAGAGTAGGTACGTGTGGACGTAGTCAAACACTCACTATACGAGGCGTGCACCACGCGCGACATTCGCTGGCTCGCTCTGTACTTCCCTAGCACATCCCAAGTCACAATTGAAGGTACGCACATTGCGAGGCAAGTGCTTCGCACGCGGTTGGATCGGCCCGAGCATGCGTCAGTCGACCTGAGCATGCGCTGGTTTTATTTTTACTCGATGCAAATTAATATCGAGGCGTGTGTTGCGAGGCGTGCGCGGCAGTGCGTGGCGCATGCCTCGCAATGTCTGTATCCACCTTTAGTCGCACGCGCCGATACTTTTGATAAGGCTAAAAGGGGAGGCCCGTGGCTAAATAATAACAGCCGCACAGGTCGATCGATCAGGTTAAGCTACGCTTGCCGCGGTTGGTCGGTGGATGGGTGACCATCTTTACGTACCGATACCCCTCCGTGCCTCGGAAAGCACGTCAACGTCAAGCCGTTGGTCCCGGCTGTCATTCGTGGATCTTTGTTAGTCGTTACTGGTAGTCAGAAGCCCGAAAGCCTGACAACCAGTCTTACCAAGTAACTGGGTTGTGTAGGTCAGATAGGCAGTCGCTCCATGTAAAATACTGGTATTCAGCTGCATCCGGTTAGACTGGAAGCCGACCCCAACATAGTTGGGAAAAGGCTAAGCAGATGATGATCAATATGCCAATTGTACGATCATTTGAATTATATAAATTACTGTTACTTACATTTAGAACAATAATGGCTATTGTTCCAAAATTATGGCAAATGTGCAAAATTGTGAAAAACAATAACGCAGTTGAGGAACGGGAATTATAAAATTTAAAATTTAAAAAACCCCCGACTCAAACAAAAACCTCTAAAAACTAAAAAAATAATATATATTGGCCCTTTAAGTTTAATATAAGTTGCAGTAAATATTTTGATCCAAGCATACTCACGTCGGGGGACGGCTAATGAAAATTGGAAGTTAACCGCAGCTATGTTTTCTACAATAGCATGCATTCATTATTGCTGGGTTTAAGCCTCATCTGTTTGGCGTTTTCATTAGCCGTCCCCCGACGTGAGTATGCTTGGATCAAAATATTTACTGCAACTTATATTAAACTTAAAGGGCCAATATATATTATTTTTTTAGTTTTTAGAGGTTTTTGTTTGAGTCGGGGGTTTTTTAAATTTTTAATTTAACTTTTATTTCTTGCTTTTTAAACTTTATAATATTATATTACTAGTAAACATGCTATACGATCGGCACGTGACTCGCCGAAATCTGCGAAGCTGTACGTATTTTTACCACAGTGAAGCTAGTTACGTACTCGTGGTCGTTGGCGTTCATTCCATATTAACGTATTCCTCTGTTTTCTCCCTTCCTCATTCCCTTTCAATATAGTGTACATTATTCTGCTTGTCAAGCCCTTTCATTTGATACCCATATTAAAGGAGTTGTGAAAAAAATACGTAATTCGCCATTTTGTGGTGGCGGCCATCTTGGATTTGAAATTTGTAATATTGTATAGTATTCTACTAGTCAAGCCCTTTCATTTGATACCCATATTAAGGGAGTTGTGAAAAATTATGTAATCCGCCATTTTGTGGCAGCGGCCATCTTGGACCGATTTTCATCAAACATAGCTAAGAACACTCCCGACTAATTTACCTTTCAAACAAAAAAAACAAAATCAAAATCGGTTCATCCGTTTGGGAGCTACGATGCCACAGACACACACACACACACACACACACACACACACACACACAGACACGTCAAACTTATAACACCCCGTCGTTTTTGCGTCGGGGGTTAAAAACGAGCGAATAAAAAAAACTTAGCGACTGATGATGCGATACTGTTTAACTTGAGCGGTATGAATTTGAGTAAGCGAAAAATTAACTAAACTAATGACGAATATTGATTAATAATAAAAAACTTTTTTACAAAAAAAACAACCGACTTCCAAAAGAAAAACACTACAAAGTGAAAAATAACTTTAATTTCGGAAGTCGGTGTCGTTGGTTCCACATTTTCGTTTTTTTGACACCGACTTCCGAAATTAAAGTTATTTTTCACTTTGTAGTGTTTTTCTTTTGGAAGTCGGTTGTTTTTTTTGTAAAAAAGTTTTTATTTTTCGCTTTTTAGTTGTACCTACCCCATACAAATTCATATAACACTACTTGCTAGTGACAGGAAGATAAACATCATCAATATAAACTAAGTGGAAAACAAACGTATTGTTGACGCTAATTCCAAAACTACCCAAGCAAAGTTCATAAAATTTATATGGGACCACCTCTGCAGCATACCTTATTCATTAATTAGACTAGATGCTGATAATCCTGGCTGCAGCATCAGGCCAAACTTATGTCAACATTGCATTGAACTTAAAATTTAGTCCTGTTTAAAATGAGCCCAAACACGACTACGGTGCTGTAATTTCAAGGTTTTTACTTTTTCTGATGCTCCTGGCTTCAGCATCAGGTCTCTATGTACTTCGGTGTTCCTCATTAACATTACGTTTATCCACACATCGAGCCCTTTTCAATGAGCCTAAACACGATATATCTGCTGTTAGTTGTCGAGGAGTTAGGTACTCTGCAGACTATCCTGACTGCAGCATCAGGTCATGACTTGATGATCATGAGACCAAATGTGGCAAATGCCCAATCAAATATCAAAACAATTTACTAAAACAGTCCTTGCCTGTTCGAGTAACTTCTTACTGTTAAGGAGTTGTACCTTCCATCATCAGCGCAGCTACCTGAGATGGTGACAACCATACGCAAATACACAAGATACTTCATAAAATATGCGAAAAACCATAAGTAAGCCTATAAAATTTGAGGGTTGCCCTCGATTTCTCTAAGATCCCATCATCAGATCCTAACTTGGTGACAATGGGACCACCTCAGAACTATCTACTTTCGAACAAAAAAAGAATTTTGAAAATCTGTCGACAATTGGCGGAGTAATCGATGAACAAACATACAAAAAAAAAAAAAAAAAAAAACATACAAACAGCCGAACATAGTACCTCCTCCTTTTTGTGAAGTCGGTAAAAATCCAGAAGGAGCTTACAAAAAGTAGGTTATGATTAATCCATTTCAGATATTAAAATTCTAGCCGTGCGACTAAATTACTAAGTGAGCGACTAGAAATACAGAGAGGGCAACTTCAATATTAAGATAGAGACGATTTATCCAATTGAGGTTTTACATAACGAACTACTAAAAAGTTCAATTTTGTATGCTGCTTTATTAATGATTATTGGTTACTGATATTCTATTTCAGGTCTTATATTTTTTATTTTGATACGATTTTTGAATGAAAACTACAGATTGTTTGATTTGATGCGTGCGAATTCGAATGGGGCGGGGCGACGAATCGATGCAGTCAGTTATTAATCATATTAAATATATAGGGTGACTGGTAATTAGTGACCGATACTTAAACACGTGATTGTACTCATGATAACAAACAACTTTTACTATGGGACCAAACCTGAAATCGCGAAAAAAAAATCAGCTGTTCCCTACATTTATGTTCGTATAACTTGTCAAATCTTGAGAACGTTTAATAAAGTTGAAAAGGTTTGTATTGTTCTAGTGTTTATGGACGGTAGTGTAGGGTCAGGTGCATACCTACCTACCGCTAGTCGTCTTTACTGCAAATAGGAAGCTTAGAGAGCTGCCGGAAGTCCGAGAAAATAATTTCACGCAGCTGTAAACCACAATATTATCCTTTTTTTTTCAATTCAGAACTCATCGGATATTATGGTTACGATTGTTGAATATGAAGTCACTAAGCAGATATACAGGGTGTGGCGTAAATAGTGGTCCACCGTTAAGGATTCGATATACTTACCAGATAATTTACTATAACATATTACAATTTTAACCATTTTAGTAGTACATTTTTTTTACAAAAATCGCTCTTGAATTTGCATGATTATGTTAAAAATCAGGGTTAACGTAGAAAAGAACTAACTTTTCTTCAAAAGCTCTAAATTTATTTAAAAACCATAATTCTACACGATAGCTCTAGTATCCAGCAGTAATTAATAGAAATCAAAATGAAAAAATAATGTTTTTTGTTGAAATTACAATAATAAAATGTATATTCGTAAATAAAAAACAAAAAAATATATTTTCGGAACCCTTGGTTAAAAATGGTTAAAATTTTAATATAGTAAATTATCTGGTATATCGACTCCTTACGGTGGACCACTATTTACGACATACTCTGTACATACCCGTTATACTTTTATGAAAGTATTAGCTTTTGTCCGCGACTTCGCCCGCATAGATGTCGCAAATTATCCCACGGGAACGCGTGCTACCGGGACAAAAAGTAAGTACCCTATGTCCTTTCCCGGGATGCCATCATATCCTTGCCAAAAGTTATTGGAATTGAGAGTTTAGGCGTGAAAAGGTATAGGTTAGGTATACATATATTGGATTTCAGGGGTATTAATTTTTTTACGGAACCTCAATTCCTTAATTATAACATCAACTAACCACCAGTGAGTCCCGTCAAAATAGGTCCAACCGTTTCGGAGATTAGCCGGAACAAACAGAAAGACAGACAACATTTTTAAAAATTGCTTTTTTGTTATAAGTAGGACTGTTTATCTTTCATATGCATTCAGTAAAAAACGAGCATATGCAAGCAGTATACCTATAGGAGACACGTGTCTCGAGACGTGCTCCCCAAGTACGGCGTCAAGTGATGTACAAACCTTGTGCATCGATGTCTGGCGCCAGCACGAGCAGCGCGAGGCACAGCTTGAGCGCGCGCATGCTGCCGCTACCGCTTCGGCCGCATGCCCGCGGCGCGCGCGCTACACCCTGGCCCCACGGTCACTGCAACAACAGGTACAAGTTACTAACTGCGGAGCTGCGCGGAGCCTCTTATCATCGTCATCAATAGCCCTCTTATAGTCCTTGAACGCCATCCGTCTATAGCCTTACCTACTCCACCCACTGTCACCACCATGCCTTGCCAGCCGTTAAAACTTACAAAGAATTGTCTACTAAGTAGTAATGTATCAAATGAACTGCTGAAAACGTGTAGGTATGGGGTAGAACCGGACAGATTATGGATATGAAGATTATAGCCGATTAGGTCTACAGCGGATAAAGGAAGTCCAGAATTTTTATTCAATAAAAATGGTGATGTAGGTGCCTTAGGTACCTACCTATACTATGCTTACGTTTGGCGATTAGATGGGTGTTCGTTCATTTCGTGCTCATCGATTATCATTCCAATCCAGTTTTGATTCGTGTCTGTATATAACGTTTAAAAAAAAAACAGAAAAAAACAAAATGATAGGTAAGTAATCTGAAATTAACAAATTAATTTTGATATAAATCTACCTGGCGACGACTATTGAGACAATGCACAATTACTGACAAGTGACAAGATCAAATAGGTAATTCGTGGTGACTTTCGCGTTGATGTCCGAGCTTACGTGTGACAATACGCAGCCTTTCTATAAAATGACAACGAAATGAAAATATCAGTCTTCATGATAGTAAATCGAACGATTTTATTTTGCTACGGAACTACTATATACGTAGACTACTTATCGTATTCAGCACCCTCATCCTCGTCCCACTTTGTTAGTCTTCTTCTTATAACAAACATTTTTGTATCTGCTCATGTTCAAAACGAGACGCGAATTACTCCCTTTTCATTGACTTACATTATACCTACTGGCACTATCCACCCACTTTTTCTTTTGTTCTTCCTTTTTCAACATTTACTTATACTCATCACTCTTTTACCATTCATAAGCATTTCATCCTTCCTCATCACATGCCAATAAAGATCCAAACGATTCCCTTTCTACTTTTCGGTCACTGGCGGGTTTTTCCAACCTGTCTCTGATAGCGTTCATCCTATTTCGTTAGTGTTTTGCCTACAATGAAGCCCTTACAACATCTGGCACGTAGGTGCCTACCTACTTATACCTAATAAAATATTAATGTATACAGTTCGCAAGCCGAACCTCTCGGGGCTGAATTTAGAAAGCGGAAAAAACATCAGCATCAGTGCAGCCATCGCTGGCTCATTTCGCTTTCTTTAACCGTTGCCACATTTACATGTGCGCGTTGTTTTGGAGCGCTCTTATATACTGTTACGTATTACTAAAATCAAGTGTAGCATTCCTTTCGAACACAGCTGAACAAATAATTAAGGTTTAATAATTTATTTATTTTCAAAAAAGTGTGATACCATACAGTCTGTTACCATAAATACAATTTTAAAATTTAGGGAAAATCATAAAGAGAGTTACGACAGAATTGAATCTGGCGTCCTCGGTTACTTGGTAACCTGTATTAAGATTCGCCAGCCCAGGTACCCACAGAAGAAGTACAAAAAATAAAATAATGAACATGATAATGCAGAAACAATACTAAACTAACTTTCTTGATTACGACCGATCTTTCAACAGCAATTTCGATGATTTCGGTGAAAGCCAGTGGAACAAAACTTTGATTTATATCATGATTGATTAGGACTTGGTCTGGACCATAACAGATTGGTATGATTTGGTAATCATCTCATAGACAGTGTATCAAGTAGAAACTAATTTAGATTAGATACATCCGTAGTAAGAACTAAGATCAAAAGAAAAAGTTATTGGTTCACATCAAAGTCAATTTCGCGATGCTCGTTAACTCTAAATGGCGATTTAATATCGGATTGTCTGAGTAATGTTGGAGAGCTGCTGAGACACGATAGCGACGTATTATCGGAGAGGCATAATAAGACATTATTCAATCTGTCGCCGGCGCATGCGAATTCATGGGAACTGGGAGCACGGGGTCATTGTCTGTTATGGTATCGTTACGGGATCTGCGCGAGCTGTGTCACTGGGCCACATGATAAGTGTAGCAGTATTGAATGCTGCTAGTTCGTATTATAATATCGTAGCTCTAACCTAACAGGCCCCCTCTATGAAACTTTTACTGAGACTCGTTGACAAGCTGGTTACTGATTTCAGACTGAAATACTCCAGCGGTTACCAACCTCCTAAGCTCAATCCTTAGCCTTAGCTAAGTATATAGCTATACCCAAGCTATGCAACAACTGGACTCTGAAATCCTCTTTTGTAGCAATGTCAGGTGGAATTACAATCAGGACGTCCTCTAACCACCGATCTTTGTGTGGGACAATTATGATTACCAAGTGATGTATGTCAAGGGTTCCGGGATCAAATTACGCGTAAAGTGTAGCACAAACGAAGGATAATAAAACCTGTTGGCACACATGAGTGCGCATGCGCAGGTGATCGGCGATCGAGTGCCGAGGGGCGTCACGGACTTACAACTTCATCAAACGAATACCTTGAGCAGCAGAGGCACGCTGAACACAAGAGCAGAGCAAAATTAAATTTGAACTACCACTAATAATGTACATAATATGAACTAATTACCTAACCTACATGTTTCAGATTAGTGCTCAGTAAACATAAAGTAGAGATTTATGTTTTTCAAAAACGCAAAATGAATAACATAAACTAAAGAGCTGGCCACATCTTTCAGGTTTGAGGCTAAACTAATAGGAGCGAAGGAGGATTTTTCACTTAAACTCTCGAAATCCTGAAAAATTCCGAAACGAACGGAATTCTTGTTAAATATGGCCCAGTCTATCCCACAATTCCAACTGCAAGTATTTTGAGTGGAAGTTAGTTTCAATTTACGACGTGGTGTTTGACATTAACATGGGATGTCAGTTAACGTAACAGTGTTTCCGCGCGAGCTGCCAGACGGCGCGCGGCGGTGCGGTGGTGCGGCATCGATGCGCAACGCGGCCGCCACAGCCTACGGATGATTCTAGTTATTAACTTAAGAACCTACTGTAACACCAGATGGCACAGTATCAATAGCACAGCACAGTACTACATCCATACTGTGACGGCAATCTTCTATAGTCATGCTATGCGTGTCTGTATGTATCAGAGGCGAATCTGGTGCTTTGACCGCAAACACGAGAAAGAGTGGAAGACTCGCACTCTGTTTTTATTCGACACGTAAAAGTGAATGTAAACAATAGTGTCCCTGACGAAATACGATGAGGTGTTGCATACAATGCACATCAGCCATACATGTGGTCGACCGAGAAAGTGCACCGAATGTCGGATTTCATACAAGCCCAAGTTGTACTTGTGAAGAAATTACAGTTTTAGTTCGTTTGTTTCTCCTCTAAAACGACCCCAAAAAAATGGTAATGCCTACTGCCATCACCACGGACAACTGAATGAGGACCATCGAGTCTGATGTAAATGACTGTTCCCCTGATAAATAATTCAGTGCCTGATCATGACGTGTTTAAAGATGCGCACGTATGGCGCGTGCTAGAACTGGGCCTGCCCGTTGTTCGGCGCCGGCGCAGCGTCACGGTGCCGCAGCTTTTTACTACTACACCACCCACTACAACCAGACAGCGACAGTGCTGTGTTTAATATTTGTGATAAGAGCTTCAGGCGCTGTGTATCTAACAGTAGGTAGGTACCTATTGCATGCTAACACAAGGTAGATACATTACATAATCAGCCTATAATGTTTCCACAGCTGGGACACGGGCCACCTCTCTGTGAGAGGGAGGGGGCCGTAATCCACCACGCAGGCCCAGTACGGGTTGGTAGATGTTACATCGAATTTTTGGTTCTAGGACATGCCGGTGTCCTCACGATGTTTTCCTTCACCGTTTTTGAGAGCAGTGGTGATGAAATAATTTACACAAAGTAAAGCGCCTGTCTGGGTACGAACCTACGACCTACAACTCGTAAGTCGCGGCCGTTACCACTTGGCTACCACTGCTCTCATGATGATAAATTAGGTACTGAGTATTACACTATAATATAATATTAACTCATTTTTAACCGACTTCCAAAAAGGAGGAGGTTATATTCGTCAAATCAGTTCCTCGGACCTATATCAGTATAGTCTGTCGACATAGCTTGTATGCAGTGAAGACAGATTGAAAGAATGTAATAAGTGATTGAGTCACAGATGTCTGTGGATTTAGTATTGTAGATGTGATTGGATTTTGTATTGTACTCACCTATGTGGTGTTACGGTGAAGTTAGTCGGCAGACAGCCCAGAAATAATGGGAATGTCACTGGTCACTAGGAAGGTCACTAAAGTGTCAAGTGCATCTTCATTTTAAGACACCTATACCTACCTTCCTATCAAGAACTACGATTGACCAGACAGGAATAACAATGCACGCAATAATAACTCCGACTTTGGTGATCATTAAAAAAATAATGATTTTATCAGTGGTTGCAAGGTGCGAGCATACCTACTGCATACCTAGCGATATATTGCGGAGTCATGGATGCGCTGCGCCCGCGCTCCCCCTGTCAGTCCTGTCACCACTCGACCGTGTCTCTCACGTGGACGCCGTAACGGACTCCAAGGGTCGAACCCTTGGAAGTTGGCACACATTAACACTGTTACCTTTATCTCGTTACTACTTGCAGATACATTTGCTAGTTCCGCTACGGGCCGCAGTGTTACGTCTTCACACAATAGCTCTTGTTTACAATACACCCATTCTGCTGTCACGTCGTAAATATACCAGGCATGATTTAACTGAGCCTCAGCAGAACACATCGGTGAAATTAAACCGACTCTTCAAAAATGTATTTGTATCGTGAAAAAAAAATCAGCTGTTCCCTACATTTATGTTCGCATAACTCGTCAAAATGTAGGGAACAGCTGATTTTTTTTTTCTGTTTTTTTCGCGATTTCAGGTTTGGTCCCATAGTAAAAGTTGTTCATAATGATGAGTACCTACAATCTCCCATTTCGATTTGTCGCATGTTTTCAATTTCATCCTGTACATAGTAACATTTATTTTCAAAATTAATAAATTGTATTCACCTACCCGTTCCTTGAAAACTGAAAACTTTTCCGAATTCCAATTTCCGAACTTTTTCAAAATTCAATAAGTCACTTTTTTAATTTCACTTAGAAAGGGGCCGATTCACAGCATGAACCAGTAGTACACTATCACAGATCTCCTTTTTCAAAATAAATTGTACCTACACATCGAGAACGCAAGAGGTTGCGTTACGCGTGAGTTCGCAGGTCGTTGGCGTGTCGGCGCGGGTGACGCCAGTGAGCCCGTCAGTAGACTGGTGGATTGGGGCCCACGCTGCGGCCGCGGCGCGGCCTGCGAGGGCGGACGACGTGGGGGTGGGGACCCGCCATGGCCCGATGCCCTCGCGATCTTGCTGTGTCTAAATGCGCAACACCGTGCCTTTTCTACGGTGCTCGCATATGTTGAAATTTCATGTGATTGGGTATTAGCAAAGAGGTACCTATAAGTACCTATTCACTAACTTTAGGTATGAATTGATACGTCGAAATTAATTGATAAATTATACTTACGTGTTTATTTTGTAAATGGACTGGCATGTGCACTTAGACTAACTGATTGGTTTCATGAAATATTTAGCTTTTTACATAATAATATTATCAGCCTGTACCATACACTGACTGCCCCATTGGTCGCAAGCTTTTCGCCAATGCGATTGCGGTCTTCGGTTCGATTTCCAGGTTGGGCAGTTTTATTGAGTCTTGCCATCAGCCAGAATTCGTACTATTTTCAGTAGCAGCATTGTTTTATGCCCCGGTTAATAGCTACGTAAGTCCAACCACCTACCAAACGTTGTTATTATGTATGTCGCCGCCATCTATCTTAATTAGCCTTTCAGTTCTACATCTCAACTATTATTTTTAAATAATCCCAAAAAAAACGGTCAAGTGCGAGTCGGACGCACAAATTCAAATAACACTAGTGCATTGAAGAATTGAAGACACCGACTAGAAGAATCATCAAAATTCGCATAGAAATGCCGGAGATGCAGTACATGTATGCATTAACATCGTACATAAGAATAATTACATAATGTATTAAGTATAGTATTATATGTATACTAAAACCTTCCTGAAAGTATGTAGATCACATTAGTGAAAGAATTATCAAAATTGGTTCATTAGTTTTTGAGAAAATCGCGGACATACATACCTCATACATACATACGGATCGAATACAGAACCTCCTTTTTTGAAGTCGGTTAAAAATGCGTGTTAAGTGATAACAAAAATAAAAAATATTTATTTTCCTTACATAAAGTTAACAAACCGCTAAGTAGGTTATTGAGGTTATACTTAGCTTAAGTATTCATTTTCATTACGAAAAGAAGATTGAAACTAAACCTCTAAACTAAGTTATGGAATAATATACACAATGAGTACTTATAATAATATTACCTACTAAAATAACGTAAACATTTTCGGTCTACCTACAAGAAAAGCGATAAACACCAGCTGATGATGCAAGCCTTCAACATGGAGTGCACGGCGAACGGTTAATAAAGATGTGTTGAATGCATAGAAATGTAACTTCTTTCATATATCATGGTTGAATGACTCGGCAAAATGTCGCGTTGGTTTGAAAAAACAGATGGTTTCATATTTATTATTATTATATATTTATTCATTCCTGTTTTTCTATAATAAGCCTTCCGCTTCGCGCTCGATTTGCAAGGCTACCCTCTTCCTCCCAAAGACACACAGTATTTCTCTAGAACAAAGAATGGAATAAGTAGGTACCTACTGTTAGACATCTACTTATAAGCAAAATACTAAAACTGTTTACTTTACTATCAATAATTAACACTTTGACGACTACGCCTACGGGAAAAAAATATAATTACTCATCATTCACTAATCTAAATAAATTATCTTTAAAAAGATTTATATTTTTCTTTTCTATTATTTAAACCTCATAATGAATTTAAAACTTTATTTAATAAGGCATCTTCTGAGTAAAACGATTAACAATGCTTTTATTGAAGTAGATTTATGTTTAGTAATTAGATACGAAATATTTAAATGATACACTCACACTTGGTCCGGTTTCATTAGCTATTTGGGTTTTGTTATATCCAACCTTTATATTTGTCGTCTCTCGAATCTCGCTTCAATATTTATATTTGTCTGCATTTTGAAAATAATAACTACAACATCGCTAATAGATTTAAACACCTCGTCCTAACCAACATAGTTGTAACAATCGTAACGAACAGCATACTCTGTCTACCTCACAAAAATCGAAATAATTTAGTTGGTTTTCTTTCAAAAAACTTGCTTTGTGAGATTGCTAATCGACTTATGAACGCCACTGTACCTAACAATTCTGTTATCAAGAATAATATATATCCGCCCCTAAGACGACCCACTGACCTATTTTAAACATACAAAACACAACCACAATAATTACTAACATAAGAAAAATAAAAAAGTATTTTGTTAAAAAAAAGTGTTTTGTTTTGTTGTTGTTTGTCTTTAGTTTCCCATATCTGTCGTGTAATTTAAAAATGGAACGATCTTTTACGCCGAAACATGGCAATCAAGGAGGTAACTTATCAAAAAATGTATTTAAATTTCAAACTAGCTTCCAAATAGAAAGCTGTTTATTGAAAAAAAAAACAAATGAACACTTTAACGCGGGTTGCATTCAACAACTGTATTTTCAAATAAAATGTTCTGCCTAGGTACTAAGTATCTACTTAGTTTTAATTTCAGCGCATTATTTGAGAAAAGTACTATACAAGCCTTGGCCACAACTAGGCATAGATGGACTTGCGTACGTATGCCTCGGACCACATTTATACGTTCGTCCATCAATGCCTCTTTTGCTGGCCGCTGCAGTAATGTACAGACGCCAGCACATCAACCTACTACAATCTGTCAGATTTCTGTAATAGATTTTCAACTTTATCGCTAAAGCATAAGGTTCAATGTTGATTGGGAAAATTTGACAGTTAGGTGTAGGTTGATGTGCTGGCGTCTGTACTTTTTCAGCACTTTAATTCTTTTTACTGCGTAGTTAGAAATAAATATTCATATTTTCCCGTGAATGCCATCCAGCTATCAAACAGTTACGTCAACGTCAAATTGTCAAAATTTTTAACGGGAAAATAAACACAGCTTTGCTTGAAAATGTCATTCGCCTCGTATGCATTTTGTTTTTCTTGTGTAAAAATAATAATTGGCTTGATTAACAAGTGATGTCGAATAAATTGATCATTCCTCCATGTCCCTAATTTTCTTTATTTTTACTTCATGTATAGATAGATAGTTGTTAATCGACGAGGGTCGAATTTGGACGTGTTAGAGAAATGGCCGAAACGAGTACAATGAACTCCGATAATAAAGTGGAGCAGATCGAGAAGAAGGAAGACATGGAGGGCATCAAGACGGAGGTGGAGGTGCTGGTGAAGCACGAGCAGCTGGAGTGCGTGGCGTGCACGACGCGCAGCCTAGAGTGCGTGGACATCTACTGCACCACGACGCGCGTGTCCGGCGCCAAGCTCAGCACCTTCCTGCACAAGTTCACGCAGATGGACCTGGCCGGCCACACCGCCTGTAAGTTCATGTGCAAGAGCTGCTACGACCTCATCAACGTGCTCGAGCAGGCCGAGATAGAGTACGTCAAGTTGAAGGAGACTTTCGAAGCCATCCTCAGCAAGAACCCTCTGTTTGATTCTCAAACAGTCCAGCCCATCCGGTTGTCAGACGTGAAGGCAGAGTTTGATGCTGCTGATGATGATGACGACTATGTGTGTGACAATGTGGATGATGACGACTCAGATGACGAACCATTGGCCACTCAGAGCAAACGAAAAAGATACAAAGTTGAGAAAAAAAAGAAAAAAATATCCACAAACAAACGTAAAGTGAGAAGTAAAGCCAACAGTGACAGGTAACTTGATTATAATATCATCACACAGTAAAGTAATGTTATGCAAATATTATATTGCACTTTCAAAGTTAATTCATAATTAATAGCCTATTAATATTGTTTAAAAGCAAGTTGAGAGGTTATACTAAGCTGACAAAAGTTAATAAGACAATAGGTACCTACTGACCCTCTGCCTGTATTGGGCAAGAGGTAATATTATGTATATTAAGTTCTTAAAACTATTAGTGATGGCTATCTATCTACCTATCTCTCATTCTAATACAAATGGGTGATAAATATATTAGAAAACAGTATAAACAAATGAGTCAAAAAATTTTATGTGATTGTTTAAGTTGGAAATGTGAGGAGTGTGGAGCAAAAGGTACGACAGGTGGGGTCATTGGCCTGACGGCTCACAAGCTGGCTGTGCACACAATGGACGACCCTTCTGACTTGCTGCCAGAGGTCAAGATCGAGAACTCTGCTGAAGGGTATGTACACTTCTGTATTATTAACTTTTAGGTGTGTAGCCGAGTGTGTACAGTGGATGTTAGATGCTGCTATAATCAGCTGGGAGTATGACAAGTCTTATGACTCACTCAGAGGAGCAACTGATCATAATCTCTATATTATATTCACAATCATGTTTGCAAACTTGGTTAAAACTAGTTGGCTGATATCACAAAATATTCATTACTATATTTCGTTTCTATTTTAATCCTTCACCATGTATCTTGTTTTCAGATCACAAAGTCCCCTATACAACAATGGATTCAGTAACTGTCTAAAAGTTGAGAGAGAAAACTATGAAGAAGACGATGACAGTTTGGGTGTTGACGACCTTAGCAATGACATGCAACCTATCAAGAAAAAAATAGGCAGACCATTAAAGAGTAAGATAATACCGGCACAGCCCAGGAAGAAGAAGATCAAAGTGGTGCATCAGTGTGACCAGTGCGATGCTAAATATACTTCTTTATGTGAGTGGTAACATTAGTCTGGGTAAATTGATAGTTGCATACGAAACTAATACTCTGACGTTTTTGTTAGGACTAGTCTATTAAATGAACTATCACAAAAAATATGGTGTGTCTGAATAGATTTTGTGTTATTGTAGGGTTTAAAAGTACTGTATAACATGAAATGATTTGGTACTATAACAGAGGGGCAATTCTCGTAATTTTAAAAACATTCACAGTCTGATCTCAGTCTCAATTTTCCTACATTTTTGGCAAGTTTTTGACACTGATTGTCGCTGAGATGAGATTGCGACTAGATTTTGAATGTTTTTAATGATGAGAATTGGCCTTCAGATGTTCTGGTGCTGCACCTTTATGTCATATCAGTAAGAGTAGTTTTCGTAGTTCAAGTGTTTTGGATGTTGGTTTATTTAGATGACATCAGACATTAATAATTAATGTGGCAATATTCCAGCTCGCTTGGAGCAGCACAAACAGAAGCACGACGGCTCCAAACCACCCTACATCTGCGAGGTGTGTGGCGCGCACTACAAGCACAAGCGAGCCTGCGACATACACATCGCGCTACATAAAGGTAAAGCTATTGCGACGTTATGATGATAGGTCGTGGTGGGGCGTTAGCAAAATTACCGTAGGTAGTACATACTTCTTCTCTACGAATAATAAAAGTCAGGAAGTGTAATTGTGAACAAAATCAATGAGAAATTCTGTTTCAAACTTCAATAGATTGAAAAAAAAAGTTTAAAAACTAAAACGCAACCACTGAAAAGGATGAAACAAGAAAGTACCTTCCCGTGGTTGCATGCCGCTGTACTAACATATTATAAGCTATGGTAGCATGCAACCACTGGAAGGTACTTTCTGGTTTCATCCTTTTCAGTGGTTGCGTTTTAGTTTTTATTAAACTTATTTTTTATTTAATTATTTTGGGGCTTATTTCAGTAATATTTATAATTTTGAAATGTGCTAAATTTGATACCCCACACAAAATGGTTAAAAACAATTTTTTTACATCATGATATCCGCTAGAGGGCGCTATATTCTATTTAATGTGACGTCACATAGCCTATAACCAGCGGACGATCAAGACGCTTCGAACGATACTTCATTGATCTAATTATGACAAGCAGTTTAGGAGTTATGAGGGAACTGATGAACATACATACACAGTCAAAATCATAACCCTCCTTTTTGCTTAGCCGTAGTCGGGTAAATACCTCGAGTATTCTAACGAAAGAACACACATGCAAATAAGCCAATCAGCTGAGCTTGCGTAACGCGTTGTCTTCCGGCAAGCGCCGTGATTAGTTCTTGGCAGAACAGATAATGGTAATTGGTTCACGCGTTTGTTGCAGTGCGCGATGCGTGCATTAAGTGTGACAGGATAAGTCGTAATAAAAATGAATTTTGCACTTGGATTAATTAGTTGTAATTTAACTAAAACATTCTTGAATATACTTATTTAAAAGTTTGAGATTCGAGTGTTTTTAGGGTTCCGTACCTCAAAAGGAAAAAAACGGAACCCTTATAAGATCACTTCGTTGTCCGTCCGTCTGTCCGTCTGTCAAGACCCTTTTTCTCTGGAACGCGTGGAGTTACCAAGTTGAATTACATTAGTTGAGTTACATCAAATACTCCTGCAATCCTTTGAAGCAGTGAAAAAATCAATAAGTCAAGCAATCAAAAGATACGTGCTTTTATGTTCCGTTTATGCCGCATATTTTGACACTCGCAAGGGAATCAAAACCTATAGGGTACTTCCCATTGACCTAGAATCATGTTTGGCAAGAAGCAATGTCATGTAGCACAAGTAAAGGAAAAAATCGAAAACCGTGTAGCTACGTTACAAAAATGGTTTTTGTGATTATAAACTTATTTGCAGTTGGTAGGTAGACTAACCGCGACCTATTTCGTTATAAATGGGGACAATAGTTTACTCACGGCAAAGTTATGTTTGTCCCTCAATCCAGTTTATCTTTTCGTTGGAGAAATATTCAGTGCTTTCATAATTTATGAACTTCAGGGATAATTTTCTTAATGGATGGAGAGGATGGTCGTTCCCAAGACATGCTTTGTCTCTTAGTTTCAGGATCGAAATGGTGGACCCACGTTTCATCCATGGTAACAAGGCGACGGCAAAAAATATCCGAATCACGCTGGAACATTTCGAGATTAAACTTAGAAATTTCCAAACGTCGCTTTTTGTTTTCGTCGGTTAACATTCGTGCCACCCATCTTGCCGACACTTTTTTGAACCCCAGTGAATCAATTAAAATGGATTGAACGCTACCAAATGATATCTTTAGGAATTTCTATATTTTTGTCTGTAATTTATATGGTGTACATAATAAAGAGTATTCTATTCTATTCTCAGCTATATGTTTTATAGCTGTTATTCTTCTGTTTTCCAAAACCAGATTCTCAACCTTTTTGACATTTTCTTCCGTAACGGAGGTTGAAGGCCGCCCAGAACGCGGGTCATCTTTACAGCTTGATCTACCTCTTTTAAATTCAGCCACCCAGTACGCAACCGTAGAATAAGGTACAGCATCATTTCCTAATGTCTGCTGAATGTTCGAAAAAAATTCCTTCGTAGGCATTTTTTTTCAAACTGAGATATTTTATCACCGCACGTAAGAGCCTGTGCACACCACGTTTTTTATCCTACAGAGCAGTTTGTTGTCGTTTGTATCGATACAAACGCGATGCTAACGCGCGTTTGTATCGCTACACACGCGATTCAACGGCGCGTTTAAAAAACGTGTGGTGTGCAAAGGTCTACAGGCTGCGTCTGACTTGCGTGTGTATCGCGTCTGTATCGCTACAAACGCGATTCAACGGCGCGTTTAAAAAACGTGGTGTGCATAGGCCCTAACTCACTTTTATCCATAATTTTGGGTTTTTAGCAACTCGTTGCACAAAACAATTTATTAGGTGCGAACGAACTGACAAAAAAGTGACACTTTCCATAAATATTGTGTGATTGACACTCTTTAACTTGAATATCGAACTTCTCCCAAAAAGGTTGTATATAGGGTGACTGTTAATTAGTGACCGATACTTAAACACGTGATTGTACTCATGATAACAAACAACTTTTACTATGGGACCAAACAGGAAATCGCGAAAAAAAAAAATCAGCTGTTCCCTACATTTTGACGAGTTATACGAACATAAATGGTGAGGTGAACACTCGTCTGCCTCGCTTGATGTAGGCGCCCCCTGAAGGGTGAGCACTCGTCTGCCGCGCTTGATGTAGCCGCCCCTGGAGGTGGAGTGGAGGTAGATCCGAGGCTGCCTTACTGGCTCTATTGTATAACAATTATTCTTTGGCCTCGTTGGTCTAGTGGTCGCAAGCACTACTGCTGGACATGAGGTCCTGGGTTTGCTCTCCAGGTTGGGCAGTGTTGTTGGGTTTTTCCATCAGTTCTGGATTTGTGCCTGGTTGATGGCAATAGGTTCGCCCCCTATCGCATGGGACTTAAACATATCCAGCAAAATTTGGGTGGACTATGTACGCCTCTGCCTAACCCTTCGGGAAAGACAGGCGTGATGTTACGTATGTATGTAGTCTGTCAAAGTAATGCCAAACTATAATTTCAGGTATAAGTGACTGGAAATGTGAAGAGTGCAATAAGTTATTCCCATCTAAGAATGCTCTACAGAGACATAACAACATACATACGGGCAAACTGAACTATCAGGTACGTTGTGGTACTGTGTGTTCGTAAAAACATACATACGAGCAAGCTGAACTATCAGATACGTTGTGTTCGTAAAAACATACATACGAGCAAGCTGAACTATCAGGTACGTTGTGTTACTGTGTGTTCGTAACAACATACATACGAGCAAGCTGAACTATCAGGTACGTTGTGTTACTGTGTGTTCGTAACAACATACATACGAGCAAGCTGAACTATCAGATACGTTGTGTTCGTAAAAACATACATACGAGCAAGCTGAACTATCAGGTAAGTACGTTGTGTTACTGTGTGTTCGTAACAACATACATACGAGCAAGCTGAACTATCAGGTACGTTGTGTTACTGTGTGTTCGTAACAACATACATACGAGCAAGCTGAACTATCAGGTAAGTACGTTGTGTTACTGTGTGTTCGTAACAACATACATACGAGCAAGCTGAACTATCAGGTAAGTACGTTGTGTTACTGTGTGTTCGTAACAACATGACATACGAGCAAGCTGAACTATCAGGTAAGTACGTTGTGTTACTGTGTGTTCGTAACAACATACATACGAGCAAGCTGAACTATCAGGTAAGTACGTTGTGTTACTGTGTGTTCGTAACAACATACATACGAGCAAGCTGAACTATCAGGTACGTTGTGTTACTGTGTGTTCGTAACAACATACATACGAGCAAGCTGAACTATCAGGTAAGTACGTTGTGTTACTGTGTGTTCGTAACAACATACATACGAGCAAGCTGAACTATCAGGTACGTTGTGTTACTGTGTGTTCGTAACAACATACATACGAGCAAGCTGAACTATCAGGTAAGTACGTTGTGTTACTGTGTGTTCGTAACAACATACATACGAGCAAGCTGAACTATCAGGTACGTTGTTTTACTTTGTGTTCTCGATAATCTTGCGTGACAGGAAACATTTCTTTATTTGATAAAATGATTACACTTATTCAATCTGAACGAAATAAGTTAAGGAATAAATATGCTAAGCACCCTAAGAATTGCACCTTATTAATTTTCCGTATTTGAGTGAAAATGGCAGTTGAAAATGTGAAATGCGCGCGATATGTGGAAAGGAAATAATAATATGTGGTTAGAAAATTGCTAAACATTTTCGTTTCGTCACTCTTCTTCAAAACTTCGATGAAGAATTGAGGCTTATGAGTGTTTTTGTACCTGTTGTAGTGCGACTTGTGCGGCAAGTCGTTCATCCACACGTCGTCGTTCAAGATGCACAAGCTGTCGCACTCGGGCGTGAAGCCGCACGCGTGCGACGTGTGCGGGCTGGCGCTCATGACGCGCTCGCACCTCAAGCGGCACAAGCGCGTGCACTCGGGCGAGAAGCGCCACGAGTGTGCCGTGTGCGGGAAGAGGTTCTCCGAGAGGTACGCGACTCTATGTCAATTGTTGTTATGTTCTAAACTTGATTCCAATTAATGTTATTTATACTTATGGTTAAAGAAATTAATTTCTTAATAAGAATTGCATATAAAAATACAGGTTGTTCGGCAGAACGTTGAACACATGAAAATGGCAGATATATGGGGTCGTCTGCTACCTACCCAGCCCAAAAAAATTACTCAGGCCCCATAGTTTTTTTTTTAGATTTGAGATTTGGGAATACTATTATATATTCTGTGGTTTCGCACACATCGCTCGCTCGCTCCGCACGCATGCCTGACCGTGTCCCGCCGCAGGTACAACCTGGCCGCGCACAGCAAGTCGCACGAGGCGGGCGAGGCGGCGCCGCGCGAGCCGCCGCGCCGGCGCCTGTTCCGCTGCACCTTCTGTCCCGAGCGCTTCGAGCGCCGGTGAGTATGACTTGCGTGCACAGGCGCAACCGCTACTACATATAAGAGGGCGACACTGAAACTTTTTAGAACTGGCCATTTGTAAACGATATAATAAAAAAATAAGTTCAAATTTTGGAAATTGAACTCTGCCAATATTATTATGTATCTATTTTATTCATTTTTCATTTGTTTACGATTTGGCGGCAAATTGAAAGTTGTCTGTGTCACGTCAGCATGAATTTAACGCGAGAAAATTGTCGTACAGTGATTTTTTATGACTTTCGATGTCATTTAAGTCAACAAAAAAGTTATGATAGACTTCGATTGGCCTTTCACGATGAAGCCCCATCTTGTGCCACTGTTTACAACTGGTTTAATAAGTTTAAACGTGGTCGCACTAATCTCACCGATGATCTGCGTGAGAGACGGCCTTCTACGGCGACGACTGAAGATAACATCAGTGTTGTGCGGCGTATGATAGAGACTGACAAAAGAGTGACTTATCAGCAGATTCGGACAAGCTTAGGCATCTGTATGAGTCAAGTGCACAAAATCCTCCATGAGCATTTAGCGGTCAGGAAGCTTTGTGCCCGATGGATACGAGTGTCTCATAATTTGACAGAGGCCCAAAAACTCCGTCGTGTTGATTGGTGTCGTGAAATGGTTGAAAGATTTATCGGAGGTGACTCAAATGCTGTGTTCGACATACTTGCGGTTGACGAAAGCTGGATTTATTGTTATGATCCTGAAACTAAGAGACGAGACGGTCTGCTGTCTGGGTGTTTCCTTCCGAGGAGTTGCCAACTAAAGTGAAGAGAGGTCGAAGCGTGGGAAAAAAGATGGTGGCCTCGTTCTTCGGAAGGACAGGTCATTACGCAACAATTGTTTTAGAGGATCGAAAAACAGTTACTGCAGAGTGGTACACTAACAATTGTTTGCCACTTGTCTTGGAAAAAGTTCGGGAGAAACGACCTCGCAGTAGGATCCTCCTTCACCACGACAACGCCTCGTCGCACACTTCCAAGGAAACAATCGACTACTTGGCGACGTCAGACGTGGAATTACTGGGTCACCCACCCTATAGCCCCGACCTCGTACCCTGCGATTTTTATTTATTTCCGAACATAAAAGAAAACCTTCGAGGAAAGCATTTTATGGACGCCGAGG
The DNA here is from genome assembly GCA_914767645.1 of Hydraecia micacea. Lineage (NCBI taxonomy): Eukaryota > Metazoa > Arthropoda > Insecta > Lepidoptera > Noctuidae > Hydraecia > Hydraecia micacea. The sequence continues at coordinate 20,503,582 of OU611779.1, forward strand.
AAGCAGTGGCTGCATTTCAAAATGCCGTCGAAGGGACCCCTAAGGACGAGTGGGCAAAGTGCTTTTCTCAGTGGTTCCATCGGATGCAGCGATGTATTGATGTAAATGGACACTATTTTGAAATCTATCTATCTATACTTATAATAAATCTGTAGAGAGGTCAATTCTGTACATGAAATATATTTCCAAAATAACTATCAGCGGGTGATTAGTGATCGATACTGACGCCAAAAATGCAATCAGTAAAATTTTTGTCTGTCTGTCTGTCTGTCTGTCTGTATGTTCTTTATAGAAACAAAAACCACTCGACGGATTTCAACGAAATTTGGTACAATTGTTCTTCATACTCCTGGGCAGGTTATAGTATACTTTTCATCACGTTACGATCAATAGGAGCAGAGCAGTGAAGGGAAATGTTGGGAAAACAGGAGAACTTACTCCATTTTTTAAGCTTCCGTCGCGTGTGCAGCCTTAATGGTTAAAGCTACACAAAAATCATGTATGACGGAAATGTTCTCCTTAAAATTATATAAAAAATATTCCGCGACAGCAAATGTCTATCTTTAATGGTTGACTCACAATAACACGTGTAACTCCCGATAGCTTAGCCGTTCGGAGTTTTCTGATTATATTTGTCTAATCTTACGTTTATAACACTCTCACTCATCCCTAATCAAAAAATGTTAACATTATTACCTATTTAATAAAAAAAGAATCATAGAAATCGGTACAGAAACACCAAAGTTATACATGAAATACGCTAATAAGCCATAGTGCGTGAATACTGAATCATGCTATAAGGATTATTTTTGTGTAACGGTCGCCGCGCTCGACGCGGCTCGCGGCGGGAGGTATAAAAGGGCGGGGGATCCAAACGCGAACTTCTACTCGAAACCACGACTTAGACCCACTCCCCCCCGACCTATCACCATGTTCGGCAAGCCGATCCCTTGGGAGAAGCGAGCCAAATACCTAGGAGTAATACTCGACAATCACCTCTCCTTCGCAGAGCACATAAAGACGGTCCGCTCGCGCGCCGCTTTCGCTCTCGGCAGACTCCACTCCGTCCTAAATGCACGCAGCAAATTGTCACTTAGGTGCAAAATGCGCATTTACACAGCGTGCATACGTCCAATAATGACATACGCCTGTGTAGTCTTTGCCCACGCAAAGCCCCACCACATCCATAGGATGCAGACCCTCCAAAACCGATTCCTCCGAAAGGCTACGGGATCCCCCTGGTTCGTTCGAAATGTGATCCTCCATGTTGACCTCAAAATCCCCACCATCCATCAATTCATGAAGCGCCTTTCCAAGCGCTTCTTCGATACCGCCGCCAATCACCGCAACCCTCTGGTTGTGGAGGCCGCCAGGTATACCCCCTCCAAAATCAGCAAATGCCGCCGTCCAAGGCATGTCCTCTCCGACCCTGACGACCCCATAACCCTCCTCCAGGAGAGCAATAAGTCAACCCATAGATATATGTTTCTATGAGTCAACCAGTACAGTGCACAAATACAGAACTCATTCCGACCTCGCCGCCGAGGTCCCTCGCGACGTCCTCAATTAAATGCCTCCCCCCCGACCCTTGCTCGAAGAAGTGCCAGCCCGCGCCGCAGCTGAGCCAGTAGTTCTAAATTCCCGACCGTGACCTCTGAGTTTGTTTCGGCGTTTCTTCTCAGAGTAGTCAGCTAGGAAACGCCAGCCTCATCAAGCTTAAATAATAAAAACCAGATCCAGCCTGTCCCATCTTGCTGCCCTCCCCCAGCGACGCCCTAAGCCGAGGTTCGTACCCCACAGGGGGTGCCCTTAGCGTGTAGTCGCTTAGTACATAAGATATTTGCCCCTGGCTGGAGGCTTTGAGTTTACTTAAGGCAACCACAGGATAGTCCGGTTAAGTAGTCACGACCTCTCAAGGTCAACTACGAGATGCAATATTCTAAAAAAAAAAAAACCGCGAACTTCATACAATATTTAGCTGTTGATGCGAGTAGACGTTCCGAGCATTCGACCTTATTGACAGAAAATATTGTTTATCAGCGCGACTTTTAGTCTTTAAATTAATTTAGTTTATTTAGTTTTCTTTTGTTGTTATTTTATAAAATAGGTATTAGTTATTTTGGTAGTGTATTATATTCGTTCAAATTACAAATTATTAATAGTTTACATTTTATTTCTTTTTAGGTGAAGTAGTAATTTCGTTGTATAGGTACTTAAGCCTCATGTGAACGTGATCTAAATAATATTACCAATACATTAACTTAATAACACACAAGGAATTACACACTGACGGAGTTGCGGGCACAGCTATCTATATCTATATTATAAAACTCTTCCGTTACTGAGTGACTGACAGACAACGCACAGCCGAAACTACTGGCAGTAGAGAGCTGAAATTTGGCATGTGTGTTTGTTAGGAGGAGTAGGCTACCACTAAGAGAGGATTTTTGGAAATTCCCTCCCAACGGGGAGAAAAGGGGGATAAATTGTTTTTTTCCGGAAGTCATTATTCCACGCGGACGAAGTCGCGGGCAAAAGCTAGTGATATAATAAAACTAATAACTTTCTAGTTTGTTCAGTTTTTGATTTTCTAAGAACTTTCAGTGTCACCCTCGTAAGGACACTCAGAAAGTTTTGCGAAAATAAAAATAAAAAATATTCTATAGATAAATATATTTTTATTAAATCTTTTCAAAGTACTCTCCACTAGCCTCTATACAAAGTTTCATGCGCCTGAACCAGTTTTCGAAACACTTTATTCAGTCCGCCCCGCAGACACCTCGTTTACAGCCTGCTCGAACGCTGACAGCGCATCTTCCGGCGACAAAAATTGTATCCCTTTGAGCTGATTTTTACCGACTTCACAAAAAGGAGGAGGTACTATGTTCTGCTGTTTGTATGTTTTTTTTTTTTTTGTATGTTTGTTCATCGAATACTCCGCCAATTGTCGACGGATTTTCAAAAATCTTTTTTTGTTCGAAAGTAGATAGTTCTGAGGTGGTCCCACTGTCACCAAGTTAGGATCTGATGATGGGATCTTAGAGAAATCGAGGGCAACCCTCAAATTTTATAGGCTCACTTATTGTTTTTCGCATATTTTATGAAGTATCTTGTGTATTTGCGTATGGTTGTCACCATCTCAGGTACCTGGGCTGATGATGGAAGGTACAACTCCTTAACAGTAAGAAGTTACTCGAACAGGCAAGGACTGTTTTAGTAAAATGTTTTGATGTTTGATAGGGCATTTGCCACATTTGGTCTCATGATCATCAAGTCATGACCTGATGCTGCAGTCAGGATAGTCTGCAGAGTACCTAACTCCTCGACAACTAACAGCAGATACATCGTGTTTAGACTCATTGAAAAGGGCTCGATGTGTGGATAAACGTACTGTTAATGAGGAACACCGAAGTACATAGAGACCTGATGCTGAAGCCAGGAGCATCAGAAAAAGTACAAACCTTGAAATTACAGCACCGTAGTCGTGTTTGGGCTCATTTTAAACAGGACTAAATTTTAAGTTCAATGCAATGTTGACATAAGTTTGGCCTGATGCTGCAGCCAGGATTATTAGCATCTAGTCTAATTAATGAACAAGGTATGCTTCAGAGGTGGTCCCATATAAATTTTATGAACTTTGCTTGGGTAGTTTTGGAATTAGGTTCAACAATACGTTTGTATTCCACTTAGTTTATATTGATGATGTTTATCTTCCTGTCACTAATATTCACATAGCAAGTAGTGTTATATGAATTTGTATTATGGGGTAGGTACAACTAAAAAGCGAAAAATGAAAACTTTTTTACAAAAAAAACAACCGACTTCAAAAAAAAAACTACAAAGTGAAAAATAACTTTAATTTCGGAAGTCGGTGTCAAAAAAACGAAAATGTGGAACCAACGACACCGACTTCCGAAATTAAAGTTATTTTTCACTTTGTAGTTTTTTTTTTGGAAGTCCGTTGTTTTTTTTGTAAAAAAGTTTTCATTTATTTTCGGGAATAAAAAGAAGTCACACGGTGCTAGGTCAGAGCTGTAAGGAGGGTGACCTAGGAGTTTAACCGGCGTGCTGTCAAGGATGTCCCTCGTTTTGAGCGCGGTGTGCGAAGGCGCGTTGTCGTGGTGGAGCAGTAGCCCACGGAGCCCTGTGTTTGGTCGCTTGTTGCTTACAATAGAGATAACTTCTGCCAAGCATTTGGTAGTATACCATTCAGCGTTGATGCTTCTTTGGTTCCGTAAAGAAATTGAAACAGCTTGCGATCAAAATCTTCCCCCCGCTTCTAGATCGCTTCACTCTGGTAGGCGTTGATTCGTTTTGAAACACCCAAACCGTCGACTGGCGCTTCGTTTCTGGATCGTATTGATAAATCAAAGACTCATCACCTGTAATGATGTCGTAAACACGCCGAGACGAGCCTGCTTCAAATTTGTTTATCATATCACGGCACCATTCCACCCGGGCCTGCTTCTGAGTATCGGTGAGGTTGTGCGGCACTCAGCGTGAAACTATCCTCCTCACGCGAAGATGTACTAGAATTTCGTGAAGGCTTCCTGATCCAACCTGCAGTATGTGCTGAATCTCTTGAAATGTAACTCGCCTATTGTCTTGGATTAAATTTTTCACTGCTAGCACGTTTTCTTCCGTAACAGCCGTCAAAAGGCGACCACTTCTTTCTTCATCCCCTAAAGTTACACCAACGATACACGGTTGCCTTAGAAGGGCCTTCACCCATGAATACCATTTGAAGTCTATCGTACGATTCGTCCGGTTTCAGGCGACACTTGAAATCGTAAAAAATCATAACGCGAAAATGTTAAAATCATAACGCGAAAATGTTCCAGGCGCAGATCCATTTTTAGGGTTCCGTAGCCAAATGGCAAAAAACGGAACCCTTATGGATTCGTCATGTCTGTCTGTCTGTCCGTCCGTATGTCACAGCCACTTTTTTCCGAAACTATAAGAACTATACTGTTGAAACTTGGTAAGTAGATGTATTCTGTGAACCGCATTAAGATTTTCACACAAAAATAGAAAAAAGGACAATAAATTTTGGGGTTCCCCATACTTAGAACTGAAATTCAAATTTTTTTTTTCATCGAACCCATACGTGTGGGGTATCTATGGATAGGTCTTCGAAAATGATATTGAGGGTTCTAATATCATTTTTTTCTAAACTGAATATTTTGCGCGAGAGACACTTCCAAAGTGGTAAAATGTGTGTCCCCCCCCCCTGTAACTTCTAAAATAAGAGAATTATAAAACTAAAAAAAATATATGATGTACATTATCATGTAAACTTCCACCGAAAATTGGTTTGAACGAGATCTAGTAAGTAGTTTTTTTTTAATACGTCATAAATCGTATTATATAATGTAGTGTTAAATATTGTACGGTGGTACGGAACCCTTCGTGTGCGAGTCCGACACGCACTTGGCCGGTTTTTTTTAATGAAACACGATAATTTAAATTAGCTCGCAAACAATGAGGAGGGAAATTTTGAAATTGGAACGTACCATCCTATTTTTAATTAAAAAGAATCATATTCTCAAAATAGATTATAACTGGCCAGTCTCTCATATATATAATAACTTTTTTCGCAATACTTTCTGAGTGGCCTGGTAACTGTTCAAGGCCATCTGGTTTTTTCTAAACAATTTCATCAAGTTAAACAAAAATGCTCCCTAATTGTCATTCAGGCGGCAAAAGATCCTTTGTAGCACTTTAGTCATACTAGTGTAGTGTAACTATTTACGCACTGTGTAACGCCCATACTCTAGTTCCAAAATTGGTGCACTGCCGGAAATGGAAGTCATGGGGAGAGGCCTTTGCCCAGCAGTGGGATGATGCAGGCTAACAGTAACAGTAAATTACTAAGCTTGCGCGCTAAATTTGAAAGATTTAATGGCGTAGACATATAAGATTTTTGGGTAGCATAATAAAAATTTGCATAATCAATTTAGGGTGTCGTGCCAACGCACCCTAGAATGACAACTCATTCTAGGTTACAATAAGACACACTACCGAGCTGTCGTAGGTTCGTGTCTGCTGGTCCAATTGGGTGCACTTCCGAACTATACGGTTAAACAAATAGTGCCTCTATGAAAGATTTCACGACGTGTGTCCCCGCAGGTACATGCTGGAGCGTCACATGTCGGTAGTGCACGGGCGTACACTGGAGCGGCCGCCGCCCACGCCGCGCAACACCATGAGCAAGCTGCTCAAGGCGCAGGCGCAGCGCCGCGACCTGCCCGCCGGTGCCGGTACGTACACTCACACGCTGGAGCGGTTCCCACGCCGCGCAACACCATGAGCAAGCTGCTCAAGGCGCAGGCGCAGCGCCGCGACCTGCCCGCCGGTGCCGGTACGTACACTCACACGCTGGAGCGGTTCCCACGCCGCGCAACACCATGAGCAAGCTGCTCAAGGCGCAGGCGCAGCGCCGCGACCTGCCCGCCGGTGCCGGTACGTACACTCACACGCTGGAGCGGTTCCCACGCCGCGCAACACCATGAGCAAGCTGCTCAAGGCGCAGGCGCAGCGCCGCGACCTGCCCGCCGGTGCCGGTACGTACACTCACACGCTGGAGCGGTTCCCACGCCGCGCAACACCATGAGCAAGCTGCTCAAGGCGCAGGCGCAGCGCCGCGACCTGCCCGCCGGTGCCGGTACGTACACTCACACGCTGGAGCGGTTCCCACGCCGCGCAACACCATGAGCAAGCTGCTCAAGGCGCAGGCGCAGCGCCGCGACCTGCCCGCCGGTGCCGGTACGTACACTCACACGCTGGAGCGGTTCCCACGCCGCGCAACACCATGAGCAAGCTGCTCAAGGCGCAGGCGCAGCGCCGCGACCTGCCCGCCGGTGCCGGTACGTACACTCACACGCTGGAGCGGTTCCCACGCCGCGCAACACCATGAGCAAGCTGCTCAAGGCGCAGGCGCAGCGCCGCGACCTGCCCGCCGGTGCCGGTACGTACACTCACACGCTGGAGCGGTTCCCACGCCGCGCAACACCATGAGCAAGCTGCTCAAGGCGCAGGCGCAGCGCCGCGACCTGCCCGCCGGTGCCGGTACGTACACTCACACGCTGGAGCGGTTCCCACGCCGCGCAACACCATGAGCAAGCTGCTCAAGGCGCAGGCGCAGCGCCGCGACCTGCCCGCCGGTGCCGGTACGTACACTCACACGCTGGAGCGGTTCCCACGCCGCGCAACACCATGAGCAAGCTGCTCAAGGCGCAGGCGCAGCGCCGCGACCTGCCCGCCGGTGCCGGTACGTACACTCACACGCTGGAGCGGTTCCCACGCCGCGCAACACCATGAGCAAGCTGCTCAAGGCACCGCGCCGGCGGCGGTACTACATTACACTCGTCTTTTGCTACGGTCACCCTGGAACACTTAGCTAACATAATGCCGGATACACATTGGTTAAACGTCACATGAAATGGTAACACATATGGTTGTATTAGTCATCCTAATTTATGCAATGTAACATTAAGGCTGGTTTTATAGTCACGCCGCTAGACGCGCCGCTGGGCAGCGCGCGCGTTCAGATATTATGTATGGGGTAGTAGTTGCGTTTCAAAGTTGCGCGCTTGAGCAGCGCCGTACAGTAATACAGTGCACTGCGTGACTATAAAACCAGCCTAAATGTAACACTAGGTGAATTTTGGAATTTGTTTTAACGTGTTACGTTTCACTAATCTGTACCCGACATAATAATTTTGAAATAATACTATAATTGCTTGTTCAGATGTCGACACGAAAGACGACCGAAGTTCAGACTCACGCACCACGCCAATCACACCTCAGAAACTAATTGCGCAATTATGTAAGTATGTACTACTCTGTCAAAAAAGTACCAGGAAAAGATCAATATTACTTACACAAAATGTTAGTTATTCATCCAAATTAATTGTATCGCCTTCGAAGTATGCTCCTTCGGAAACGATACACTTACGCCAACGAATAATCCAATCATCTAAACGTTTTTAACTGACTTCAAAAAAGGAGGTTCGGTAATCGACCCGATGTATGTTTTTGGCCGCGATTTTCTCAAAAACTAATGGACCAATTTTGATAATCTATATATATACATACTAGCTTCTGCCCGCGACTTCGTCCGCGTGAAATTTCACCCTCCCCCCATTCACCCTCTTAGGGGTGGAATATCGAAAACCCTTTCATAGTCGATACCTACTCTTCACATAGAACACACCCTCCAAATTTCATGTCTCTAGGACCAGCGGTTTAGGCTGTGCTTTGATATATCGGTCAGTCAGGACTTCGAATTTTATATTGTATAAGGTCCCATTAAAATAGATGGACAAACTTTTAGAAATCATTCAGACCACCAAAATAAGGACGATGGTTAATAAATATCTTAAGAAAAACGCATTAGATACTTACAAGAAAAATAATCACCTAACGAAAATACACTAATGTGCCGGCAATTTATTATTTTAGGTCAAAATAAAATCACTTTAATCAGTGTTTTTTTTTTGCTTGAATATCTTGGTTAGACGTGCTGAGCGCTGTGTTAAAATTGCACTCGTCCGCGTGTATTTCGTTCTTTCCTCAAAAAATTTTAAAATGTATATTTGTGATCTTTATCATTTATTTAGATAAATAAGTATTCGGACCAATTTTTATGTTTATAGATCAAAGGAATCAGATTTTTCAAATAAACTTTCCCTGCTTTCCAACCTTGTGTTCATTACTTGATTCAAAGATTATTAATTATACCAATTTTGGAGTTAATCAAGCCACGCAGTAAAATCCTCCTCTATATCCCCCCCCCCCCCCAGATTTTCGAAAAACCCTGATACACTTTATTCTTTATTTTTGGTCTTAAGTATAAATACTGAGTTTCGGGTTAATCGGACCGCGCGTTAAAATTCTTCTATACAAATGTTAACACCCCCCAATTCCCCTTTTGGGGTACTTTGCTCTCTAATTACAGGATTTCAAATTGCGCATACGCAGATAGCTTTCCAGCCAGTCGAGGGTCTTATTTTTCTTATGGGAATTTGCTCTCTTAAACGCCGCATAACGCTCAAATAATATACTTTATTTACCGTTTGACCTTCCGGTAAGAATTCCGAGTACACAACACCGCGATAGTCAAAGAAAACAGTCAACATGACTTTAAATTTTGATCAACTTTGGCTTGGTTTTTTTCGGTTTCGGTTCAGTTGGAAGGCGCCACTCCGAAGCTTGTTGACTAGTTTGCATGTCAAACTCGTAAACCCACGTCTCGTCACCAGTAACAATGCGTTTCATGAATGTTGGATCGGAATTGAATTATTCTAGCATGTCTTCAGCTACTCTTATGCGATTCTTTTTGGAGAAAATTCAGGTCTCTTGGGACTAGCCGAGCGGCAACATGTTTCATACCCAAGTGTTTATTTAAAATGATACGGATCGACTCGTGAAACACGGAAAGTTCAGTGGCTATCTATAAAAATAATAAATAATAGTAGATATAACTCTGCGCACCTTCCTGATGTCGTGTATGGGACAATGGAGGACGGTCCTTCGCTATCCAGGATGTCGAAATATTCAGAGGAATAGCGAACCGATAAGGATCGAGCGAGGCATATTTCAGGGTGATAGTTTGAGTCCGTTTTGGTTCTGCTTAGCCTTGAATCCTGTAAGCACATTGCTGGAGCATTCAGGTCTAGGCTATCGGCTGAGGAGAGGTGGTCAGGTTATATCGCACCTCCTCTACATGGATGACCTAAAACTCTTTGCCCCCAACAGTTTGCAACTGATGGACCTACTGAAAGTAACTCAAACTTTCAGTAATGCCATTAGGATGGAATTTGGTGTGGACAATTGTGCGGTCATGCATGTAAAGCGAGGGGAGATTGTGGAATCCGTGGGAACTCAACTCTCGGATTTCACAAACCTTAGAGCCCTCTCCGCATCCGAAACCTATAAGTATTTGGGTATGTCGGAAGCGTTAGGGATCAATGTTACTGACATGAAGCAATCGTTGAAGGAGCGCTTCTTTGGCCGCCTGAAAAAAGTACTTAATAGTCTTCTATCAGTCGGAAACAAGGTGCGCGCCTTCAACGGTTGGGTCATGCCGGTTTTCATGTACTCTTTCGGCATACTCAAATGGACTCAGACCGAACTCGACGCCCCGGGTCCGTACACTGCTGACTGCAAATCGAATGCATCACCCACGGTCATCGGTAATGAGGCTGTATATCCCGCGAAAGAGTGGAGGTCGAGGGTTTTTAAACGCTAAGACCCTCCACAATCGCGAGATATGCAGTCTCAGGGAATATTTCCTAGAAACCGACGTGAGGATGCATCGAGATTTAGTCATAGTGGACAAGGGCCTCACCCCGCTCTCCTTGGCTAAAGAGAACTGGCGCAAACCAGTAGCGCTTGACACTAATGATCGCATGGAGGTATGGCAGAGTAAGGAGCTTCACAGACGCTTTTTCCGGGCCCTTCATGGACCCGATGTAGATTTACTAGCGTCCGTAGCCTGGCTGCGTTTCGGTGACCTCTTTGGAGAAACCGAAGGTTTTGTTTGTGCAATATTATGGACGAAGTTATGATGACGAACAATTACCGGAGATTTATTGTGAAAGACGGCACAGTTGACGTCTGTCGGGCATGCCACCGGCCGGGGGAATCAATCAGACATATCATCTCCGGGTGTTCTCGTCTAGCTAACGGAGAGTACTTGCATAGACACAACCTTGTAGCCAGGATAATCCATCAGCAACTTGCTTTGAAATACAGCCTTGTGGAATCGGAGGTTCCGTACTACAGCTATGTGCTCGACCCAGTTCTCGAAAATGGTAATATCACATTGCACTGGGATCGATCCATCATCACTGACAGGACAATTGTTGCCAATAAGTCTGATATAGTGGTGGTGGATCGATCAGAGCGGCGCGCAATGATTGTTGACATAACCGTCCCGCATGATGAGAACCTCGTGAAAGCCGAGAAAGATAAACAAATCAAGTATCTTGACTTGGCTCGCGAGGTTGTCGACATGTGGGATGTGGACTCAGCGATCATTGTGCCGATAGTCGTGACTGCCAATGGGTTAATAGCCAAGCGGTACTTATGGATACGGCCCGCATTGTCAGGAGGTTCCTCTCTCTGGAGCCCTGACCGCCGGTAGCTTGGACCCTGTTTCCGATACCGATGGGCTACTATTTTTAAATGTTTTTATATTTTTTATATGCTAATATTTAAAAATATAATTTATATGTAAATAATTAAATAAAGGATAAATAATAATAATAAGTGTTTATTTCTCACCACGAGCCAAAAAAATACAAATAATATTTACGCACAAGAAATACCTAACGATTTTTGGTTGTGGATCGCTGGTGCCTGTGGTAGGTAGTAACACCTGTAAGCTGTAATACAGGTCAAATCTCTCAAACTTGAATGAGGATTTTCATTCACTATTTCCTTCACTTTTGTGATGTTGGCTTCAGTTGCAGACGTTGATGGCCTACCAGGGCGAGGCAAATCTTCCAGAATATCTCGACAGCTTTTAAACACTTTTTACCACTCATAAGCACGTGTTTTTGAAGCCTGCTGTAACATTTTCAGTGACTTCGAACACGAAATTCCATTGGCGATGCAAAATTTAAGACAAACTCTTTGTTCGATGTTTTTGTCCATTATGAAATTCGCAATACACACTAGATAATATGATCTAACAAAAAACAGCACTGTATTAATTAATCTAAACCCGGATGACAGATGAAACTCAAACTCCGCGCCAAAATGGAAAACAGTTGTGCCAATCTAACAACAAAAAAAACGCAAAAAATTGAAGTTGGAACCATAAACAAATCATCCATTCCCGATACTTTTTTGACTGAATGTATGCTCTGTCATAACCACAACCCTTGCATTCTGTAAAAAAAAACCTATTTATTGTCCTCTAGCGTATAAATAAAGCAAATCAAATTCTTTACTACTTTGCAAGGGTACTTGGTACACAGATGTTTTTGATAAAGTCACTTTTAGTCATGTGGTTCTCCATTGATTGCAGCATCTTCAAGTTCCATAGCGCAGAGCGCGTGGGGCAGCTCGTACGCGGCCGAGTTCCTGCGCCACGAGTACCCGCACTGACGCGCGCCCGGCGAGACACTACCGACACCCTGCGCACTGTGGACACGGTACCATTCAGGAGTTGAACATGTTGTACCCAAAAACTGGAGCTGAGCAACCAGAAAGAAAACATTACAAAACAACAACAGTGTGTAGTGAAATTTCGATGTCTGGTGTTCCACTACGATATCTTTTTGGAATAACTTCATGCAACGGATCACTGACTACTGTGATTATAGAAGAGAGCCACGGTATTCAGAACAGCTGTCATGTAGACTAAAGGTCATAGCACACGTATCAAACTGGAAAGGGATCGGCACCGTGTCAACTCGAGCCGTTCAGTATTCTTAGTATGAAACTCCCTACTGCAACGCACACTAATCGGAAACGTAAGTAGTCGCCTCCCCTCGGGACTCGCTCACGAACCGATCGGTGTGCGCGCCGCGAGCGCGGCGTCGTGGCCGTCGCCGAGTCGACGTGTCGGAGCTGCTGATCCGCTTTGGTTGCTATGACCTTAAAGGTCATAGCACACATATCGTCTCGGAAAGGGAGCGTAATCGTATCGCCGCGGCTCATGAGCTTGTCCCGAGGCGAGGCGATTACGTTACGATTCCGATTAGTGTGCGTTGCAGTATGGAGTTTCATACAAAGAATACTGAATGGCTCGAGTTGATATGGTAACGATCCCTTTCCGAGTTGATATGTGTGCTATAACCATAATACGAAATATAGAACCTATAGCAATCATGTAAATATTATCAATTATTGTGCGAGTCTCATGTATGTTCAAGAGAGAGGTCGCCAGTAAAGAGGGTTAATTTTATGCTGACTGATAGAATCTCCATTAATTATGTATTCTAAAAATAAGATATTTATATAATTGAATAGAACAAATCTGCCGCACAATTTATAAACGCAGTAAAGTCTATACCTGTCACATGTTCTTTAATGCGTTTATAAATTGTGCGGCAGAAATCCAATAAACTAATTCTTCCAGTTAACAACTCTTGTCTTGCATAAAATTTATCCAAATGTAAATATTAATTATAGAAAAGCTATAATAAGGAAATTAGGTTAGATAAATATATTTACTTTCACAGATATTGTAAAAAATATAATAAAAATCTACTGTTTAAGTATAATGTACTATAGTGTTATTGATATAATAATATTTTTATACTAAACTCATCCGTGGATTAACTTTATATTAGCAAGGCCGTACATTGTATGATCACCTGATTTATGTTATTTCTTTATGCATTTGTATTAAATTTGATGAATATACAGTTAATTAAATGCATGTCTTTAATTTAATTGTTTTTCGCGTGTGACCCGTGCAGCCATGGTCCCTCCCGTAGTCCCCATACATAACATAATTATTATTGTACGATTAATCAGTGGTGAAATTTCATTAGGTCATGCCCTCGAGAAACTACGATCATTTAAAATACACACATCAAAAGTGTCTAGGGATCAAGCATTTTTATGCAGATTTCTTGAGATTGAGATGTGGCTTTGTAATAAATTTATGATTTTATACATTTATATGGATCCTTTTTGGTGCATTTCATAATTTGAATCAGGAACTGTGAATCAAATTCGAGTAAAAGATGAAAATCAGCTGTCAATATTTTCCCTATAAAAACATACAACGCATTGAAGACATTATTAGTGCTACTGTTTCCCTACTACTGATTAAAACCAACGTTATTATGGAGCGGCGACGTCATTTAAGCAGGGAAGAAATGCTCAGAGCCGTGGGAATGATAGAAGCTGGTTCCCGGCAACGTACTGTGGCTTTAGCTCTGAATACAAGTCAGAGTGTTATCAGTCGACTTTGGACACGTTACCGAAGCACTGGTACCGTGGCTGAGCGCCATGGAGGACGGTATCGCTGCACCACACGGAGACAAGACCGATACATTCAAATCTTAACTCGAAGAGCTCCAACAATAACCGCCATGATGTTAGCCGTGAGGCTTCATCACTCTTCAGGGAACTTAATTAGCGACCAAACAGTCAGAAACCGCTTGCATGAAGTGAACCTTCATTCCCGAAGACCGCTACGGGTACCACCTATAGCAATGCACAATCGTAGGATTCGATATCAATAGGCTCTTGAACACAGAAATTGGGCAGAAGAACAATGGCGTTTCGTGTGCTTTTCTGATGAGTCTCGTTTTGGTATGAGACCGGATACAAGACGTATACGACACTGGAGAACCCCTGGACGCCAACAGCGATTAAAATCCTGCCAGGAAGTCCATCCTTATAGTGGTGGAACCATCATGGTATGGGCGGGTATTTGGATCGGCGGAAGAACTGAGTTGATTTGGATCAGAGGCAACCTCAACGCTCAAATTTATGCTGAGACGATTGTATCAGACGTCATCGTTCCTCTACAAGTGCAAATCGGTCCCTTATTTCAGTTAATGCATGATAATGCACGACCGCACACCGCAAGAGTTGTAAGACAGACTCTCGCCGCAGCTAACATCAATGTCCTGCCCTGGCCTGCTCAGTCGCCAGACTTGAACCCGATTGAGCATGCATGGGATATGCTACAGAGAAGAGCTCTGCCGAATATGGAGGGTATCCAGTCGCAAGAAGACCTTTTTTTGTTGTTGCAACGAACATGGGCTGCCATTCCACAGCGTGATTTGGATGAACTCATTTTGAGTATGCCAAACCGATGTTCTTGTGTTGTTAGTGTTCGCGGTAGAAACACGGATTATTAATTGTTTAAGTTACCCAATAAAATTTTAAAGAAAACTGTTATTTCAGTCTTTTTTTCGAACTTTTGTGTTAGTGGTTCAAATGTCAAAAATCCCTTTATTAGGAAAATGGCAAATTTCTTTATTAATGCAAAGGTGACTTGGTTTATCGTTACTGTGACAAACGAAAACACTTTATTTGATGAATCCTTAAAGAAAATTTTAATTAATATCAATCAGGAGAAAAGTTATTGCAAAAATATATGTTGATCCCTAGACACTTTTGATGTGTGTATTAAGACCATACAGGAAAAATTAAGACTGAAAGAGATGACGCTGCTGCAAGGTTTTTGTTGAACATTGTCTATGTTACAACAAACGGTGTGATTTTTTCATCTTGTGATTCTTTAATTATGAATGCCTTTATTGGCCGGCTGGAATGAAAAATGACAAGGAACAGAGCTCCCAATAGTCCAACTTTTTATTTTTCCATATCCTACAATATTATAGTCTTACACCAACTGGGGGTTATCCCTGGGGGCAATTGCATAGTGCATACAGGGATAATCGTCGGATGGTGCCGCATTTCATAAAAATTTCCTAAGCGGCCTCTGCGAGTTGGCTTCGGCCCCTCGTACGCCTTAGAAAGGACCGGGACCCCATGGTCCCGATTTATGTAAAATCAAAAACTAAAAAAAAAAAAAATGCCTTTGACTGTATTACGACTTAGGTCCCTACAAATTTATTTCAGCAGCATTGTCTTTCTCGGAGAAACGGTACCTTCCAGGGACTACGGCAGAGACTACCATTTTAATTCGGCAACATTGTATTTTTCGGAGGGACCACGGGTACAGAAAATCCCTGTGGTACCTTCCAGGGACCACAGGTCACACAGTTTTTCGCAACTAATATTATAACGGTAGTATACGTAGCTGTAATTCAGAAGGGTACCATAACTTATTTCCTGTGATGTCCATCTTTTTATACATATATATAATAGGCTTTTTACCCGAGAAAATAAGGTCATCATTTCACAAACCTAATAAGAGGGCGATAGCCACTGTAAGGCTGACCCCACATTTAGTGTGCGCGATCCTCGGGCGTGCGAGTAGCGCGAGCGCCGCGCGCGCGCTGCGTGAGCGTCGGGTGTTGCCGCCGTGTGACGTGCATGCAGCGTGCGCGCAACGCGCGCGCGGCGCGCTCGCGACGCTCGAGTCGCGTTCTTACCCCTTCGCCCGCTATCCCCGCCGCCCGCTACTGTTTCGGTCAGTCGCATGGTGGAAACGCCAAGGCGAGCGCCGCGCGCACGCCTTACACACGTCACACGGCGGCAACACCCGACGCTCGCGCAGCGCGCGCGCGACGCGCGCGCTGCGTCCGTGCAGCTCGCACGCCCGAGGATCGCGCACGCCAAATGTGGGGTCAGCCTTACAGGGATCTCGATGCTGTCTGCGCTTTTAGGCCACGGACACGAAGTCAGCGATAACGGGGCGGCGGCGGCGGCGGCGGCGGCGGCGCGGCAACCGGTCTCGAAGCAAGCGGGCAGATCGCGCGGCGTAGTGTTGTGTTATGAGAAATTAGTGACTTTGTTCGCGAACGAAATGTCTAAACAGCGACGACAACATCTTTTGATGTGAAACATCTATAGCCGCACGTAAAACCGATTTCTGGCGTGGCGACGCGTCGCCACGCTATATGATGGTATATAAATACGGTCTATATGCAGTAGTGTGTATGGTATGTCGATGTTTCACATCTGCCAGGCGTCCCGTGACGGCTCACAATTTTTTGATAAGTTAGAAAAACAAAAAAATTAAATGCACAATACCCTACGTCAATGCAGACGCGCGTGCACCGCTAGACTAGTGCGCACCGCTTGTACGCCGCTGCCTTCGAGGCGTTCCATATTATAAATCTATAGAAACGCCTGAAACGCGCCGCTTTCCACACCGCCCGCGCCGCCGCGCCGCCGCGCGCCGCTGACTTTGTGTCCGTAGCCTAGTCCATACGATAACAATAATAATTCTGCAAAAAATGCGATTGATTTAGATTAATAGTAAAGAGCGTGCAAAAAAATTGTAAAGTTATAGGTACCTATTATTACTGGTTTATTTAACTTCTGATCAGGCAAGATCAAAGTCAAAAGCCAAAGCCTACACAAAAATATGTAAAAATCATTGACCTTGTTATATTACAAAAAGTAGCAGAATAAACTTTTTGACAGAAGACAGCTGACTGATCAGAATGATCCAGATAAAGGTTACAAACTTACAAATTGCTCTGTGGTCTGTGGATCAGACATGATCAAATCGATAGAATTTTCAAAAATTATCGTGAACAGATCGTGAACATTTTCGAAATTGAATAAATAAACTTATAAGACTACAAGTTTATTATTAATAATGGCTCAAAAATACGGTGATGATGAAGTACAAATCCGTGCTGCAAAGAGAGAGGACATGTTGGCAGTGTCTGAAATGATACAGGTCTTACGAACTTATTTATCACTCATTTTATGCTTATTTTAAACAATACTTATCCATTCGATTTTCTAAGTTAAAATACATTGTCTAACAGGAGCTTGCTGATTTCGAGAACATGCCTAAAGGGCCTAAAATGTCAGTTAAAGGTAAGTATGTTAATAATGTAGTGCTGATCAAATACAACCTAAGGTTAGCTGCGATGCTGCATAAGATAAATCTGACTGATTACTCTTCTATGACATTTCAGAGCTAGAACGCGACGGTTTCGAGATGCAGCCTCCTTTATTCCAGTGTAAGGTGGCTGAGGTGACGCGGCCCGGCACGCAGCCGGTCGCGGGCTACGCGCTCTACTTCCCCACGTACTCGACGTGGGAGGGCAGCTCCATGATGCTGGAGGACCTGTATGTACGCACCAGTCAGAGGCACAAGGGAGTGGGCAAGAGACTATTCAAAGCGGTTGCTAAGGTAAATTCAATAGTAGTTCATTTCTTATGTTGGTTACAATACCGAATGACCTGTTTACATAGATAAAGAATATTGATTAATTGAATTGACCAAATATCATGATTATATAATTTTTCAGGAAGCTTCCTGTAGTGGTTGTAGCCGCCTTGACTTTCATGTACTAGACTGGAACCCAGCACGTACTTTTTATGAGAACAAAGGTGCGGTGAACCTTACTAACAAAGAGCAGTGGTGTTACTATCGGCTCGGTGGAGATGCGTTGAAGAAGCTCTCCTTGGAGGCTGAGGAGTAATGGGGAGGGACAGAAACACAGTGCTGTGCGCTCACTTATATATTTCATAATATTATACATTACAACAGACTCCACTTTGTACATATATTTCTAGTTTATATTATATTTAATTAAAAACTTGAGACTTCTTATCAAAATAGTAAGAATTTTTTAGAAGTATTTATTCATTGCAAGTGTTTCCATTTCATTTTCGTCAAGTTTCGATAATAAGCCTAAGGTTTTTCCATAATGCAATACATACTTACTGTGATAAAATTTGTGCTGAACCATAGGAAATAAACTGCTTTAATATTAATTTGAATATTTATTTTCTAACTAAATATGTACAAGTATAATAAATGCCATTTTATTTTTACTCAAAAAAATACATAGTACCTAATACATTGCTTACTCTTGCTTATTATTTATGCTTGTCATGTTTTATTGCAGATCGGGTAGGTAGGTGTATGTTTAAGGTTGGACAGCAAATTAAACAATGTATGAAGTCAAGTCGTCAAGGTACGAACATCACACTTAGGTACATGAGTCTTATGCATTTTTTTAACATAATTATAATACTTTTGTAAGATAAAAAGAAAGTAGTGGGCACTTTTGTAACACAATCCTTTAGATTTGCTATGAATAAAGAAAGACAGTTCTAACTCTCAGAAATGTGATTATTCACACTAGTGTATGTGAAAAAATCTATAAAATTTGACATCTTTGATATAAATACATACTGTACTTATAAATAGTAACTAATCATTTTACTCAGCATTACTGCATCATCAAAAAATATAAGACAAAAAAGACTCGTCTTTTTCCTGCTACAAGTATTTACCTACCTGCAATCAAGTGAACAAAGTGCGTTTGTATTGTTCAGGTGGTGGCATAATGTGAATACTGTTTAATTAACTTAGTTGAATAATTACATAATATATCTACGTGGCTTTATTTACACAGTAGGACAGCTTGTAAGATCACTCTCAGACAAGCGAGGTGCAGCGAGAAACGCCTCGAATATAATGTTTGAATACCTACATGAATAAAATGAATGTCTACACACAGAAACGGACAAATCTCCGCGCTGACTGGACGGTTCGCCGGTCTGAAAGCTATCTTATCAATATTGTTACTTATCATCATCTTATTCCATTCTCAACTCTTAAAACATTTCTAATAATAATAGAGAATCATTAGACTAGTTTTATTGAGATTATAATTGTCATGGAACGTTAAAATACATATTTAAATATTTAATACTTGCGTTGCCTACCATTGTGTCAGTCAATATGGCAAGGTGCCCTCAGAGCCACTAGGTACAGCCTACGATGCATATCTACCTCCATCATAATAATACAACACTAATCCTAAAACGTTACAACTATACCTATGTACATTCGATCGATCGGAACACAAAATTACAATCAACACATTTTGTCGATTATCAGCTAACTAATGGAAGTTGAAATAGCTATTAGATTCGATAAATACGAATAGACTCGGAGCTGACGTGCTTGCGTTGCGTCACAAATAAATTGTCGCAAATCGTGAATGCCCACGCTCCTGACGTCTTGACTCACGGCGAGTTGTAAGGAACTGCACTTTTAAGATTCGTTGTCATCACATTGCGAAACTAACGGTTTGTTCGTTTAGTCTATTGTCTGTTCACTGTGGCGCCGCACCGTGCAGGCGCGCGTGGCTTGTCGGTGGCGCGGCGTTCGACACGCGTGGCGTGTCGGTGGCGCGGCATTCGCAGCGCGTGGCGTGTCGGTCGCGTGGCGTTTCGATGGTGTGGCGTGCTCAGCACGCGTGCGGGCGGCGCTACGTGGACGCCATGAGCTTGGCGTGCGCTGTGACGTTGCGCTGGTGCAGGAAGCCACTGCCCTCCTCCTCCTCGCTGTTGCCCAGTCCGTACTGGAAACGAGAAATAGTTGCATTTGATTTTAATTATCACAGTAAGTAGGTACCTATAGCTACAGGGTGGCGATGAGGTTATCAAATTAAGTGAAATCACGTGTCCTACATTTTTTATCAAGTTAGTTCGGTCGCATGTTTCCCGTTAAGGTACTCAAATTCAAAGCATTTATTTCAATTAAACCATTTACAGGCACTTTTAAATTGTCAAGAAGTCTGTTAGTCAGAAAATGTGAAGCTAGTTGTACCTTCCTACTCTTGTTTGCCTTACATTTTTTAAGTACTTCCTGGCGGCCGATTGAGCTGAAACTTAGCATAGGTACTTGCCTATGTAACTTCGATGAAAACGCAATAATATGGTAGCATGGACGTCTGACGATGGAGCCCGAAGATTGCCATAGGCACTCTTTTTATATTTTTAGCTCACAAACATTCTACAATACAATTTTATTTTTTAAAATGATGTGATGATTAAATATTTTGTAATTTTATCTACGATATATACTTAATCGTATAAATTTAATATATTATCCAATAAAGTGAGGTGGACATTTTTGGCAACCTAGATATTCTCTAATCCAATCTGAATAAATTAAGTATTGGTTTACAAATCGGGAAAAAAATATAACTTAGATACCTAGGTACTAGCTTTGATTATATAATGTCGGTACTAGGTAAACTTAAGGAAACACATCACTGCATGCCCTGAAATAGTGAACAGCATCACAATAGATTAAAGTTATTTTTCTTACTGTCAACTAGCCTATTGGGTGCTTTTAAGGTTTTTTTTGCTTTTTTTTAAAGTTATTACCTACCTACGTAAGAGAAATGGACGTGGGTACATTAAGCTTTGCCATTGCCGGCACAGCAACGCCACTGGCAATGGCTTGTACTGCCAATTGCACTTACCAATTTTACATTATACTTAGTACAAATACTTGAACTCGGTAGTAGCTACTAACCCTACTAACCTGTAATGCGTGCAGATAGTGTTGCTGCGAGTGGTAGTGCGGGGTGGAGTGCGGCGGGTATGAGTCGTAGCCGGCGGCGTTGCTGGGCTCGCTCTTGATGTTGAACAGCGACGGGTTGGACAGGAAGGGCGCGCCGGGCAGGCCCAGCGGGTACTGCGCGTGCGCGTGGTGGCCGGCTTGCGCGTGCGCGTGCTGCTGCGCTGGCGCGTGCCCGAGTGCGTGCGCGTGCGCGTGTCCGTGCCCGTGCGGCGACGTGTCCGGCGTCACGTGCGCCTCACGGCTCTTAGACGCGCCGTGACTAGACATTGACTGCGTCAGCGGCAGTGGTACCTCTGGGAGACTCTGTTTGCTGTCTGTAGTGACAAGTTGTTTAATTAAAATAGTGTGCTGGGGTTACCTAGTTCAAGAAGTCGAACTGAAGAATAATTCGATATGATTGTAGACAAAAGTGGGTAACTGTATGTGATTCTTACCGTCCATTCCTGGAGAGCTGTGCTCATCTTTCTTGTTGGCGTCTTGTGGCGGCTTCGCTCCGTTGCCAGATTTCTTTGGCTTACGTTTCCGCGTCTGGATACCGTCCTTTCTCATTGCTAGAGGCCTGTTAAAATTTTATAATTTATTTTATTCGTGAAAACAAACATGAACATACTACTTGGGCCATTTTCCGTCATTGGTGGTAGGTAGCTTCCATGCCTCTACTACGCAGGTACTCTGCTCGCCATACGAGCAGAGTACCTACATTATAAGGACATTGCGCTTTTACGCAAGAGTTTTTGGTTCGGTAGTTATTATTTTGTTTTAATTCGTCAAATCGTAAGTAGAGATAAACGTTATCTATGTGAAAGAACCAAACAGAAACGGAAGTATGCGTGTTGTTAGTGGTACGCACCGGTTGATCCCGTGCAGCTTGTAGTAGAGGCCGCACGCGTTGCAGACGGGCTCGCCGTCGTTGTTGCGCCGCCACAGCGTGGTGTTGCGCGAACCGCAGTTGGTGCAGCACTGCCCGTGGCGCCGCGCAGCCGACTGTGGGCGGGACGGTGTCATGTGGTGCACGAGTGCTACCCACAGCAGTGTTGGCAGCACTTGTGCAACTATTACAGTAACCACCACCAAGGAAGTGGGCCTAGCTACAAACTGACTGAGGATCAGGTCTCTATCTCGGGGAACTAAAAGAAGCGTTTATGAGCTCATTTCTTTCCTTCATCAATGAAATATATTTAACAACAATTGTTTATTTTTGTGAGTAGGATCTATAGGTTGACAGGATATATCCGATATTGGTACTTAATTTCATTACCTATGTTGTATTGTCCACATACCTACCTAAGCTCTAATCTCTATTCAGGGAAGTTTAGGATTGTGGCTGGATAGACAGCGTTAGTACGAGCACTTTAGGCAGGCATATCAACTGCAATATGTACGTACCTATCAAGGTGATGCTACTCAAGACCTTGTTAAGTAGTTTAATTTCCCAAATATGTGACTGTTGCACGTTCAACTAATTTATAACCCTCATTAAGTTAGTTAGTTAGCCTGAATGTAAGTGGTATGAAATATGGAACCTACATTACTACTGTTATCTAAACAGTTTTGTTGTTGAATACTCTAGTCCTGATCATTGTAGAATTAAAGGTCTGGTAAACGTTCCAACTTTTGGCTATCTAGGTATGTAAAAGTTGACACGTTACTGGTAACATGCCAAACAAATAAGAAAGTGAAGAAGTAAAAGAAGCGTGCTTAACAACTAAATTACATAAGGAGAGCACCAAAACCAATGAAATAGAACCATCAAAACCCAAGCACCTCACATGCACACCTTCGTTATAGAATCCACCACCAGTGACCTCAGACAGAGCAGCCACACGAAACGGTACTCGTCCAGTGAGTGCACTGTGACACCGCGCACCGCCATCTTGTCCGCATCACATAGAATTACGCGCATGCGCTACAAGTTGCATTGTCCGAGGAGTGCGTGCGCAGGCGGGGCCGCCGCTCATTGGACGAGACCTGTCCTATATGTGCGCGTGTGTGCGACGCGCCGAGATAACTAGCCGACACTCTTGTTGCTGATCGATAAAGTCCAATATGCGTGGCGTTGTTAACAGCGAGGCGCGGCTCCCTGTGCGCGCTATCTGCGACCTATCTGCTGGTGAGCGAGTCAACTGATTGCCGCGACGTCTCGTTACCGCGTGACGTCACCGTGTAACACCGGCTGCGCCCGCGCACCGCCGCCGTGCTCACTAACATGCAATTACCGATCGATTAGTTATCTCGGCGCGATACGTTTATCTAATTCCATCGTCAATAATGGAAGGCTGCGGTGATCGATTCGGGAGGTGATATTATTGGGTAGGTATAATTTGTAACGGTGCAAGCGGAGTGCTACAAAGCGGCGCACTCGAAGTAGGGAGCGGTAGCGTGTAGTTTCCTAACACTCGCCAAAGCCCGAAAAGTAAGGATATCTACAGGAACCGCGTGCGTGCGACGTCGCGGGGGCGACGCGGGGCGGTAGGTTGCATGCACTAGTCTACACGCCACCGACTCACCTTCTTCATGCCCCTGGCCATGCCCTCCACACTCATCCATCTCTGCACGGTGCCCTCCTTATAGAAGCGGGTGAGTAGGTCTGCGTCGGCACCTGTTCGCAAACAGAGCGCGTTACTATCGGTCGGGGGAGACTCACCAGCCGCTTGCTCGGCTTCACGAGCGGGCGGTTGACGCCGTTGATCTTGTGGTAGAGGCCGCACGCGTTGCACAGGTAGTGGCCCGTGGCGTCGCGGCGCCACAGCGGCGTGTTGTTGGCGCCGCAGTTGACGCACTCCCGCCCCTCCTCGTACATCTCCAGCACGCCATCTGTTCGCACGCTCATGTCAGTGGGGCTTAGCTAGCGCCTGCGAGGGGACAGGACGATGCCTAAATCTTTAGCACTACTTACATAAAGCTTGGGAACGGACACAACAAAAGCACAGTTAAGTAGAACAATGAGGTGAGGATACGAGCTGCGGATGATAATGAAAGCTGTGAATTTATTACGTATTATCCTATAGGTACAGGAAAAGACACTGATAGCCGTTTTATCAAACGCTATCAGCTCTCATAGCCGGGGCACACACATTGGCACACGCCGGGCCTTAGCGGGCGCGTCAACAATGTTGACGGCGCGGCTTCCGAGAAGGTGGAACAATAACACTAGCGATAGTGAGCGACATATGCAGCCGCCTTCCCTACCTATGCGAACACAGGACATACATTAGTTGTAAATGTGTCTAAATTGAATCTACTTATTATCTATATTCAACGAAGAACTATATTATGTACCTATAATTATATTATATGTTTTATCTCTCCTATCCACTCTTAGGCTAGCTCGTCGCCAGTCCGGCCACTCCGGCGCACGTTGTTCGCCCCCGAGTAGGTACAGTTATTTATTAGGCGGCTCCGCGCGGCCGCGAATGTCGTTGTTATCATTATCCGGTGATAAGGCGCGCCTCGCATCTGTACGCTAACCCCGATACATTCGCTTACCGCTCACTAATTGAACGCACGTAATTGCCCGAAAAACTAGCGACGACGTGGCGACGTGGTTATTTATATGAATCCAAATTCAAGTTAATTGTTCCGGTGCGGATGCCGAACTGGTTAATATCTATTGAAAAACTTTTTTACAAAAAAAACAACCGACTTCAAAAAAAACTACAAAGTGATAAATAACTTTAATTTCGGAAGTCGGTGTCGTTGGTTCCGCATTTTCGTTTTTTGTTTGACACCGACTTCCGAAATTAAAGTTATTTATCACTTTGTAGTTTTTTTTGAAGTCGGTTGTTTTTTTTGTAAAAAAGTTTTTATTTTTCACTTTTTAGTTGTACCTACTCCACACAAATTCAAATAACACTAGTGCATTGAGGAATTGAAGACACCGACTAGAAGAATCATCAAAATTCGCATAGAAATGCCGGAGATGCAGTACATTTATGCATATAACATCGTACATAAGAATAATAATATAATGTATTATATACTAAAACCTTTCTGAAAGTATGTAGATCACATTAGAGAAAGAATTATCAAAATCGGTTCATTAGTTTTTGAGAAAATCGCGGACAAACAAATATACATACATACATACATACATACATACATACATACATACGGGTCGAATACAGAACCTCCTTTTTTGAAGTCGGTTAAAAATGGCATTCAAGAGCCTTACTAATATCTTAAGAAAATATGATTAGGTACTTAGTACTTACTTAATTTGTCTGCTAGGTAATAACGTTTTCCATTTTTTTTTACTTATTAATGCGAATGCTGTACTTACATTTTATTATCTATACCTAGTCACTCATTATTGTAAGTTGTGGTTTGGTACTCAACGGCTTGTTCAGCTGTACCTACTTAGAGTAGTCGCCGACTACTAGTCGGTGCCTACAGATGAGCAAGTCCAGTGAGTGACGTCACTTGCGCAAGGCTGATACAATCATAACTAACCATACAAACAGGATAGGAAACTAACATAAAAATCCATTTTGGCCTATCGGACAATAAAGAATATTCATTTTTTGGTTGGGGTTAATTACGATAACATTATGAGGATAATAAGAACATAGGGAACTATCTGACCGAACTGACGTTTCCTTTGAACAACGTAGATATTTACTACCCATGCTGATAGGGATTATAAAATACATATTTCCTTATGTATTTTGGATGCTGAAGGTATGGTAGAGAAGTAGGTATATACTGAAAACACATTCAGGAAAAACAATAGGTATTCTGTCACTAGTTTCCTAATTTATCTTCTTTCTTTTATGTACGGTGTTGATAGTTCATTGTTTTTTAGTAGCTACCAAGTGTTGTTGAGGTTTCCAGTTAAAACCAAACCATGTGCCAGATTTGTCACTAACTCAAATAAAATAAAAGGAGGTACCTATATTCTCAGAAAACAACATGGAACCGACTAACAACAAGCAATGCCTAAGTGATTAAGTAGGTATGTATGT
Source organism: Hydraecia micacea (assembly GCA_914767645.1). Lineage (NCBI taxonomy): Eukaryota > Metazoa > Arthropoda > Insecta > Lepidoptera > Noctuidae > Hydraecia > Hydraecia micacea. The sequence goes on from OU611779.1 coordinate 20,529,499, forward strand.
AGGCTTAAAAATCTTAAAATCTCTGCCAACGCCAAGAAAAGCGTCCCCAATGTGTTGAGTACCTCCCCGACAGCCCCTACAGGTCGACTGTCGAACAGTATGGCGACGTGCGGTGAGTAAAGCTAATATTGAAACTTGTGCTAGCCGCGACCTCGCGAGCTCGCGGGCTGGTGAAGCCGTGAATCAGCTCGCTATCGCTCCTCTGACGTCAATACTCATGTTATTGTCTTCTGTGATGAACAATACTGATCGCACTCACTAAATATACTGTTTGTAACCATCGTCTTTACCTACATAACGTTTAGGTATTAGGTTTGAAAAAAAAAATAAGTAGGTTTCTTTCAGTGAACTAGTTATGGCTGTACATCTTTTTTATTTTTTTATAAGCCCGTGTTGTCCCACTGCAGGGCAAAGGCCTTCCTTCCCTCTTCCCACTTTTCCCGGTCTACTGCGATTGTAGGCCGATCCTTTAAGGAGTCCAGCTCATCCCACCATCTCTATCTGGGCCTGCCGCGCAGTCGTTTCCTGCCATCGGGGATCGACTGAGTGATCGGTGGCTTTTGCATAATGCTGCTCCGACATGCGACAGATATGGCCAGCCCAGTTCTACTTTAGTCCAGCAGCTGTGCGGCCATACATCCGGTATTTGTGTTTTGGAACGATGTATAGAGTTCTTAATGAGGTCTGTGAGCTCTACAGCTTAAATTGTAAACATTAAGCTTCTCATTTTAAATAATAAATGGCCACATGTCTGACGTTAACTTGAGTGTTTGCTTGTGCTGTAAGCAAGAGCTATTTATCCTTCTAATCATAAAAGCTACAATTTCCTCAATAGTACCCGGTTCTGTTGATATCTATACCTAATTACCTATTCCCCTATGAATAACTATCCTGGAGGATGGGATGACTGCGGGTCAAATCCAAATACACCATATTATTATACAATTAATAAACTTGTATTAGTCCACCGTCACGCGTCGTCGAGGTAATCAATTTACCAACTATAAATTCATTAGGGAAAAATGATTAAGTATTTAATCACAAGATTTCACGATGGTGGATGTGCCTACATTAGATATCACGGACACTGCGGCTATGATTACTTATTCTAAATCGTAGCGATTTGCTATTTCGTTGGAACTTTTACCAGTTTCTCTTATCCACTGATTCTGTGATACTGTCTTAGTTAATTTCGCTACGATTTACCATAACGGTGCTTCAGGAATGATTACTAATCTGGTGTCTTAACATAAAGTTACATACAGTGTACGCGGTGCGGCTGTGGAATTCACTACCGCCTGCAATTAGGGACTGCCAAACTGTTGCAGCTTTTAAAAGAGGAGTAAAAGAACACTATCTTTCCACTTTATCATGTTGTGTATGTATTTATTATTTTGATTAAGTACATTATATTTATTTTAGAAGTATGTATGTAGAAGTATGTGTGTATATTCCCATATTATTTGTTTAGTTTTATTAAGTGAAATTGTTTTATGTATTTTTTTTGTCTCCTTTACTCTTTTACACGCTGTCTACATCTCTCTATTTTTTGTCCTATCGCAGGTATGCTGGAAGAGATTTCTAATGAAATAAGCATCACCTTTGTACCAATTTTTTTGTTCTGTTTCTTTCTTGTCTGTTTATATATGTGTGTACATAAATGGTAAAATAAAATAAATAAAGTAAACAAAGAAATATTAACAGAACAACAACTCTCTGATAATATGGAATAAAAAGCTTTCGGTAAATAGAGTTTACGTAGAAGATGTCGATGGATATTTATGAAGATGCGGACCGAGGAAAATTAGATGGCTTCTAAGATGATGGTTTAGATAAGAGACACAACGAAGATGGCGGCTGATTACAGGATTAATATGGTAAAGTGTACGAAGACATGGAAAGTGTTTACAATGAAGACATCGTCAGACTTAGAACCTGTGGACAACGTTGTCTCTACAAGTCTACAAGTTCATGGAATATAAATAATTATGTAAGTATATTCATATTGACTTTCTACTGGGTAGCAACTTTTGCACAGATTCCGACCTCTGTTTTTTAGTGTAAGTAAGTATGTAGTTTAGTGTAGCGGGATTGTCCGAAAGGGTTACCGCTGCCCCGGAACATAAAGGGCTAAGGAAGGAACACGGGTGGGTTTTAGTCAGTAAGAGTCTGACACTCCCTTCCGCTCCACCCAGAGCGGGAGGGGTCATTTGATGATTTCCCATCCATAAAAAAAAACTACCTATGTAGTTTATAGTTTAGTAGTTAAGTGTTGTTACCGTAAGCAGTGGGTCTCTGCAGCGCGTCGTAGGGCGCGCACCACGAGCCCATCACCATGTTCTGCGAGTACAGCCCCCCCGCCACCCCGCCCACGCCGCTCACCCCGCCGCCGCCTGCTGCACAACACAAGAACGTTACACAACATGACAACAACACAACTTTCAGTACACAATACTAGGAAGAAGGAAAACTGACACAACAATCAGAAGGGACAGTTTAAACCTGCATGTTAGAGGAACTATTAATACCACATTTCAAGATAGATACCTATTGATGAACAGGCGAAAAATCAACAAGATTCAGATGAGACAACTAGGTAGCATTGTATTGAACATTGGAGCCTTACAATTTATTTTAAAATGGTAAGAAGAAGCAGTGTTGCTTGGAACATCAATAAAAACAAATGTCAACAAAACAACAATAAGTAAGTACTTGGCAATGGAAAACATCCGGGTATAGCCGTGGCCTCAATCCCATCGAGCACGCTTGGGACATGCTCCAGAGACGTGTTCTAGAGAACCTGGATGGAGTGTCGACAACCCAACAACTGAAAGACTTGTTAAAATTCCACTGGGAGCGATTGCCGTAGGATCAGATAAACAAAATTCAATGAAAAATCGTTGCCGACAAGTTTTAAACAACAGAAGCGGTCACATACTTTGTATTGAAATAACAAATAATTAAAAAAAAATCGTTATTTAATTTTGTAAAACATGAAAACCTTATTTTCTCTTGACTGTATGTACTTACCTGTCAAAAAGACTAAGGGATCAGACCTAGTTATAGTGGATAAGACAAAGATTAAAACAGAAGAATAACTAGCAGGGGATCCAGGGGGGGGGGGGGCGTTCAGGGGATCAGACCGGAATAAATAAAAAATCACGTGGATTTGTGTAGGTACTCATGTAGGTACTTATAAATAGCTCTAGTTTGTCTGTCCCACGTGAACACCCGCTGACTACCAGCCATTAGTAAAAATAAGATATTTTTAAAGAAGAAATTAATACAGATACGATGAGATATCACGGACCTGCAAGCAGCGCCATGTTTTGTAACCAATTCGCGGGTAGTTGCATCGCGTCCATTGTCAGCCGATCAGATCCGTGTCGGTACTCGAAGATAGCACTTGATTACTTTGTAATGAGTGATAGTTTATAATGCGAGGTTGGTGTCGCGACCCGCGCGGTCAGAGGTCACGCTAGGACTGACCGTGACTGCGCGCGCGCTGGCCTGCCCGGCCGCCGCGCACGCGCTTATCGCTGCTGATTCATGACAGCCTTCTGCTGTTACGGCGGCAGTGCAATTCAGAAACTGAGCCTCAAATTTCATAACAAAGTAGGTATGTGGACTACTTTATACGTAACTGAATTCTAGGGCTTAGGAACAGGTTATAAAGTCATAATAAGTATATCTAGTTTACCAAAGCGCGGTAACGCAGCTGCTTAATACGAACAGTACCTCATCAATGATATGTTCCGGTAGGTAGTCAAATTAAACAAGCTGATGATCGTTACTACGGCCAGCGGTCACGTATACATTGAGGACAGGCTAATGAGATAAGTACGTACTTATTTATTATGGAATTCCTTCTCTGTATGAAAAGAGGCTTAGGATTGTTACGGGGCGATTTGAATTAGTTTTATGGTAAGGAGTGCAACTGATAGTATGCTGCCTTCGGTAATAATGCGGTAATTCTTGCAAATAAAATATAAGTTCCTGATTATATTATGTGATATTTTTCCTTGCTTTATGTACTAGCTTCTGCCCGCGAGTTCGTCTGCGTGACATTTCTTGTCCCCCCCCCCCGTCGCATCGCATCGCCTGTCCGCGCACCCCGTCGCATCGCATCGCCTGTCCGCGCACCCCGTCGCATCGCATCACCTGTCCGCGCACCCCGTTGCATCGCATCGCCTGTCCGCGCTATTACTTCGTTTTCGCATAGCGTTCTTTCTGATTTTTTTCTTTCGTCTCGGCTAAGATAGCGTGATGTTAAATAGCCTTCCTCAAGAATTGGGCTATCAAATGCAAAATGTCGGAAAAAAATGGCGGAATCTGTCTTAGCACTACAATTTTATATAAGTATCATCTTTTGTACCTAGGTACCACATTTTATGCAAATAAGTATAGGTACGATTTTGATTTGATTTGAAGATTTTTTTAAATCCGACCGGTAGTTCCAGAAATTAACAAACTCTTCAGCATTATTATTAATATAGATAGAAGATAATAGATAGGTAGATGTTGTCACTGTGTACAATTCTCGCTCTCGCTCATCACTCACTGCCGACCTCTCCCGATCAAACAAAAACAAGTCGTTTATCCTGCTTAAGGGAAAAATCATATCGACTGGGAATTGGCTCACGATACTGAATCACTCTGCGGTTACAGCCTTCGCGTAACTGATAGTGACCGACGCACGCGCACCTTCCAACAGCTCCCGCCAGGACGCGGGCGCGTGACTGAGCGTGATCGCACATCATCGACGAAATGGTAACACCCGTTAGATTTACTAGTAAATAAGATTGCGATAGAAGTTCTAGAACGCCCGATTATTTATATTATAATGCACAGAACCCTGGCCGGGCCGCGATAAGATACCCACAATTATGTTAAATATATTAGTGACTAGCTTTTGCCCGCGACTTCGTCCACGTGGAATAATGACTTCCGGAAAAAAACAATTTATCCCCCTTTTCTCCCCGTTGGTGGGAATTTCCAAAAATCCTCTCTTAGTGGTAGCCTACTCCTCCCAACAAACACACATGCCAAATTTCAGCTCTCTACTGCCAGTAGTTTCGGCTGTGCGTTGTCTGTCAGTCACTCAGTAACGGAAGAGTTTTATATATGTAGATAGCTGTGCCCGCAACTCCGTCAGTGTGTAATTCCGTGTGTGTTATTAAGTTAATGTATTGGTAATATTGTTTAGATCACGTTCACATGAGGCTTAAGTACCTATACAACGAAATTACTACTTCACCTAAAAAGAAATAAAATGTAAACTATTAATAATTTGTAATTTGAACGAATATAATACACTACCAAAATAACTAATACCTATTTTATAAAATAACAACAAAAGAAAACTAAATTAATTTAAAGACTAAAAGTCGCGCTGATAAACAATATTGTTTGTCAATAAGGTCTAATGCTCGGAACGTCTACTCGCATCAACAGCCAAATATTGTATGAAGTTCGCGTTTTTTTTTTTAGAATATGGCATCTCGTAGTTGACCTTGAGAGGTCGTGACTACTTAACCGGACTATCCTGTGGTTGCCTTAAGTAAACTCAAAGCCTCCAGCTTTTTTTTTTCTTTTTTGAATATGACATCTCGTAGTTGACCTTGAGAGGTCGTGATTACTTAACCGGACTATCCTGTGGTTGCCTTAAGTAAACTCAAAGCCTCCAGCCAGGGGCAAATATCTTATATACTAAGCGACTACACGCTAAGGGCACCCCCTGTGGGGTACGAACCTCGGCTTAGGGCGTCGCTGGGGGAGGGCAGCAAGATGGGACAGGCTGGATCTGGTTTTTATTATTTCAGCTTGATGAGGCCGGCGTTTCCTAGCTGACTACTCTGAGAAGAAACGCCGAAACAAACTCAGAGGTCACGGTCGGGAATTTAGATCTACTGGCTCAGCTGCGGCGCGGGCTGGCACTTCTTCGAGCAAGGGTCGGGGGGAGGCATTTAATTGGGGACGTCGCGAGGGACCTCGGCGGCGAGGTCGGAATGTCGGTGTTCTGTATTTGTGCACTGTACCTACTGGTTGACTTATTTCTCTCCTGGAGGAGGGTTATGGGGTCGTCAGGGTCGGAGAGGACATGCCTTGGACGGCGGCATTTGCTGATTTAGAAGTTCGCGTTTGGATCCGCCGCCCTTTTATACCTCCCGCCGCGAGCCGCGTCGAGCGCGGCGACCGTTACACAAAAATAATCCTTATAGCATGATTCAGTATTCACGCGCGATGGCTTATTAGCGGATTTCATGTATAACTTTGGTGTTTCTATACCGATTTCTATGATTCTTTTTTTATTAAATAGGTAATAATGTTAACATTTTTTAGTTAGGGATGAGTGAGAGTGTTATAAACGTAAGAGTAGACAAATATAATCAGAAAGCTCCGAACTGCTAAGCTATCGGGAGTTACACGTATTATTGTGAGTCAACCATAAAAGATAGACATTTGCTGTCGTGGAATATTTTTTATATAATTTTAAGGAGAACATTTCCGTCATACATGATTTCTGTGTAGCTTTAACCATTAAGGCTGCACACGCGATGGAAGCTTCAAAAGTGGAGTAAGTTCTCCTGTTTTCCCAACATTTCCCTTCACTGCTCTGCTCCTATTGATCGTAGCGTGATGAAAAGTATACTATAACCTGCCCAGGAGTATGAAGAACAATTGTACCAAGTTTCGTTGAAATCCGTCGAGTGGTTTTTGTTTCTATAAAGAACATACAGACAGACAGACAGACAGACAGACAGACAGACAAAAATTTTACTGATTGCATTTTTGGCGTCAGTATCGATCACTAATCACCCGCTGATAGTTATTTTGGAAATATATTTCATGTACAGAATTGACCTCTCTACAGATTTATTATAAGTATAGATTACAAAACTATCTGACAATGAGCCGTTATCAAGTACTTTGTAATTAACATTTTATCTCTGCTCGTATTTAGTTTATTAATTCGTTACGTTATTCTAATACGGATGTTTGAGCAAAATCTTGTTGGCTTTAGGCCAATGTCTTGGTATTTTATCAAGATAAAAGAAAATAATTTAGTTTCAAAACTGCTATTGGATTAATATACAGGGTTATAGGAAAAGTCGACCTAGACGTCCAGTTTGCATTGTTTCTGACTGATTCGACTATGAAACACCCTACCCCAAACTTAACCGTTTTCGAGATACCTACTCGAATTTTAATTTTTTTTATAATATTTGCAGATTTTTTGGTTATTTAATTACATACTTTGAAATTACTAATGTTTACCCACAAATATTCGTCATTGCAAAGCAAATCTTTCCATTGACAGCTCAGTGTAATGGGGGTTATTCATTCAGTGACCTGGTTCGGTGCCAGGTCGTCCACGTACTCTCCCGGGCCCAGCCTGCCTGGCTCAGCGGCTACGTGCTCCACAATCCCTCCTACTACTTCTGCAGTCGGGTAAATCCCATCTTAGTTCACTCATGACATTATCCTCCCGCCCGCGTCAATCGCCGCTAGTTAGGAATTATTCACGTTAATAATAGAATTTCAGTTATTGTTAACTTGCCGATAGGGATAATTCTTAGTAACTTTGTTAGGTATTCAGTTTTTTCCTATAACGTTTTATATGAATTGGAACATCATGGGGAATTGTGCTGTGTCTTCTGAACGAGATAGCCACAGTGCTACGATATTGTTTACTCTTTTTTCGCTTAAAGCTTTCTTTTTAGTAGTCCCATTCATAACGTGCCGTATTTCATGAGAACGGCGCGGTTGCGGTAGAAATCTTTTTTGTTCTATTATTTCAGTCAGCACTAATAGAATTATGTGAGTGAATCCAATTGTCGTTTCATAAAAATACAAACAATTTACCTTAAACCTAGTGACACCTAAGGTCCGACCGCGGCAGATTTGCCAAAGATGTAAACAACAATGGCCGCTCGAAATTGAATAAAATCGATAAAAAAGAGTATTTATTTTAAGTAATGTTTGTTATCGTCTAGTTAGCTCGGAGATTTAGACGAAAGCAAACATTACTTACTTGTTTTCGTCTAGTTAGCTCGGAGATTTAGACGAAAACTAACATTGCTTAAAATAAAAACTCTTGTTTATCGATTTTATTTAATTTTAGCGGCCATTGTTGTTTACATCTTTGGCAAATCTGCCGCGGTAGGACTATACAAACACACAGTCGTTCATTCAGATCGTTAGTTGTTTACAAAAAAAAAAAAAAACATTTATTATACGACAAAACATGAAGTTATTGAGGCTTACATTTATAGTATTTTATACGAATCATTTTTATAGCAATACGTATTGCTACATGAACATTCAAATTAAAAATAGCCGTAGCATCATAGCCGTGGTATCGTATCGGTGTCCTGCGTGATACTGTATCAGTGAGGAGACAAAGGCAGTGATTGGAGCGTCGTCGTGCGAATTCCTCCCTTATCTGTGTTCGATGCTCTAACGACTGACTCATCATAGTTTACTTGTTATTTATAACCCGTGTGCTTATCGTCACATCACTCTATTTGTCTCTATGCACTAATTGTATTGTTGTAGAGACAAAGCAATTAGATACCACTCAGATGGGTGTGTTATGTAGACATTTGTTTCTTATCCACGTTTCTGATTTATTTTGTGTTTCAGGTTTTTACTCACTTAGCCATCTTAATTCTTACTGTAAGTTTATATTGTAATCATTTAAATGTCATCATTAAGCCTGTATTAGAGTAGGTCAGCTGTACGGTTTCCGCGAAACAAAGACATAGTTGTCGACTCACCGTTAAGGCCTCGTGGTGCGTGGGGCATAGATACATGCTTGGAGTGGTTGTTTGTTGTACTCACCATAGGTTTCGTGGTGCGTGGGGTGGTGGTGGTGCCACACGTTCTGGTGGGGCGCGAAGTGCGCAGCGTACTGCTGCAGGCGGCCGCCGCCCGCCACGTAGCCCAGCCCGTAGCCGTCGGCGCAGTCGCCGCCGCCGCCGTTGTAGCCCGCGCCTACGCCGCCACCGCCGCCGAACATCTCGCACGCACGCTGCTAAGCCGCTCAGCCGCCGCGCATTACACGCACACCTGGCGAAGCAAAAAGACGTTAGTAAAACTTACAAATCCTACTAAACCTATCCTACTTCCTACTATATTATAGATGCGAAAGTTTGTGAGGATGGATGGATGTTTGTTACTCTTTCACGCAAAAACTACTTAACGGATTTTGATGAAACTACAATAATACTAGCTTATATATCAGATACTTATTATCCCGTTAATCCCACGGGATCGACACTTAAGCGGGTGAAACCGTGGGGTGCTGCTAGTGTCAAGACTCTTTGTGCGCTAGTGTAGAGCTCTATGTGGAGGAGCTCATCTGGGGCTCACTACTACAGTTACCACAACAATAATTCTGATGTATGGGTGCCGGTGTGATGGTTGGCATATGATACATTGTCTCTGGGATGGTAATGCATCTACGATGCTTCTGTTATTGCAATGCTGTAGGAAGAACTTAAGAAGGTGGAGCACTCTATAAAGCTCGCAAAGCAGTTTTGATAAGAGGATAATTTATAATGGTTTAAAATTAAACGTTTAATTTTGTTCCGATTTAACAGGAAAACCTAACAAAGGAATACTTAGAATTAGAATCATTTTATATAAAGCAGATTGTTCTTACTATAATAAATTATTACCAATGCGCCGCTATAGTAGTATTTGTCGGTACATTATATATACACATAGATATAATGGAATGACAAAAAAACATATGAACATGACATAAATGATACTTTAATAAACATTATACGCTGGCTTGACCAAAATAATTTAATGATTAATACACCAAAGACTAATGTAATGTAATGACTAATGTAATGTTTTGACAATTCAAAAGTGCCTGTAAATGGTTTAATTGAAATAAATGCTTTGAGTTTGAGTTTGAATGCATGTTTATCAACGGATTCCACCATAAGTAAGTCTTACATTTACACTCCTATGTTTACACTATAATGGACAAAAAGTTGACCAAGTACTAGTTGCGAAACTCCATGGCATTATGATAGATAGCCAATTAACTTGGAAGCCACAAGCAGAAGAAGTATGCAACTACTCTTTAACCTCTCTAAAAAAGTAAATATGGCCACAAGGTTAACTGCATACCACGGGTTAGTCGCGTCGATTTTGAGATTTGGCATAATATTTTGGGGAAATTGTAGTCTGAGGGACCTGGTGTTCAAATTGTAGTCTGAGGGAACTGGTGTTCAAGGTCAAACACGCTGTATAAGAGCTATGTGCAATTTAATAGTAACAGATAGCTGCGTACCTGTATTTCAGTCCCTCAAATTACTAACATTCCCATCACTCTATATTTTCGAGGGGGCTGTTTTTGTTAAATCAAATATGCATCTTTTTAACAGTGACCGAAAATATAAACCGTCCAATCAGGAGATAGTATAAACGCTAATTGTTAGAACAAAATACACGATGTAATAAAAAAATGAGATATTTCCACTTTTCAAAAAGAAATTGACAGATCTATTATTTAATTAATTGGCAAATTTCTGACCGATAAGAATTTAAATTGATAATATGACATCTCTGTATTCCTGACTCAAATCATTTATAAATCATTTATATTTTTAATTTAACTGTATTAACCTCGAACTTGACGAATGTATAATACCATTTTATTAAACTCGACATTATGTGTTGTATTGCATATTCAAATATACTGAATTTCATCTTGACATGGTAAACTTATATATATTTGATTGAATGTGTTAATAATATATATTAATGAGTCTTTATTATTATCGCTAAAACTGTTTGCATGCCTTATGAGTAGTATAGGATCATTTTAAACTTAACATCTGCAACTTGTACCTACTTTCTGTGCAAATAAAGAACTACCTATTCTATTCTATAGCTATCCTAATATTAACTTAAATGTAGCAGAAGCACACCATCGATTCCACCCCTTGGGTTTCTAAGACAGTTCGGCTGGAGTTCTTTCCGAACCTAAACATTGAGTTTACATGAAGCGCGTTCTTCAGAGAATATAATAATTGAGGTAAACGCTCAATTAACTTGTATCTCACTTGTTGTGCACAACCGCGAAGAAAACAATCAATTAACTAATAGGTATGGAACAACATGAGCTTGACGTCAACTTATCATATCGCGCGCGAATTGACGTAGATCTATGTACTTGTTCAGCTTAGAATAATGTTAGCTGAGGACTTATATCATGAGGTAAACAGAGGCTGTAACAAGGCTCTGTCGGTCATCCTTTTGTTCTCATATTATACGTGTTGTGAACAGAGGCTGTAACAAGGCTCTGTCGGCCATCCACTTGTTCTCATACGTGTTGTGAATTAGATCTCGATATCATGCTAGTGGAGACTGGATCCTTTAGGAATTTTACGAAAAAAACTCAATTTCAGATTTCCGCATAAGTGGGTTTGTAAAAGTTGATTTTCGGAATTAGATAAATTGGATATCAGCATAGCTTGGTTGAAACTTGTGGAGAAAGGGGGGAGGGGCAGGCATTCATGCCTATTATATTCCCACTGCTGGGACACAGCTGTTTTTTCCGTGAGAGAGGTGGTGGTGTGTTAATTATATTTAAAAAAAAAACATTATAATCCGGTCTGAGTGAGGTGTACCTAGGTCTGTTTTCTACCGATATAACGCGGTTTCGGTATGAATTTCAAGCCTGTTTTCAAACCCTTAGTTCAATGCAATGAAAGAAGGGAAGCGCTAGAGTTATTCGAGTGCTGAAGTATTTGTCAAACATCAGTGTGTTACAACAAGACTACGTTATCAAGTGTTTCGTGAGTCGATACAGTTGATACATGGGCCCACGATTGCCGCCCCTATCGCGCCCGCGCAGGCGCGGCGCGCGGCGGCGGCGCAACACTGATACGACACGTAGTTACTCACACTTACCAGCACCTGTCGTAAACATTCGCATCAAGCCATTACACATCTTATTACAATGCACTATGGGTGCTGAGGCATTTAGTGCAGCGGCACATATAACGTTGTTAGATGGTGTTGCCACAGTGACTTCGTTACCTAATATCGTTTTATTGAAACACTATCGTTGCGACAAAACTGTGTCAGTAATGACAATGGTTTTAATAAGCGATTACATACGAAATACTTAGGTGGCGCGTGCTTATCGCATGAGAATACGCGGGAAATATGGAGCAGGGCCCTAATTGGTACATAAAGATAAAACATAGGTATTTCAGTTTGGAAATTCCTGTGAAATGATTATATGTTATGAACCTAATCTTATTTGTAGTTACAGTTCGCGTCAAATAACTTGGCCGCTCCGAAGTTAGGCTTTCCGAACGCCGCGCATGCGCGCTGTGGTTTTATTCCTATGATTAAACTACTGCGCAGTGATTTGTTGCCTACTTCAGAGCGGCCAAGTTATTTGACGCGAACTGTACAAGGAAATGGAACCTGCAGGTCAAAATATCAAAATATATTTTTAAGTATCAAAAATAATTATAGCAGGTGCCAATTCAGAATTTCAGATAAGTAACCTTGTTCTGATATTATATTAATTTAGATACCTATGTACTTCGTTAATAAAAAAAGAATACCAAAGCACTCAACATAGAAAACCAATGGGTCCAGTGACTGGAACAGTAAGAATAAATTCTCCTCACTTATAATATAAAAATATAATAGTTGGTCTGTTTCAAGCGTTCCCGTATCTCGTATTATTAGAACGCGTTCATCCTACGCAGGCCAGCGAGCGTCGGTAACATAAAGTGCACTACATACGGCCATTTTTAGCGTGTTCGCTAATATCATAAGCACAGGGTTGTGATGCGTTTTGCATGTAAAGGGCGAGGCGGCCGCGCCGTCTGTCGCGCACTTTATTATGACGCGGCACCTTCGCACAGAAGGTCATCTGCATTCATTGTGCGATAACATAGGTACTCGTGTATGTCTACAGAATTATAAATAGCCGCACTGACCAACACGTCCACGTGCATCAACCTCACTTCCAGGGTAATAGTTTGACATTGACAGCGCCGTATTTTGCAGCTGTGGTTCTGTAGCAGTGGTTTGAGAGCAGCGGTTTTCGCATTGCGGTTTTTGAACTAAGTATAGCTGGACGAAGGTCTGTTTTACCAATACTTACAAACCGACAACCAAATCATAACCAATCAACCAAATATCAACCAACCCAGGATTTAGAGCTAAACCAACGAGCGCTAAATTCTACATTCTCTTTAGGGACAGGTCTACTTACGTCTAGTAATTTTGTTCAACTGAAGTAATACTAGAAGGTATTTGAATGCAGTATTTCAGATGTTGGCCTTCTGTGTCTTTTTCCTCTACATGTATTTGTATCGCCGGCGGTGGCCGCGACGCGGGCGCATCTTGGATGCATCATATTTTACCAGTTTATGCGTTTCGGGCCTCGTAACAAGCTCTATTGGATTGTGTTGCACTGTTTTAAAGACGCCAATGTCCTACATGAAGTCTTCAGCTAACCTACACGGTTTAAGATTTCGTTCGGTCGGCGTTCGAAAGAACGAAAGTAGCGTAAGATTAGCCGCAGTGTTTAATATACATCCCCAGAGGATCAAATGCTGCTTAACTTTGGGGTTGCATCACTGTCCTCTAATGCACCCATGCTGCGAACCTACGTCGATTTGTGTTGTCCCGCGAGCTACTGTATGTCGCAGATGTATATGTGTAGATGGATTGTAGAATCCGCTGTTTTACAAAACAGCTCCGTTTTACAAAACTGCTACCGACGTTTAGACGTAATGCAGAATGGCTTATTTGCAGTCACAATAAGCGTCTTTCATAAAACTCTGATAACTTTTAATTAATATTGTCCTTGACATCACTGTTTTCAATTAAGGTAATTTTTACTCGTACTTATTACTCGTTTTATTTATTTCTGTTTCAGTCGCTATTATTGTACGCACGAGCGACAAAATTTAGAACTAAAATCTACAATCTGATGTTTCATTCACACTGTTTTACAAAATCGCAAATCGTTGACCCGCTGCATTGATAAATGCAAAACGTTTATGTAATTCTGCGTGTTGAAGTTCGGTAATTATGGAAAACCACTAAACGTTGTTCAGTTGTTTTACATAACTGAGTTGTTTTGTAAAACAACTAGCGGTTTTGTAGAACAGCGGATTCTACAATATATCTGCGAAATATACTTATTTATAATATAGCTCCTGTGTGTGTGTGTGTGTTTGATTTTGATTACGATGTGTAAGACTGCAGTATGTGCAGTACGTGCACTGTGAAGTGACGTCAGAACATCTCTCGGGTCCTCTGTAGCACTCAATATGAGGGTTGATTATTTAGATCAGTTAATTTTACTTTAGGTAAATGCAACACATTTAACAGCTGGGTTTATGATTTAGGTGAAACTCTTATCTTCGTACTATTAATTAATGTTAATGAAACTTCACTAGTTGAAGATGAATGGCCCTGTTTTGTACATAATTGAGAGCCATATTTTTCTACATGGAATCCCGAGCTCGTCTCATATTGCCCCACTCGAGTTCACTATGACAAATTACGGATAATTAACGCGCGTGTGATGTGCGGCGCGGGGCCCACGTGTCTGCTCGGGTTGCATTAGCCGCGCCGACGCAGATTTATGCGCGGTCGGGCGGCAGCGGCGGCGCGGGATCCACTCCTGCGCAATTTATAGCGGTCGCCGGCAATTAGGCGCACCATACACACGACCACTCCGCTGTAACTCAGTGCTGCTAAGTATTACTATTTGCGTCAGAGTACGTGTTCGAGTGCATACCAACACACTTACAACGAGCAGAACTCTCTATGTACTTATCTGCATCGAGTTCGTAAAAAACATTGAATGCCAGTAGGAATGCTTCGCAGGAATATTTTACAGTAGGTGCTGGATGTACATCCAGTATAGATAGGTTTGTATTTTGATCAGCAGTGGAATAGCATACCTACGTGTTCAACTTGTAAAGGGGTTTGGCAAAGTATTGGGAATCGCGGGTGTTAAACAATATTTATGAGTCAATCGGGCCATGAAGTTGTAGCTGCCATGTAGCGGGCGGCTCCGGGCCCTTCACGGACATAAACTGTGCGTACACGACGAGGCGCCAGCGCCGGCTGCTGCTGCCACAGTGCTCACGCCCACGGCGCGCGCAGCATTCCTAGCGAGCTTAGTGGCCACATGCGCCATAAAGTAACACATTACACAGGTACTGCAAGTCCAACAGGTAGTTTGTTTCGACGCTCACCGAATTTGAACGGGGAAGTAAGGTAGGTACCTACCCACCTATGAACTCGCGAAGTCTGAATAGTTCCGTACAAAAGAGTTGTACTCGTGTGTGCGTGCTCTGAAGACGAATGTTGGCATCAGCTGCATAGTAGGTGAAGAACATACAGGTGGTGAGTGTGTAAATCACAAGCACGCGCCCTGCGCCGGCGCCGCGGGGCACATTCCCAGCGTGCCGCGCCCGCGCCGCATGTGTCGCGTTCCGTGCAGCCTAACAAGCTTCTCTCCATCGTTATTATTCAACACGTCTTACAGAGATGAAGGAATGCGGGTTAACTAACACCTCAGTCTTAAATCACCACTCTTTCAAAGTTCTTCACACATTTGCTTAATTATAAAATATGGCATGGAGAAGTCAACAAGTAATAACAGTTAGTCAAAACTTATCTGTTAGGATATGGAATGGAATCCAAAAAGATTTGTAATAAAGACAGAATAAATTTTCGATGACAAGTTTATAAAAAAGAACAAATTTTTTTCTGAAACGCTTAATTGTTTTAATAATGTCCTCTACACATGTCAGCAATTAAATATCCATAAATAGTGTAGGAATATCCGCTGCAATACCTTGTAATACATAAGGAACGTCAGCGTCACTCGGTGACACAATAATGATACGTTTTCCGCGGAGACCTTCTCTTTGTATGACGAGATAAGTGATAAGTGGGCGACACGTTAATGACGACCTCCTCGCAAACTTTTACTAATTACTCGCACTCCACTCAGCAGTGGAGGTCGACCAACACCAGGAGCAGCATATCTGCAGGTATTTTGAAAAAATAAATAAAATGTATCCAATATCTAATAAAATATGACATATTTGGCGGATAGCAGATATACGAGTACCTTGTAACTGTTTACAAACAAACCAATAAAATGTTTGACGCTGGGCGTGCGGATCGTTATCAGCCGCTCGTGTATTCATTAGCTCGTCATTATCCTGAACATCGTCCTGCGATGTTCGTCATAGATACGAACAACCTCCGCTAGAGCCATTGCCCTTGAACTACGCCACGAATGTTCCGCGCTAAACTAATTATTTAGCTGACTGCACCC
Source organism: Hydraecia micacea (assembly GCA_914767645.1). NCBI lineage: Eukaryota > Metazoa > Arthropoda > Insecta > Lepidoptera > Noctuidae > Hydraecia > Hydraecia micacea. The sequence continues at coordinate 20,545,859 of OU611779.1, forward strand.
TGATATCCACCTTATTCCGCGGCGGTAGGGTTGATATCGTCACGAGCGCGGTGTGAGCGTGGTTGGTCGGCTCGGCGGCTGATTTACGCGATACATTAGCGTCCGTCCGGACGGACGACGGCCGCGCGCTATATTCGCGTCGATTTATAGCCGACTCTGAAAAATTATGCATCGAATTTATATTGCATTTTCTCGCGGCTCGGCTCGCAGCCGGAGGGCGGCGCCGGCGCAGGCGGGGCGGGGCCGCGCCCAGCTCCTGCTTGGTCGTATAGTAAATGTCCCGTTGTCTAGTCCACGTCCGTCATCCACACTAAATCAGTTTAGCAATCATTAACTGTAATTTAGTTCTGATAGAGTAGTTTATTATTGCATTAACTTTAGTCGGAATAATGGTAGGTACTTATCCTTACTAAAAACGAATGTCCTACACTAGTTCGCTTTTACGAGGTACTCCATTTAATGCACCAATCGCGTGCAAATTAGTTCTTTAACATCTAACTTTCGATCGAAATAAAATATTGTGTGGATGTATCTACTGTCTTCTTCGTCAGTCGATTGCACTTGAAACGAGAGAAGAGTTGCTTTTTGTAAGTAGAGATAAGAGAAGTGGTCACTTGCTATCCGACGGCACTGATACAGATTTAATGACAACTCTTGATCTCGGGGCCAAAGGTTTATATTAAAATACATTTTAAATTAAAAAATCTTGCAAGAGAGGATTTCCAATGACACTAGGTACTTATACCTAAATATATTCTTTTGTCGTAAGTAGTCTCATTGAATTCCACAATATAATTACCTAATATCATTGGATATCTCTTGTAGGGTAGGATGTTCAGTTTTGAACATCTTCCCACGATCGCTGGTTTCCTTCAGATATTTCCGATTATGTCCTATGAATATGCTATAAAATAAGTGTAGAAGCACAATAACGAAAATCACTGAGCTCAAAATGTTGTGAGTCAACTCCCAACAACACAAGTGCACCGATGTGCTATGAGCTATGCTACATCTGTAGCTACTCACGCTTGTATAAAAGCACCTGCTTCTATGTATAGACAAGCAGGGGAGTCTGCGCTGTACATTAAGAGTGGATGCAAAGGTCGCGCACTAGAGCTGATAAGAGGAGCATTTCGGAGATGGGCAGTATCCACGCAGAGCAATAGATCAGCTGCAACACAGCAGCCAAACATCAAGTACTGTGTGTGGCGGCAGTAAACAACATGGTGTAGGTTGTAGGGTGCGCGTTTCAAATTAATGTTTTGGAAGATTAGATTCTGTTTCAGACTATCCTGAATATAACGACGCATATTTGGAAATAAAAGAAGATCCCTGTCAAAAAAGATGCAATTATTTTAAATTAAAGATGCAAGAAAGGTAATAGGTAGGTACTAGGTACTTACCTATTTGAAAACTTCAAGTGATTACAACATTACATAAATAACGGAATACACTATACGGTTTAGGTACACTGTACAATATATACATTATATGTTTATACACTATACGGCTATTTCCAGCCTTTTAACAGCCTATGCAATATCTTTTTCAAACAATTGCATATTTCTTGACAGGGATCTTCTTTCTTTCACCAAGACGCAGATGTTATCAAAAACTCAAGATATAAGCACCAAGATGGTACATGACCAACTGCCGATAAATGAGCTGACGAGGTCCTGTATCTAATGTTACGTTATTGTTGAATTAAATATCATTTGAGGTTGGCAAGTCGCCCAGCACAGCACAATCAAACTGTAAAGCTTTTCAAGGCGTAATGTAATGTTATAATTTGTCAATGAGCCAGCGGCGAGTATTTGCATCTCAGATGATGTGATACAGAAAGCGGCCGGCTATCTACATCCATGTAACAACATTGCGGAGCGTCGCAGAGATCAGTTAGAGATCTGCTTGATGTCCGACCTAGCCCAACAGCCGCTCGCTGCACGCTTATAGAACCACTTGAGTCGTCTGGCGCCAGCGCGCGCCGTGCCGCCGCCGCCACGCTCCCGCCATGCTCCCGCCACGCCGCCGCCACGCAGCCGCGCCGCACCATCGCACTCGATAATCAATCAATGTTCATTACGTGGCTATTAGCTGCCCTCCTCCCAAACCCAGCCCCCCCTCCCCCCAGCCTCTCCTCTATTACACGTTACATCTGGTTTGTTTATTTGTGTGACTGTGAATGCATTCGTCTATTTTCGTTTGATGTATCGCTAAGTAATTGATAGAGTAATGCGTTATTGTTTCGATCTGTATGTATCTCGGCCGCGGAACAGACGCAACACCACTCTGCCGCAACCTTGAGGATTGAGCTAACAGATATTCATAGAAATTGTAATAATTATCATCAATTCATCATTAACATAGATAATCTTATTATAACGATCAATATCTACATAAGATCAGATCAAGCTCGTAAAACTTACAAAATTGATAGTGAAGGTGGAACGAGAATATGTCTTGAATTTAATGGGCATTTGATTACGTGTCAAGCAGCCTTGTCTATAGCAAAATACAAATAAAATGGAAATACTCGTAGGTACCAATTTATCAAAACGTAAATTAATAAGAAATCAGCTATTTTAAAATTAGTCCTTTTTTATGCGAAACTACCGATCACATCACGTTCATATAACTGTGTTTGAAGAAGAGGACAAGAGTCTGAGAGGGCTGGCAGTGTCGCGGGGCCGCGGGTTCCCACCGACATGTGGGCTCAAGTGGCCGCAAGTGGCCGCACCTGCACACACTCAGCCCATATTCATGCTTTTTACATCGACCACAAAAAATGTATCGAGTATGACATGTGCAAAATACTGCAACTTTGTGTAACGGTTCTACGAGTCGACGGCGACGGTGCGTGCGTAGGAGACTCCACACGATGTTCTACGAGTCGACGGCGACGCGCGACGGTGCGCACGAGACTTGACACGATGCTGGTACCGGTGATTAGCTGAATCGCTGTACCTAAATGAAACAAAGCGAACGAACGAAACGTGGGTGTACTATACAGCCCTGCCTACCCCTTTAGGTATTACACGTATGATGTTATTGTACGTCTGTAAAGTTATTAGCGGCGCTCTTATTCATTATAAATGCGAAAGTGTGTCTGTCTGTCTGTTACCTCTTCAAGCTTAAACCGCTGAACCGATTTAGATGAAATTTGAAAGGACATAGGATAGTTTTTATCCCGATATTCCCATGGGATCGACACATATGCGGGTGAAGCCGCGGGGCGCTGCTAGTAACTTTATAAATAATCATTTAGTAACACGATTCAGAATCAAAACCCTAAGCAAGCTTAGCTGGGAAGAAGAAGTTGCGATGGCGCAACAAACTCTTGGACTTAAAAATACTTGACACATCTGCTTAAAACTCTTCGGGAATAACTTACGTGGTGATATGTTTTGTGTTATGAAGACTTTAGCTGAAACACGGCGGCGTCGGGTACTCGATACTGAGTGGAAAACAAAGCTGCTCCCGTATAGCTAGCGGAGAAGATTGTGTGCCACCCTTTCAGTGAAGCGGGCGTTGTTTCATTGAGTATTCTACTGTTGAAACTAGGCTATTATTTAGTTTTATTCCACATGCGTAGAGTAGCTACTTATCTGCGTGTGTTGTAGGTACCTACATAGAATTATTGTAATGAGTTAGAAGTCAGTACTTAGGTCCTGATGTCAATGTGAACCGGTCCGCTCCCGGAACTGGGCTACGAATACGATATAAAGCTCAGTACCGCAGAACCGTACGACTGCTACCCACTCAACTACATCATATCACACCTATATCATCGAAGGGTTAGGCAGAGGTGCAGGTATGCGATAGCACCAACCACACTTCGCCAGATTACAGGCATATTATTATATTATATTCTTTTACTATTTGCAGACTCCTAAAACGTAGGCAAAGTTACTTTTGGTTCCGCTACGAGTACGACCGCTACGAGTGCTACGCGGTGTGAGTAGCGCATTGATGGGTTGCAGCCGAATTGTTCGACAGCCGGCCAATAAACTACCTCAGTATTTATAATTGTACGGGCATTTTTAAAAGGTAAAGAATGTTTTCAGAACTTAAAGGTCGTTGGTGAAATTAAGAGTCGTCCAGTCGGTGACACTCATGAAATGTTTTCACCATCAGGATCAAATTGTAGGAGTTGGGACACCAAATAATTAGGACAACATTATCTATTGACACCCGCTTATCTGCACATCGGGGCCTCGTGATACACCCATTAATAGTTGATGGCAAAAAGTGCGGCGGCGCGTGCGCAGCGGTGCCGTCATTAGCGACATCTGTCGGTGACGGAGTTACGGGCCGAGCCGGGGAAGGGGGGGGGTCGTAACTCCGCAGATTAGATAACGTGCTGAAATATACGGCGGCGCGGCCGCATGCGGGCCCCGGCGCGGCGGCGGCGCGGCGCGCCTACTCCCTGCCGACGGAGTGACATACACCGTTCCACATCACCTTACGGCTTCATTTAATTGACGATCGATGTCGTTATTGATTTTATCGCGACTTTGTTTTAATGGGTGAGAGCCTAACGATAGCGCCGGAGAACCTTAGATAGGCAAGAGACACTTCTCTTTTTATAAAAAGGTTTTTTCTGTGACTACCTTACCTACCCACTTAGCCACTAACAGCTTTATGGTTCACTCACTGCTGGACATTTCGGACATTAGCTACTTACATTGTTTTGTACAAGCGCCCCTGCTTAATATTTATTGTGCGTCCTGCGCCCTATTCTGTCCCGACGTAGTACTTACGAACCTTAAGCCCAGATCTTGAGTTAGAACAGGCTCGGAAGGTCCATTAGAATCAGGTCATTTATGAGCATTGGACAAAACGAGATAAAATAGATACAATGTAAGTAGGAGTAGGTATGTTTCTCTATGATGAGACTTGATACAAAACAGGAATCTGCAGAAGTTCATAGCAGCCTTAGAAGGATACTTAAACGTCGAGTTTACGAAACGTTTCTGTAGTTACAAGCTGAATTACAGCGCCTTACCTACCTCCTGCCTACATTGGAAATGTTAGTATTATTTTTGTTTGTTATCTTTCACAAAGTATGCGAGTATCTATAAAAACCTTATTGTATGAGGCAAATGTTCGCTTAGGGAACTGCACCTATTTTAACAACAAAGAAAAACCCGACCGCAACGCACTGACAGGTTTTGAACATTTTACGAATACAGATTGTGATGTTAGGTATATGTAGTTGGTGGCCACAGCGGTCCCTCTTCCTAATAACAATCCTTAGGACACCGAACGACAAACTATGTGTCGTTTTTCTTCGTGATTTTTGACGACAACGCTTCATATCCATTCAGGATACCTAATAACGGAGTTTATTTCTGTTTTTAAAATGAAGAATGCTAGAATGTAACTAAGTGAATGGGTGGGTCATTGAACGTAGGTGGGTCATTGAATGCTATTACTTACCATTTTCGCTAAAAATCAATTGAATTAGATTGTTTTGTTATTGAATTTAATTTGATTATTTAAGTATGACACTGAAGACATTAATGTTGGTGAATATTATGCTCGACGCAAACTTATTATGGAGAATACGAATGATAGGTATAGCGGCTTAGTAGCAGGTCAGTTCGGCTCTGTGTAACGAGTTCTATACTTAGTAGCAGGTCAGTTCGGCTCTGTGTAACGAGTTCTATACTTAGTAGCAGGTCAGTTCGGCTCTGTGTAACGAGTTCTATACTTAGTAGCAGGTCAGTTCGGCTCTGTGTAACGAGTTCTATACTTATTCCACTCGTGGCAGTTCATATTTTAAGTGCGGACACTAACTCCAATAAATAGGTACATTCTATGTAATATCTTAGTTTTTAATTTATGTTGAGTTTTTCGTTTAAATACCTAATTAATTCTGAACAACTTTTTCGTGATCCGACACCGAGACTGGTTTCTGTCTAAACGTCGAATAATTTGGAGAGCGGTAACATTTTACTAGCGCAGAGTCGGCGTCGAGCTGTGATCAAGGTGTCTTCAACACTACAATACAGTGTACTTTATTAACATAAAAAGCGGATTGTTTCCCAGCGGTTGGTTTATGGCCGATCATCATAGCACTGTGGTACGTGTGTTCCGTGTTCACACGACGCGGCGGCGGTCGCACATAAAACCGTCGTAAAAACGTCGTCGCGTCAGACAAACGCGTCTGCAGCGCACGGTCTATTATTTTATACTAATTACTTAAATAATTGTGAGATTTATTCGTGACAAGCGGCTTGATTTAGAGTCGTATGCAGGCTCATATTAATTAACGAGCGTTCCCAGCGCGCGGTGGAGGTGTGCTGGTGCCTGTCATAGAGGACTCGGGATCACGAAGTGCGCGGGTTCACATTCATGTGAGAACGTGACGTAAGCACGTCGGAGACATTGCACAAGCTCGTAATTAGGAACGGTTCAGCACGGTCAGTGACAAAACTCTAGGTATCTATATATATTGTAGTTGATATCCTATTATATTGGTTGGTTCTATCTAGTACTGCGGTGTAATCATTCCGTCGTCCTTCCAAATTCCTTCCACTGTTTGGGAGAACCAGAAACATTAACTTCAACTGTATTAATCAACTTATTTTTTAAATAATAATGTACAGTGTAACATCTTAATAAGTACTTAGTTACCTAGAGTGCCTCAGGCCACTCGGTACCGCCACGCACAGTTGTCATAAAGTCAGCATGAGGTACAAACATGCTAACTTTAATGGCACCTTATTACACTTATGAAGTTTAGTTGCAATGCAAGCGAGTTACATTTCCATAAGAACTTCAATAACTACAAAAAATCTGGTGTTTCGTGTTCAAAGTGCTTACAGTAAAAACTTTAAAAGTAACAATTAAAACATTTACATAAAAACATGCTGGACGCGGTTAACGAGGGTGTTGTGCGCGCTCGACATTCAAGCTTACAATCATCACGAGACCAAAATAAAACGTACAACTACTAAAAGCATCCCAAACGAGCAAAAGGAAAACGTGTTAGCGAGGCGGGACCCCAGGACCCGCGCGACCCGCCTCCCTCCGGGAAATATAGAGCCTTCGCCCCGCCCAGTCGTGCCCCGCCCCCGAGCGGTGCGGGGCGCGGGGCGGGGTGGCCGCGCGTGACCCCCCGGGCCGGGACACTTATGGCCCGCGGGGTGACCACCACCGCACCACCGTCCACCGGCTACACGCTAATACTCGTAAACAAAAGTAACACATTATTGATTCATGTTCGAGATTGTACTTATATCACTGCGATGGCAAAACGCTGAGAATCATGATAACGTGCAAGATATTGTTGAGCACCGCTGTGTTGATATCTTGACGACTTGCGTCGGACAGTGATTACACCGAGCACGGATTACAAACATGTTTTGAGTCTACACTTAATTAACTGTATCAAACGCAGATTTCCGCAGATAATTCCACGTAGGTCATCTGAGTCATAACTGAAACAGTGTAGCTCGTAGCGTCGTGCGACGTTCAAGTAAATATTACGATAGTCTGTCTCTGCACAGTCGTGAAGCCACGCAAGTAGTACTGCTAGTGGTGGCCGCGTGAAGGGAACGGTTCGTGACAGTGTGCCGTGTGCTGTGGTCAGTGACTGCGACCCGCGGCCAATGGCGGTGCCGGCTGAGCCCCGCGTTACGCAACCACCATCCAGCTCGCCTGCGATTGGACACCACGCGACGTTCTAACCACGAGAGTACGGCACAGCATGACTGAGCAGCGCCACGTTCTATTTCAATAGCTTTTCATCTATATTATACCTACTGAATCGACGCGTGATGAAGGGTCTGTAGCAGTTTTGCAGAAGTGTATACTTTGGAAATCAAAACCGGCTGCAATTCAGATGGAAATGGCTTTATACAAAGTAAACGATAGTACGGAATTTAGAACACGAGTGTTATTTCACTTATCTTCACAGTTTAACGAACTTGTCCTTCGATAAAGCGTATAAAAACAAAGACATTGTTCGGCGACTCACGAGGCACCGCACCGCGCGCCCGAGATGATTATGCGCATATTAACAAGCAGTAGTTCAGTTTGAGTGGCTCACTGAGCGGCGGGACACTCCTCCACGCGATGACACCCAGAACATTCAGAATTACAGAAAAACATGGCGGTCACTTGCTTGTTTCGAGCGAATTGTTACTTTAGTCGTTTGAAAGAAGACCGCCGGATGTTCCATACCTACTGTACACCTAAAGTATGGTATGGTACACCTAAAAGACAACAAAATCCTTATTAATATGAATTCACTTTTCCCTGTCCTCCGTCAATGCTCCTTCTAGTCCACTGACGAATGCTTCATGTCTTATTCCACCTGTCTCGTCATCTTGTGCCACAACATAGCACTGGAGTGATAGGTACACATCACACATTCATGCTTATTGCCTCATCTTCGTCCTCTGCATACCCTCTCATATTACTCAAACTTCTCATAGTGTTGTGTTAGCAGATGAAAGGAATAAGCTTGATGGATTGTGATGTCACCACCACGAGTGACTGGAAGAATAACACCTCTCCCCCAGATGTTTTTTGTGCAGCAAACTAAGACTATCAAATCAAGGGACTTCGTATTAGTAAATCTGCCAGTCTTGAGTCAGTAGGAACTCCTTTGATAAAGATACCAAAGTTTTATTTAAAACATCTAATCGGTAAAGCCATTGGTCAAATAATTATGACAGTTTTTTTAATTGTCATATTTCACCGATGGCTTTCTAAACAAAGTTGTTTATGCAAAATTTGTTGAATGTGAACTTAGCATGCAAAGCATGTCATCTAGCACACGGTATAGCACTAAGCGAAGCACCAATAGGTATGTGTGGCTCTGAGCGAGGTGAGTGCTCCTGATCAGACAACAACACTGAGTTGTCCGACAATGCACGGATGTGTCGGCGCGGGCGGACAATGCGCGCGTCCCACTATCGCGACACGTTGTCCGACAATTGCGACGTCTGTCGCTCATACATTAGCATTTATCAGTCATTAGCGATGCCTACATTACATGAACTTCAGCCAGCTGTGGGACTCGCGAGTTTCGAAATACTGCTTATTTGATTACTTACATGGATGCGCGGCAGTTAATGGGCTCGGGCTCGTAGTTATCGTTCTATAACTTTATGGCCACCTACGAGCCCGAGCTACCACTCACTCCAGCTCACGTACTGTGTGCTAGCTTTCCTTTCTTACGGGAACTTTAACCAGTTTAGTGTACTCCTATAATGGGTGTTCACTTGTTCAGTTAAATGTTAACCAGTGTTATTTGGAGCCATTAATGGCGGGCTGTAAACCGAGAGCACATGTTCTACAATTCTTATCCTGCGCGTCCGGAGCGGAGCGGAGCGGTGGAGCGGCGGAGCGGAGCTATCTCAGCTTCGGAACTTTAATGTGATATTTATAGTGAAGTATTAGAAGCTTCACGTATTAGTGGTGACTGGAGGAGCGGCCGACGGAGCCGATAACCCGTATTTTATTATTCATATTGTGATAAGAGTGGATAGTGAGGAGAGGACAGATATCCGAACGTGAGGCGATGGGACTGTCGCATAGTGCGCCGGGACAGTTTCCCATGCGCGCGAGTGGCGCCTGCCCGCGCCCCCTCGCGCGCCCCCGCGCCGGGACCTCTCTCTGGCGCCGCCGCTCTTAAGCCACGACAAGTTTCGTTTTTTTGTGGCTCTCGATGTAGAGGTAATTAATTAGGGCGCGGGTTCTCTGTGAGAAAGCGACGCGGCCACTCGGCGACATCGACACCACTCGACAGGATTTGCGAGCGACACTCGCGCCTGCTTGCGTGCACCAGCACCAGCATGCACCAGCATGGGCACCAGCTACGTCCGCGCGCATATAAATCTTAACAACGGCAGTTTGCTTGCCTCTGAGGCTTTTCTGAACTTTAAGTAAAGTAAATAATGAGGTCAAGAGCCGAGGACTTTTTATTTGTACATAATCAATCGATCTCATTAATTAACATTGTACTCACTTTATACCTTTGACAAAATTGTTTCGATCGAAAGACATTTACTAGCTGGAGTGGTTGTTCATGTCCCGTCGGTCAAGCTGTAATGTTAGCTAAAAGCTTTATTATCACTCATCAGACGTCCTCGTCTGGAATGCTATTGTTACAAAGGTTTCGAGTATTTGCGTGCACCTTGCATGTGTCGCGGCGGCGGGCCCCACCCCACTGACTGTGCTCTGTGCACCTCTGCCATTGCGCAACCATCCCTTACTAATGACTCACTTCTACTCGAGATGCGCCGATAAGCCTCCGAAATGAACCCGACGCGTTACGCTGACCACACGGAGCCTTCCGAGCCGTGCTTATTAATAATTCAAAATTATGAGGTGTGCCGTGTGCGTGTGTGAGTGTGGGGCGCTCGTGTTTGGCGCACGCGGTGACGGCGCGAGCGAGCGGGACGGACGACGTCTGTTTGTTGGCTATTAATAACAGAGAAACAAGGCGATCTGAGTGGATTAACACATTAACAGGTCCCGCGACGCAGGAATAAAAGCATTCCCGCCGTGTGTCGGTAAGAAAAAAATAGTGTGAGAGCGGCGCAGGCGCAGCAATTAGTAGTCGATGTAGCGCCGCGCTCGGCGACCGCAGTATTGTATTTACGATCACCGCCACGAAAATAATAATTGTATTCATACCTCCTGCTTAATCATCTACTTATAATTGTTTTATTATGACATCTTCCTACTTATGCGCTTCTTCAAGACTACATAATATTTTAGCAGACAGCACTATCTCAGACTACTTAGACATTCTAATTAAGTACATAATTTATTTTTAAAAAATCTTAAGGCTGGAAGATACAACGTCCTCGTAGGTATGTATGCGATGGTAATGAGCTTAGTTTTAACTTCATTAACATCACCTACGTCGACGTAATTAGTATATGTTGTTAGGAGGATTTGTGTTAAAACACTTGCTTCTGCCTGCGACTTTATTCACCTGGACGTTGTAAGACACTACAAATATTCAAATAACAGTCATATTTTATAAAACTTCTCTGTATATTACGTTCGTAGTTTTGGTTTTAGCTACTAAAATATACAGAGAGTCAGGACTGGTGATGCGGGAGCAAGCGACGTACGCAGTACGTGTGAAAGCAGTTCGTCCTGAGGTCGACACCCGCAGCCTTGGTAGCAATTTCTCAATGCTTTTTCGTTTTTAGTGAAATTAAGAACAGCTGCGTTCCTGCACAGGCTACCTCATGGCAGAGCACTAGCACTTACTGACGCGACAGATGTACTGACGAACGGCAAAACTAAAATAATATAACAGTAGATTGTAAACACACGGTCATTTACACTCACCTAATCATATTTATTTATTTCTATTAAAACTATAGATGACAGGACAGGCTTAAACTTCATGTTTTTCTGTGCACGTTCTAAGAACTATCATAATGCCTATAATAGTATAACAAAATGTAAAAAAAAGGATCACAAAAATATCAATAAGTAGTTGTAAATGGTAATACTACAGTTACAAGCACAGGTTTGCAAAGCAGTCGTCGAGCCACTAAACTATTTGCTTTGTTGAAATTTGACTCTTCTCTCTTCTTAGCGTGTCGATGGCAAATCATCATCATCATCTGCCTAGCCTTTTCCCAACTATGTTGGGGTCGGCTTCCAGTCGATGGCAAATATAACACGAAAAAATTTAGGTAAGTATGTAATATTTTAAAGAATGGATAAGACCATACCCAGACACAAAGATAATTGTAGCATTATGAACTATGTTATTACGCAATTATAAAGTACATTATATTTACATAATTGAAAAGCTAAAAGTCTTAAAATAATAATTATTATTATGAGCCTGTTATGTCCACTGCAGGGCAAAGGCCTCCCCTCCGTCTTTCCAATTTTTCCTGTCTATTGCTACGTCTGGCCAAAAAAAAAAAAAATTACAAGTATATATAAAGGAACTACGTTGATTTTTTTTGTTCTTATAGAGTAGTTTAATTAATCCTAAGACAGCATGTCTGAATTCACTTGGAGAGTAAAAAAGATACGTGAGTAAAATTAAATTGATTTAATAAAGGGAAATATTTAATTTATCCTCTCAAAACTTATTGACCTGCTAATGATGGACACTTTTTAAAATTAATGAACGTCTAATAACTTTTTCTGCTTCTAATAATGCACTTTTTAAATAGTTGAGCCTCTTTTTAACTTTCTGTAATTTTTTGGGGTGCATAAAAGAAAACATGTATTTAATCGAACCTTAATATTATAATTTAATTAGGTATTTAATAATTATCATTATGCGCTGCAGTATTGCTCATCCCCCATAGCAACTAGTGTGATAATTTATAGCCTTTATAGGTACTGACCAGACCGATAGGCAATAACTATGGAAAATTTGAACAGAATCTATCCGGTAGTATTTGTGTGATGCTGGAACATAAATTCATACTTCAAACAGACAAAGGAGAATGGACCGTACTATGGGTGTCTGTCCTGATGCCCAATAGCCATAAGATATATAGGTACCAATAGAAAGAGCTTTTCAAGCAGAATCTTAACCTACCTTCTTATTCTTATCTTCTTTCTTTTTTTGTTAGTCAGTTCGGAGTTATTACTGACCTAAATAGGTGACCACTTGGGCAACGAAGTTTTGGAATATTCTTGGCGTCCAATAGTCATAAGATATACATCAACGAAAAGAGCTTGTTAAGGGGAATTATGTGTCAACGCTATTGCGCTTCAGGGCACATTCGCCCAATCTCCTTTCTAATACTTTATTTTCGGCATTAGAATTGTTCCCAGACCTCGTAGCAATCACTTTTTTCAAAAATATTCTATGTTTGTACAGTTTGGACTTCACTACAATTTTATTTTGTGTACCTACCTATGTATAGATTGTTGTAAGAGTTAGTCTTAAAACAATATTTAACAACAAATCAAGTTTGTGTCACATTAAGATTCCCATTGATTGACAAAAAATATCATAGTACCCTCTAAGTGACTATTAACTTAGGTACTTAGGTAAGCACTCAAAACTACTTGCTACAATTTAGTAAATGATCTGAATTGTAAACCACAATTGGGTTTTATTTTAACAATTCTGGGTAAACACCACGATGTTCTCAAATCAAACGTATCACATAGCGTTCGCTGAGTGTTTGCTAACTATGAGGACAACACCAAGATATGGCTAAGTCCGTCACTGCGGTTGCGGTTGCGCGGCCGGATTTAGTCGGGTTATCGTGAGATATGCGCGCGCGCATTGCCTTTGTCCACCACTCGCGCTATCTGTGCCTACTGCCTACTGCGTGATAGTGTCATCATCGTTGTTTTGATCATCGAGTCCGAAACTTGAAATAATGACTATTAGGCGCAGGTACTAAGTAAGAAAAGCGATTGCATAATTAATATTCTACGAATCTATAGAACGCAATCGATCCCAAAGAAGTAGTTAGTTCCTCTACAACATGTAGGTAAAGTAATCCTTGTCTTTGTTTAGGGAAGTGTCTCAAGCGAAGCGTACAATACCAACATGTTTGATGTGACAACTCTGAGCCACGAGTTAAGGTAAACTTCACACGTTTTCCGCTAATTGTTTACATTGATCAGAACTTCAATGTAAGTATTCCCGTCGTTTGAATCACCCACTATCTGCCCAAGTAGGTACTCACTCTGCCTTTCATAGAATTCAATATTTCATGAGGAAAACTTCGTCACATACAATATTTTTGTTTATTTAATTTGTTATCCTTATAACAGTTGTACGTAAATTATTGTAAGTACCTACTTCATTTTGGTAAGGTTGATTATATAGACATTCTTTATTACTATCGTTTGAAGAATAGGATAATGAAATATCAGAAATGTATCATAATATAACAAATAATAATCTGATGTAAGGGCGGGTTGTTTCACGTCCACTTGACACACCAACCAAAAAAAGCGTTATTATTTGACGTACCGACGTATGTTACGTTAACAGACCGTTTGAAACAAAAATTATAACTAATAATATATTACTAAAAATTGCAAGCAGCTCTGTGTCACATATATATTACTAAAAAAAACAACCGACTTAAAAAAAACACTACAAAGTGAAAAATAACTTTAATTTCGGAAGTCGGTGTCGTTGGTTCCGAATTTTCGTTTTTTGACACCGACTTCCGAAATTAAAGTTATTTTTTACTTTGTATAAGAATAATTACCTAATTTATTATATACTAAAACCTTCCTGAAAGTATTTAGATTAAATTTATGAAAAAATATCAAAATTGGTTCATTCGTTTTTGAGAAAATCGCGGACGTAGAAACATACATACGGGTCGAATACAGAACCTCTTTTTTTGAAGTTGGTTAAAAATTGCCGAATGATTAAAACAAGACCACCTATCTAAAGTAAACGATTTTGTTGATGAATTATCTAGCTGACATCGCCTTGAGACAAAATACTTGCCAACTTTCAACAGACTTACTTACAGAATAGAATACACTTTATTATGTACACCATATATCCATCGGTTGTCAGTCATCGGTTATTGCTTAATTTTAAATACTTCGTACATAATGTAGTATTATAGTCATTTTATTCTCGGTACATCGTCTTCAGATATATTATAATTCTGTACAAAATACTTGTTGTAAAACATTTTAATAGAGTAACTAAGTAGTGTCTTGCCCCATTCTTCTCCATATGAAACTAACTTTTGGAAGGCATGACAAAAGGAAGCAAAGGCACCTACAATCAATTAAAAAGTGCCTTTTAATGTCCTACTTGAAATAAATGATTTGACTTTGACTTAGACCTCTTACCCACATGGACTCGGCGACACTCGGAGTGTTCCGAGCCTGCTCTGTGCGTTAGTCGCGACTGCAATCATTTGATTAAGTTTGGAAATTTATCGACGGGTTTAATTGCGGCGGCGGCGGAAGTGGAGGCGCGGGCGAGCGCGGGGCGGGGGCGCGGAGCGCGGGACGGCGGCGGGCGCGGAACACGGAAAGGCTTTTGAGGCGGCGCGACACAGGCACCGCACCGGCAGGCGAGCGACACACCGGCCGCGAGCGACACACCGGCCGCGAGCGACACAGAACATGCACGGAGCCGTTACGGGTACCTATATGATGCCATTCATACTTAGTTATACATTCTGATATCTTCACTCATTACTGGTGACGTTAGGTAAAATAAAGGTTACATTTACTTTAACAACATACAATACAAATACTTAAAGAAACTGTTATTTATGTCTCGGGATATAGAGTGCTTTGATTTAAGACCTCGTAGGTATTCAAGATGATTAATCTTACGTATTTTAATATAGGTATGGATGAACATAAACTGGAATGTCCAAAAGTGACAATTGATTGATCAAGTTTACCTACTCATTGCATCAATTTGTCACGCAGTCCAGTTTGATGTCATGTGCGTGGAATGTTGCACTCGCTCCCGGTGTGTTCCGTGGCGAGTGTGTCACATAGCGCCGGCGCCCGCGCACCCCCGCACCTCCCTCCCCCGCGTCGGCGACACACGAAATTGATATTGCTCCTAAATTAGGAGCCGGGATGGTCGCCGATGGGACACGCAGATAGCGCTAATGTACTTGTAGTACAAATGTGTCGGCTCTCACACTCTCACACGAGCGCGGAGCGCGGCGAGGCCTGCACTGTGACGAGCGCGCCGCGCACGCGCGTCAGTCAGCTAGTCGTCGCTCCTGCGCACTCACTTAGCTCTCACACCAACATTGTTAGACATAAGGGAATGATGACACTTGAAATTCGCAGTAATTTCTTGACAATTCATATTCTTGGAGATTTTTCATTAAATTGTGATGATAAACACTCGTAGCCTTACTGATTTACTCACACGCATGCTTCAGCATCAAGTTAGGTAAAGTAGTAAACTATCATAATGTGTTTGGTTTTTCTTAATCCTTAGGGAGTCTTATACATTGTGAACTTGAACATTTTCTCCTTCATCATAATTACACGACTACTCACTACTTTATCGGCTATAAAATCTACGCATTTGTGGTTAATGAGAAGAACAATAAATATTGTGTGGTTCTCTGTTATAACAATGAGCGGTGTGGTCTGCACCGCTCACTGGCGCGAGCGCGTGAGGAGTGACCTCATGACGTCACACAACCCGCGGTCACACGCTCCATGTGTTAGTATAACAATGAGCGGTGTGGTCTGCACCGCTCACTGGCGCGAGCGCGTGAGGAGTGACCTCATGACGTCACACAACCCGCGGTCACACGCTCCATGTGTTAGTATAACAATGAGCGGTGTGGTCTGCACCGCTCACCGGCGCGAGCGCGTGAGGAGTGACCTCATGACGTCACACAACCCGCGGTCACACGCTCCATGTGTTAGTATAACAATGAGCGGTGTGGTCTGCACCGCTCACTGGCGCGAGCGCGTGAGGAGTGACCTCATGACGTCACACAACCCGCGGTCACACGCTTCATGTGTTAGTATAACAATGAGCGGTGTGGTCTGCACCGCTCACTGGCGCGAGCGCGTGAGGAGTGACCTCATGACGTCACACAACCCGCGGTCACACGCTCCATGTGTTAGTATAACAATGAGTGGTGTGGTCTGCACCGCTCACTGGTGCGAGCGCGTGAGGAGTGACCTCATGACGTCACACAACCCGCGGTCACACGCTCCATGTGTTAGTATAACAATGAGTGGTGTGGTCTGCACCGCTCACTGGCGCGAGCGCGTGAGGAGTGACCTCATGACGTCACACAACCCGCGGTCACACGCTCCATGTGTTAGTATAACAATGAGCGGTGTGGTCTGCACCGCTCACTGGCGCGAGCGCGTGAGGAGTGACCTCATGACGTCACACAACCCGCGGTCACACGCTCCATGTGTTAGTTCCTCTACCTGCCGCAGTGACACTCTCCTACTAATATAACTGGTGATCGAATTCCGATCGGAATTCACTTTTAAGACGACCGACTTTGGACCGGAGTTTATTTTAGCGAAAATGTAATTATAATCAAATAACAAAATATATTTAAATTATATCGATAAATATTTGTTCATAAAGTGTGGCGCAGTAGCAGTAGCGAACTTCTTTCTAACAGACACAAACAGGACATGCCACGCACTAGTGTCTATTGATTCATGATCACATTTTTGTGATGGCTTCTCTTATGAAATCTATATTTTCTCTTATGGAAAGTCTGAAACATTGGGGTTTTCAAATAGCAGTTGGCATCAAATCTAATCGCGTTCTATCAATCGATTAATATTGATTTAATAGCCGGCACTAAAATAAAGCAATCAATAATTGCATTAATCAGTCTTGAATACTCGTGATCATATCAGCATAGGATCATAAATAAAAATCGCCATACATTGAGCTGCAGCTAGGCTACGCTGTTCGTAGACATTCGTAGCACCGTCGTAGCCGCGTAGAGGCTTTCTACGGCGGGGACGTAGAGTGGCCTCCAGAAGTTAGTTGACATTTTTCCACTTAACTCTGACACCACATTATGATAAAAAATTCTAGTGATCCGAATGTTTGAACTGCTATAACGATATTATTGATTAATATAACTACCTTTGACTTATATTTATTTAAATAATCAAGTACCTAATCCCTTAGCAGTACCTGTTTTTTTTTTAATTTTAAATCAAAATATGGCAACACAGCTGAAGTGGAAAACTGTTAACTAACTTTTTGAGGCCACTGTATGTAACAACATCGTTATAGCTTACTGATGAGTACTATCTTTTTGAGGCCACTGTATGTAACAACATCGTTATAGCTTACTGATGAGTACTATCTTTTTGAGGCCACTGTATGTAACAACATCGTTATAGCTTACTGATGAGTACTATCTTTTTGAGGCCACTGTATGTAGTAACATAGTTATAGCTTACTGATGAGTACTATCTTTTTGAGGCCACTGTATGTAGTAACATAGTTATAGCTTACTGATGAGTACTATCTTTTTGAGGCCACTGTATGTAGTAACATAGTTATAGCTTACTGATGAGTACTATCTTTTTGAGGCCACTGTATGTAGTAACATAGTTATAGCTTACTGATGAGTACTATCTTTTTGAGGCCACTGTATGTAGTAACATAGTTATAGCTTACTGATTAGTACTATCTTTTTGAGGCCACTGTATGTAGTAACATAGTTATAGCTTACTGATTAGTACTATCTTTTTGAGGCCACTGTATGTAGTAACATAGTTATAGCTTACTGATGAGTACTATCTTTTTGAGGCCACTGTATGTAGTAACATAGTTATAGCTTACTGATTAGTACTATCTTTTTGAGGCCACTGTATGTAGTAACATAGTTATAGCTTACTGATTAGTACTATCTTTTTGAGGCCACTGTATGTAGTAACATAGTTATAGCTTACTGATGAGTACTATCTTTTTGAGGCCACTGTATGTAGTAACATAGTTATAGCTTACTGATGAGTACTATCTTTTTGAGGCCACTGTATGTAGTAACATAGTTATAGCTTACTGATGAGTACTATCTTTTTTTGAAGTTTGTATTTTTTATATTTATTATTGACATTACAGTTAAGATTCCATTATTAAGTTTTTTATTGCTAAATGGTCCTGACCTCGATCACGCCTGATAGAAAGATACGAGAAGATGCCTGTTCACTCTTGCTTTGAAGGCAGGGTTAAATGTGGGAGGGAACACTTTGGCTGTGCGCATAATACACGTGGAGGAGAAGCGCTGTGTGTGGTCGGGATATCAAACAATTGTGCAAGGTGACAGGCAAGCAACATTACGCTGATGAGCCAGGCTGTGAAGCGTAGCCACCAGCGTCTCGTCGCCTATGAGCCTTATAGCTCTGCGTTCCACCGAGTCAATTTGTTTATTTTTAGGAAATTTGCAATGATGACTGATGAGTTTGAGCATTCTATAATATTAGTCCACTTTTTGTTTCCAAATAACTGTGGATTATGTATTAATTTTTAAGCAGAGCGATTAGAACACATAAGAAAATATAAGTGTTGGTCTTAAAGAGAACCTCATTGGAGATCACATTATAAAACAGCGGACAAGTGTGTGTGTTGTGTACCGCTCACCAGTATGTAGTGTGTGTATGTAGGACACGTGTGTGTGTTGTGTACCGCTCACCAGTATGTAGTGTGTGTATTTCGGACACGTGTGTGTGTTGTGTACCGCTCACCAGTATGTAGTGTGTGTATGTCGGACACGTGTGTGTGTTGTGTACCGTTCACCAGTATGTAGTGTGTGTATGTCGGACACGTGTGTGTGTTGTGTACCACTCACCAGTATGTAGTGTGTGTATGTCGGACACGTGTGTGTGTTGTGTACCACTCACCAGTATGTAGTGTGTGTATGTCGCCAATTCACCGCACTTAACATTCCCCAACTATTTGTGGCTCTTACTATAACAGCAACACGGCATTCCACACCGAAGATGAAGCCGCTCGACTGAGTTTACGAATCGAAATATCTTCTCATTACTACAAATGATAGTTAATTACACTTATTCAGAAGTGAGTGTAGTGGTAATATAGTAGGTAATTACTCATTCTAAGGCTCAGTGACACTGACGGAATGGAATTCGGTTTATATAAAAGGCCTTCACGTGGCTCACGTGTTGCATAATATATTCTGAAGTACGCATTAGGCCTACAGGCCACTTAAAATATATCTCACTTTAATGTTGATATATTTTTAAAATAAACGCCTGGTATGGGGAAGGTCATATTCGCAAATGTGTACCTATATGTGTGCCTTGCGGCCGACTGCTCGCATGACGGCTATCAACGTAATAGTGTTATCATTATCACGTAGATAAGATTAGATGGATGCGATTAGATCGCGATCGGTTGTCGCGGACTAAATAACTCGCAGAAACAAGACAAATTGTCCGACATAGGTATACATAATATTAAACATGTGACCGTCATGTTTGTAATACGAGTATTCTGAATTGTGATTAAAGTTGAATGTTTGAAAAAGAAGGTGGGAAGTGAGATATAAAATAATATTGTAATTAAAGAATGAAGTTCATGTTTTTGTTTCAATTTTAATAAATACTTAAATAATGAAGATCATTATTATTGAGTTGTATGGTTAAGGTTTTTATACGCTAATACAATGTTCCGCTTAGTAGGACAGTTTCCCGGCGTGGGGCATGCAGTTGTGGTCATTTTCCATATGACATGCACGAACGCCATTATTAATTGGTTTCTAAGGTTTTTTTTTTGGAATTCGTATGTTAAGATTTTAATAAGGACTATGTTTAGTAGTGAATGTATACTGACAAGCGAGATAGGTTCATGTTACGTTAACAGTCAGCTATTGTAGTAGGACCATTCGGTAAACATGTATACTCGTATTATAGTAGATTATTCACTAAGGGGATAAAGCAGTGTCTTAAATCACGGGTGCTATTTTGAATCCCGTACGCAACGAAGGAATCTAGGGCTCCCGAGCGCAGTGAGGGAGCTCTGTTCGTGAAAGAGAATCCTGAGCACACCGAGGGATTCTAGCTCGCTCTTGAGCGAGCTAAATCCCTCGACATCTTTATCCCCGAGGAGAATGCACTACTTTTCGCACCTACTGCGAGGTAAACAAAATCAATTCGATTTCGAATATGTAGCTTATGAAACTGTTAAATAACCGGGGAATACCTAATTATATGCAGTTTCATACACAATTGTATCTAAACTCATCCAATTTTATCAAAAATACAAAGATAATAACGTAAATATGACGCCCAAATTCAACATTCTAATGCGGGGGGGACTACGCGCCACATCAACCAATTAGCTTTTGCGATGACATGCCACAATTACCGCCACAGATGACGTAGAAACAGCGGTTGGGCGAGTCATTATTCAACAGGCCATTTATAAAAAAAAAGTTCTTTTATTGATGTAATTAGATTTATTTTACTATAATATTTCTATTAAGTTGCGAAATTAAATTATTTTGTTCGTCAATGACAACTAAAACCTATGAATTGAGAACTCTTTGGCCGAGCTGTACATTATTAGTTTATATTTTTTGTGTTAAATGTATCCATACCACATTTTAATCAAATGTGATATGGCTACTTTCGAGCCCGCTTAGTCGAATTTGTCGACAAACGGTTCACCTAAATAATGAAATGATGGCTATCAAACTCAGATCATTATCCCCTGCAGCACAGGTTCCACCTAGCGTGGGGGTCATTGATCAAATATCTGTGCACTTGTAAGTCCTACGCTGTAAATGCTGCGCATACCTACTCTGTACATTACTTATGGAAATAAATAACTTATTATTATTTCTTTTATTTATCAATTTACATATCTAATTACATTTTTAAATATTTCTTAAAATATAAAAAATAAGTATAAAAAACATTTTTTGGTGGTGGTTAGTGCAGGACTATTGCAGTACATAGGAAAAAAATATATTGGGCTATGGGTTTTGGTTGGCTATAGTGAATCGGTAACCTTGAACTATGGAAGGACTATGTCCCCTGCCTGACCAATGATAATATAATATTCACAGATAAAATGGCAGGGGGTGACTTGCACACTCAGTAATGGGCCCCCGAAAACGGTCGCTAGCACATAGTGTCGTAGCAACAAGGGGGCAACATGTCCTGAGGTGCTTATGAGGAGTGGAGCGGTATTCCACAGCTATCAGGACAATCCCGGAAGTATGGTCAAGATCCCTACCAGCATCATACTGGAACACTTCCTTCCTCCGAGCACGTTTGCTCTTGCGAATCTCCACTCAAGCCGACCAATAAAGCCAAGAATGTGGTGGGAGTTCTGTTCCTCGTCATTGTTCACTCCAGCCGGCCAATAAAGGCAAGCCAGAGGTGAGGAACAAGACTTCTCCGGAGAGATAGAGTCCGTGGGGTCGCCACTGCCCACCAGCTCGCCACATGCTGCCCTGCGAGTTTCCATCTCTCTTGGTCTGGCTCCTCACCCTAGACCTGTTCCGACAAGGAAAACTCTTCCGGCACATGCCTAGAGTTCGGAACGCGCAAGCCCCACCACGACGTCAATGTAGAGATACGGCAGTCGGGTTATTATTATTATCAAAATGTCAGCAGGATCGTGTCCTCGGCGGCGGTCAGCAGAACTAGACGTTACTAGTAATGAATAACTAATGACGCGAACTGTCAGCGGTAGCACACGGGAAGCTCGCGAGACGGCGACGACCGTGTAGGTGCGCGCGGTGGCCACGACACCCCCTCACACCCCCTCACACACCCCGCGACATGAGGAAGCAACCAAACGTCTATAACGAGCGTCAACATTACCCGACGCTTGTCCCATATTAGCCGACACATGTCACAACATCTCACAGAACGCGCTGATAGTACGCTTATCATGTGTTAACGATATGTGATCGATATCAGAATTTTTATCGTAACCCCGAGCGAGTGGGAGCATCTTACTATCATATGCCATGTTGTGCATGTCTGCTACTGAGTGAATGCAGCTCTCTCTATTGTCAATACTAAAATAACAAAATCACTGGGTATTCGTTATAGCAATTGTTTCAGTTTTTCAGAATGCTCTTTTGAGGTGCAGAAATCCTTGTCATATTACAAGTATATATTCTATTTATAGTGCGTGTCGACTACATATATTACAAGTACATATTCTATTTATAGTGCGTGTCGACTATATTACAAGTATATTATATTCCGTGCACTATCAGGTAGCAATTTCACCTCACTATTACTTGTCACACACATTTGTGGTAAGTATCTGCCTCTCGTCCACAGAACACAGCACGGAGCTAGTCTCAAGTGCGGTGTGGTGCGCATGCGCAGTCAGTCGGCGCCGACCACTCACTCTCCGGCTGTGTGTAAGTGCACTTTACTCCACTCACTGTCTACCCGCGTGTTCTGCGTCACAACATGGCAGAAGGTACTCTGTAAGTACCTAAACAGTAACATTTCAAAATAATGTTTGTGAAAGTTGCTTTCTTACTTTCTAGATTATGATCGCCTGGGGGTTTGTCATTAGTTTGTTGTTAGTGTTACTGAAAGATAGCCCTTATCCCATTTGCTCTCTCTAATTCTGTGCACTAATCGAACAAGTTTCTGATACTATACTCTCTTGACAACAGCCCCTCGCCTCGCGAAGCGCATGACGTTACACTCTAAAATAATAATGTGACGGTAGGTCTTGAGAATACTGACATCTTTGCTGATCAACAGGTGTGGGAGCTGTGCTAGTAACTGTAATAGAACTCTGTCAGTTCACTGCTATGAAACCCTACCCAAACGATTAACTGGTATTAGGCCTATTTTTCAATCTTCAGATAACTTTTATTTGAGGATTAAAAATTGCAATTTCATAGCTTTTGCAAAGAAAATCTGTCAAACCGCCACATTTTTTCTTCATTTAAAGGTTACCCGACGATGGACAAATCAGCCCAAAAGGTTAAGTTTTTATCCCTACTGAACAAATGTATGCATTATTCCCGGCCATGTGTTACCTGTATGCAAGAGGAACATGACAGACAGACTTTCATATACTCGTACATAATGTTAGTTGGGATTAACATTTATTTCACAAGATCCAGATGTTTTGTCAGTAAATAACATATTAAATGACAGAATTAGCATTGATGTGATGAATATTAAATAGTTTAAGAATATTGATTTTAGAAACTGTATTAGATAATTTTTTCCCACGAAGACGTCGATAGTAGCCGCGTCCTGTGTTCAAGGATCACAGCTGAACACAACTATACTTAGTTGTGTTCTTGTTTATACAATACTATTTAAATGGTATATTTATTATGATTATGTATGCACATTAAATAAATATTCAGCATTGTGACTTTAGTAAGGTTGTTGGAGGCAGCATGTACCGAGCGGTCCACACTGCAGAAGACCGCATGAGACGCGTCGCATGTGCTCGCCATCCTGAGCAGTGAGGGAACCGCGAACAAGATTGTGGCTTTCAAACTAAATTCAGTAGAGTGACGACAGAAAGCAAAGCATAGTCGATCTTAGTTCAAAGTACACTTTGTAAACAAGCGTACTATAAATTGAACGCTTGGAAACATGCTGGTCCTGATCCATAGGACAATCTAGAGTCTAAACAAAATCAAATTGATTGCTAACTTAATTATAAAATTTATTCTTTTTGACATTGATTGACAATCATTCTGTAATTACTTTAACTCACATCCTGACTTATTAATTGTTAATATTTTTAATGGAAATCGTCTACTTTTACAATGTTTGTAAATATGTCAGCACGATGTATATCAATATGTCATGGTTTAATTTTCAATTATTTTACCTATTGTGGTTTAGTAATTTTATTTTAGGTGCATCGTCTTCACATATTATTATTTATTTAATGTATGCAAAATATTGTAAAACATTTTAAAAGAGTAACGGTGGAGTTTCTTGCCCATTCTTCTCCATACGAAAAATACCTTTTGGAAGGGGCGACTAGAATCAATTCTATTTTTTATTGTAATTTTTGACGTTCAAAAGTGCCTTTTATGTGCCTATTTGAAATAAATGCTTTGACTTTGAAAGGTATTTCTGTGCCTACTTTGATCGCGAGTATATTGCAGTAATAAGGAATACAGAAGTATTAATCAACTCAATTGTGATATGTTCAAAACGTTCTGCTAAAGTGTCGCGAGTGACGAAGAAAGGCTAGCGTTCCACAAACCACAAACACCGGCGAGTGGCTAATATAACGGTCAATCTAAGAGGATCACAACAGGCGGCTTCGAACTGGCTAAGATACCACTAATACAAAACCTTACAAGTTAACATATCGCAGTTTAACTGGCGAAATAAATAGGTTGTGAACTGGAAACTAAATAATATCGCAAGCTCGAGTTAGTACAGAGTGGGACAACTAGAAACAGTGGAGTGTAAACATTAACGACGATGTTCACACGTTGACTTACTCTAGACTAGTGACGTCATCTTACTGACATTCTTCAGACACACTTACTATTATAACTAAGCCCACGTTAGTAAGTGGGTGGAATCCGTAGTATCTATTTATTATTTATTTTATTTTTCATTTAGTATGCCTTTCATATCGAAAAGATAATGATTGTTTTTATCAATTCTTATGAGCGTGGACAAAACTTTACAGAAGCTTAAATGATGATAAATAATTAAAAATTGTAATTTTTACTCATTTGAAGCAGTTTGAGATAATTGTATAGAATGCTAATGTTTGTGCTCCTAATGGGGTTTATTTATCGTCAGTCTCAATGTCTATACCTACCCATAGTTTAACTAAACGTGAATAATTCTCGAGAGCAACTTATTAAATAACGTTAATTAATGACATTTTCAAGTACAAGAGCGATTGATCGTAACGTGATGATAAGTGATGTGATTTATTTGCTAATGAACCTGCCGCGAGTAACTACTACAGATGAGCTTGACATAATGATATCTCTTGTCACAATATGTAACTACTACAGATGAGCTTGACATAATGATATCTCTTGTCACAATATGTAACTACTACAGATGAGCTTGACATAATGATATCTCTTGTCACAATATGTAACTACTACAGATGAGCTTGACATAATGATATCTCTTGTCACAATATGTAACTACTACAGATGAGCTTGACATAATGATATCTCTTGTCACAATATGTAACTACTACAGATGAGCTTGACATAATGATATCTCTTGTCACAATATGTAACTACTACAGATGAGCTTGACATAATGATATCTCTTGTCACAATATGTAACTACTACAGATGAGCTTGACATAATGATATCTCTTGTCACAATATGTAACTACTACAGATGAGCTTGACATAATGATATCTCTTGTCACAATATGTAACTACTACAGATGAGCTTGACATAATGATATCTCTTGTCACAATATGTAACTACTACAGATGAGCTTGACATAATGATATCTCTTGTCACAATATGTAACTACTACAGATGAGCTTGACATAATGATATCTCTTGTCACAATATGTAACTACTACAGATGAGCTTGACATAATGATATCTCTTGTCACAATATGTAACTACTACAGATGAGCTTGACATAATGATATCTCTTGTCACAATATGTCTGACAGAGACACAGTGAGTGAGTGAGAGAGTTCAGAGCGAAAAACACAACGAGGTAGCGCTGACGGCCCAATCCAAACACTGGGGCTATAATAGCCCTTTTATGCCCATCTTCTAAAATATTCAAAAGAGTCTGCGCTGTGGCTAAATCTAAATTAATAAGTAACAAAATTAGTATGTCTAATAATAAAATAAAAACTGTGTGGCAAGTAATTAACAAAGAAACTGGAAACACAAAACAGCGAGATCAGAATGAGTTGTCTATAAAAATTGATAATGAAACAATTTCAGATAAGTTAAAAGTTGCTGAGACACTAGAACATTTCTTTACCAACATACCAATAGAGGTTACAAAATCTCTCCCCTCATCACCTATGTTAGCTGAAGCTCTTCTTAAAGAAAACTTTAATAAGGATATTCCAAGCTTTGAATTCAAGCCCATTTCTGTTGCCACAATTAAAAAAGCGTTTAAAAGTCTTAACATAAAAAACACTGAAGACTTATGGGGGATTTCTGTTAAGGTTCTCGAAGATATTATTGACACAATTGCCCCTGCCCTAACAGGCATATTTAATCAATGTTTAGACAGCGGTACGTTTCCTGACCTTATGAAACATAGTAAAGTAGTACCAATTTTCAAATCGGGTAGTAAGTTTGATCCCTCCAATTATAGACCTATATCTGTGCTACCAGCATTGAGCAAAATCTATGAAAAAATCATGCTGGACTAGATGTTGTCACATTTTAACTCAAATGGGATTTTACATAGTCGCCAGTTTGGTTTCACGAAAGGTAGGTCGACGACTCATCAGTCACATTTTGGAATCCTGGGAGAAGTCCCAGGATGCAATTGGCATTTTCTGTGACCTCTCAAAAGCGTTTGACTGCGTTGACCATAATACACTGCTCTGTAAATTATACCATTACGGAATTCGTGGACAAGCTGCTGATCTTGTTCTTTCCTACCTATCAAAACGGCAGCAAAAAGTAAACGTTAACGGGGCGACGTCATCGGGGTCTCTAGTTAAGATGGGCGTGCCTCAAGGCTCAATTCTTGGCCCTTTCTTATTTCTAGTATATATTAATGACCTTCCTTACATGATGGCTAACTTATCGGATATCATTTTATTCGCTGATGATACTTCCCTTATTTTTAAAATAGATAGAAAAGATACGGATGTCTTACATGTCAACGATAGTCTGGCTGTTCTTTCGAAATGGTTTGCAGCTAATAATCTTTTACTTAATGCGAACAAAACTAAATGTCTTAAGTTCTCATTACCAAATGTACCTCAAGTGGATCTGAATTTAAAACTTGATGGCAAAAAACTAGATGCTATTACGGAAACTGTATTTCTGGGAATTACTTTAGATTCAAAATTACAATGGGGCGCACACATTAGAGCTCTTTCAGGTAGATTAAGTTCAGCTGCATATGCAGTAAGAAAAATAAGGCAGTTGACAGATATAGCCACAGCTAGGTTAGTATACTTTGCATATTTCCACAGTATTATGTCTCATGGTGTTCTGCTGTGGGGATCGGCAGCTGACGTAGATTCAATTTTCATTTTACAAAAGAGGGCAATCCGCGCAATATATAAAATGGGTCCTCGCGAGTCTCTTAGAAACAAATTTAAAGAAATTGATATACTAACTCTGCCTTCTCTTTACATTTTAGAAAGTATTTTGTATGTTCGCAAAAACTTAGGACTTTTCAAAATAAGAAGAGATTTCCATAATATAAATACACGCAGTAAAAATGAAATTGTGATACCTAAATTTAGACCAACTAAAACTAGCAAGTCATTTCTTGTAAACAGCATCCGTTTTTATAACAAGTTGCCAAAGTCGGTTACAGAACTTAGCGATGGAAAGTTCAAAACCCTCATCAAACGAGTCCTTATCAAAAAAGCATATTATAAGATTAAAGACTACGTTGAAGACAAAGTAGTTTGGCAATAATTCATTCTGCACATGTGGCTTCCCTGGCACCTTTTTGACGGCATAAGTTCTACGTAAATGTCTATTAACTGCTCTCAAATTACGATGTTTATTTTTTATTTGTACATACTTCTATGACATAATCTTTTTATTATTTGACATTATATACAGACAATTTTAATTTTTCACCTCTTTCTTAGTTGAAATGGCAATCATATCTCTTGGTTTTAGTAGATTTTTATATTTTGTTTATCCTTTTGATACATCCTTATTTTGTAAATGTGAGGACTTTGTAAGCCTTGTAGACTTTAGATCTGTAGACCATTTTTTATTTTATCAAGTACCTGGTACTTGTTGGCAGGCCTACGCTGTCCTCCCATACCTACTGTAACTCGAAAACATTGTAAAAGCCAATTATTTTTAAAAGAGTAACCATGGAGTTTCTTGCCGGTTCTTCTCCATAGGAAACGACCAATTGGAACCGTGCACCTAGCTTCTGACGTTTCATAAGTGCCCATGTTGGTTTATGTGAAATAAAAATATTTTGATTTTGATTTTTGATTATGTTAAAGTTGAAAATAAATATAGTTACGATAATAATATAATACTTCCCAACTGTTTATATGCTCTAAATAAAGAAAAACGTTTACTTTCTAGAACCTAAAGTATGCTAATTAAATGATTAATTCAAATCGTTCGAGGTCACGGCGGCGCGGGGGTCTGGGGGTCTACTCCCTAAGTCCGTCAACGAAGTGAACGGCCCGTCCGACAGTAGCCCGATACGTCGGACTGAACCCTACTCCCTAACGATTTCGGATTCATCAGTTTCAAACGGAATCATAGACAATATTCGTGAACGAAGGACGCATGGCGATAGAGTTGCGTTATTTTACCGGTCGATTACCGGTTTACTCATTTTGTAGTTTTTTAGCTTATTAAACAAAAATTAATACTTTTGTCGTTAGAAATTGACAACATATTTTAAAATATACTTTTTATTATGTCTTAAATATAGAATTGAATTATTTTTGCCATTTTTGTCCGGAAACCGGCATCATCCTGTTGATACCTTTGCCTGTTTACTTTTTGAAGGAAATTTTCAAATGAAATGTCAAAGTATAGTATAGCACGGGTTTTTCTATGGCTATAGTAGGTACGATGTTGATGCTATGCATTTAAAGAAGTGACTTTAAAAAAGTTCATATACTTTGTCAGCCGGGAAGTTTTCTGTATTCTAATTAGCTTTCCATTCCATGGTTAATTGTGTAAAATGTCCCCAACCGCTGCAGCAACTCACTGGCAAATTGAGGCCCTTCTCGATTTTATGGGTGAGAACAAAGAATTGGCTCGCGGATTATTGAGGGGTGCCGACGGGAGAGTTCGCTCAAAATGGCTGTGGGAAAACCTGTGCAACTCCCTTAACTCAATGGGAAGTTGCACTGAGTCCGTCGAGCAGTGGCAAAGAGTGAGGATCCAAAAGTAAACAAAGACCACAGTAAATGGGTGGGACGGATTGGTAATACAGCTCAATAAGTTGCAGAAACTTTAATATGTCCTTACTTTCATTCTTGGATCAACACCACTTCGGCGTATGTGTTGAAGCAAAAGAGGTATTAAATCCGCACATACGTCTTCGAATAACTCCCGAGTGAGCCTATAGTTCCCTATGAACTCAACGTCGGGAATACTCGCCAACCTAAAGTTTTGGCGTAAATAATATCGACGTTGCCTCCGCTCTTCCTGTAAAGCTTCTTCAATCAATAAAAAAGCAGCCATAGTTTGAAATTATTTTATTTTAGTAACTTTCGTCGATAGCACGAGAACTATTTTGATGTCGTATCAACTGACGTAAGTATCCGTCAAAACCAGTGTCATGTTCAACTGTTCGGACGGGCAAAAACACATTGGGAGTAGGGACAACAGTCAAATCGCGTTGTCATTCATTCTTCGCTCGGACCCCGAGCGATTCATCCGTTCGTAGGTCATAGGGAGTAGGAAACGCCCGTAACGAAGCCCGAAGCGACGGACTTCGTGCTTAGGGAGTAGACCCCCTGGGCCGGGGGCCGGGGGCCGGGGGCCGGGGGCCGGGGGCGGTGGGGCCCAGCGTGGTTCTGATCAAGTAACAAACATTAATCACGTTATTATAAAACACGTTAGCGTGCTATCGCATGATGATATCAGATGGCAATCATCTCACGAGATACGCAGATTATTATCATCAAATAATAATAATCTCAGAAACGTACAGATCTGTGGAATTTAGAATCTTTTAAAAACATGCCTAGCATTACCTATGAGTGGTTTATCTGATAATGTATTATACCTGCCGAGTGAGATCGTCTCCTAACATACGTAACACCGATAACACAAACTGGACTACTCGGAGAGAAAAACTAGCTACTCATTCATTATTAGCTTAACTCGCGGCTTTGTCCGTATCATGTTCTTAATTCTTCGAGATGACTATAAACGTGGCTATTTAAAAAATATAATAATTAAGTACGATTATCGAAATATAGAATTTTGCCATTCAATAAACAGTCTCTGTTTAACCAAACTAAACCAGGTTGACTTTTAATATCTAAAAATCATTGCTGACAAATATCAATTGCTAACAAACATTGAATTAATTATTTATTTATTTATTAAAACTTTTCGCACAAAAAGGTACAAAGGCGGACTTAATGCCTAATTATATTATATAGTAAACTGTTCGGGAACTAGAAGTAGACTTGTCTGTTATCTTACCGGTCAACATGGAACATGCACAAGTTAACGTGTTTGTTATTGTTATGACGTCAACTGACGCTCAAACTCCTGAGTAGGTACAATGCATATTCTACATTAAGGGGACTACATGACCTAAAGCGCGGTCGGACTGCATAGAGAAAAAAGAGAAGCGCGATGACACAACGCTGGTAATTTATTGCAAAATATGAAGCAATTATCTATTTACAAAAATCTATTGTTTGGACTAAAAAAATAAAACTCTAGTGCTTTAGTATGTTACTTGTAGAATAATCTGACAAAGAATCATAATGATTGTAGGTATATTAATATGGTTTTTATCGTAAAAAGAAAGTTTTTAGAGGTACCTACATTCATGATTTTTTCTATCGTATCAATTTAGTTGTATTATGTTTTCAACACGCTATCTACCTAGCATAACTGCATATATCCTGAAGAATATCATATATTATTCTGATTTTGTTTACTGTAGTGTGTAGTCTTTAGTTGTTTTTCTAAAAGTTGCGTTTAGGTCCTGGTAAGCCCCTTAACATATTAATTTACTTTTAATATCTGACATACTGGAAATATTTTATAAAATCTGTTTTGTGTTTCTTCTGTTAGACAAAATGAAAGAGAAAAAAAATAACGCAAAATAACGGAGAACAAGAAATAATTATAGTGATACATAATTCGAACAGTGACGTATTGCAGCTGGTTCGTTGAAAAGACATCAACGCGCGCCGCGAGCGATACGGAACATGATCGCCTCATTGAGCTTACTTACAGCAGTATAATGCAGCTTGAAATTGCGTTTAGAACTAATGGTTACTTTATATTCCTTTATTATTCGTCCAATTTTAAGTTGAAAACCACACCAGTTAAAATGACGTTGAAGGAGTTGTTAGAACTTTGCAATAGCCTACGGATGGTTTTGACGTTCATAAAAAATAAGTAGACAGAAAGTAATACACTTAATTTAGTTTTTGTTGATGCCATCACAGTTATTGTTAGACGAGCATGGCTTATCTTTTTTGATAAAAAATTCAATTCTATTCGTTTTTCTCTTTACAAATTATTGTTATGTGAAAAAAAAACAGATTTAACTGTTGTTGACTTTTTAGGTTTTGTGGTTAAGTAATAATAGCCGCACGGGTCGATCGATCAGGTTAAGCTACGCTTACCGCGGTTGGTCCGTGGATGGATGACAATTTTTACATACCAAGACACTCCGTGCCTCGGAAAGCACGTTAAGCCGTTGGTCCCGTCTGTCATTCGTAGATCTTTTACAGTGGTTAAGGGTTGCCAGAAACCCGAAAGTCTGACAATCAGTCTTACCAAGGGGTATCATATTACCCAGTAACTGGGTTGTGGAGGTCAGATAAGTAGTCGCTCCTTGTAAAATACGGGTATTCAGCTGCATCTGGTTAGACTGGAAACCGACCCTAACATATATGTAGTTAGGAAAAGCCTAGGCAGATTGATTAGCTTTTTAGGTTTTCGCAACAAAGTTATACCAATCTAATTTCAAATCAGTATAACTTAATGTGAATTAAAAGAGTTTTAAGTCGATACGTCCTCGTCCGTGGTTCTACATCAGCTCCATAGAGAATATACATAATATAGTCTTTGATCACCTCCCAGCCCCACGCGCACACAATAGATGTACCTACTACTAAGTGTGTCATTTACATAATTCCTAGAAGTGGCTCCTCGCAGTACGGATTACCAAGAGAGTGTAGTTCAATGAACACCATTTTTTCTGGGAAGAGGATTATCTGTATCACCACAACACAGGCTTTGCATGCAAACGGGTAACACTTCCTAGTATCTGATCCTGGAGCCAGGGTTCCTGGACACTACGACGCGTGGGAAACGAGTTCATGCAAAATAATTGACCTTTGTTGTGAAAAAATTGTCTTGGTACCTCCTCAGTAAGTGGTTGTCTATACTAACATTAGCTCTTCCATTATCTTCATCATGGTTCGGTATATCTATTTTGGAACTATGAAGGAGGACGATGATGACACGACTGCCTGCTAGCTTCACTGAATACTTCGGTGATCGTCAGCGGGGAGCCATGTCAGCAACTATATGTTCAGTGCTATCAACGGCTTCATTGATAATGTTCCGCCGATTAACTCGTTTGGTTACGTTTGGTAATTACAAAAGTTACGACATCCTCACGATAATGATTATAAATTCTGAAAGCTTTCATGTAAGTATGTAACTTGATATTCTAGTTGCACCTGTACGGTGTACGATCTAAATTGCGTAAGTAATCAATAGCTTCATAAAATCGTCTTAGAATAGTAAACGGTCACAATAAAAACTGACTTCGCTAACTATTCATCCGCAAGCAAACACATATTTGAAATACCTGTGCGATTAGTTTGTTGTTAGTCAGTGCGAGAGAATGTTACCCGACATAATTGGGTACTTCTAAGGGCAAACTGTTCACAGCTCACGAAGGAAAAAAGGTTTGTTGGGAACGTATATATACAACAGCACGAGCCAAGCGGCGACGTTGCGCAAACGTGACGCAGCCCTTGCGGCCCCGCCCCGGCCCCCGCGGGCCCCGCGGGCCCCGCGAGCCCCGCGGGGTGCGCGTCGTCGTGCATTGTCCACGGCGCACTTATTGAGCTATCTGACAGGCGGAGCTCGGCTAATTGTTTGTGTGACAGAGACCATCTTACCCCTGAACCATGAGTGTGACAGAGACGCAACACAACCCTATTAATCCCCCTATAAATAACCCGGCTCCTAATGCCGAGGCGCCACGCTTTTTTAAGCAGAGTGCGACCGAGCCGACGCGATACTTGCGTCCAGTATGGGCTCCACTCGGGGGCCGATAACGCAACGATAAGTGGATTAAACAATGAATGCCGGTGACTAGGTAGGTATGTGTGGCGGGCCAGGGCTATTGTCCGCCGGTTATCTGCCGAGTGCCGACAGC
Organism: Hydraecia micacea; assembly: GCA_914767645.1. NCBI lineage: Eukaryota > Metazoa > Arthropoda > Insecta > Lepidoptera > Noctuidae > Hydraecia > Hydraecia micacea. Next base: position 20,579,544 of record OU611779.1, read on the forward strand.
ATTCGAATCAATTCAATATTAATGGAACGTTTCAGATGTGTGCTCTACTAAGTGAGTACTTACGTAGGTAAGCATTTTTCAATTTAATCTCAAGTTAAATTAGTTTCGAATCAATATCTAAACTAATATTATAAAGAGAAAAGATTTGTATGTTTGTTTGTTACGCTTTCACGCTAAAACGATTGAATGGACTTAGATGAAACTTGGCACATAGGTAGACCATGACCTGGATTAGGACATAGAATACTGTAGGAATTTTCCCCCGATATTCTTATTGGATCGAGACTTATGCGTGTGAAACCGCGGGGTGCAGCTAGTTTTTCTATAAATTTGGAGCCGTATTGTGCAGTAAAAATGTCTCTTTTAAATTCGCTTTAAGAATCTTAAGCGTAGAGTAAAGCAATAATATCGCGAGCCGGTCCGCCCGGACACTCATCTACAGGTACTCATCGCGCGCAAAACAAGCTCCTCACATTTATATACCTACTCACGGCATTACGAGCATCGCAGTTATCATTTTACGAGGAGTTTATTGGCTCCAGTAGATAGCCGCTAGATAGAACAGCTGTAAGTTAACAGACGCGAAGTCCAAACAAAAAAAAAAAAAACAGACAAATTAGCCGATATTTCATTTTGTCGTCAGCGGTCATTTGTCAACATCGAGTCATTTATCAAGAAGGCTGGGTCGCGTTAGAGGGCTGGGCGACTAAGTGCGAAATGTTCCCGGTCGTTCCACAGTTTTTTGTTTGGTGACGAGAGCTTAATCCGATGACGAGGGACGGCAAAAAAGACGACTAATGGTTCGCGCTGATGTATCAATGACAGTGGCGCCCCCCGCGCCCCGCCCCGCACGCCCCGCATACCAACAAACAAACAAACACTCATCATGTCCCCGCGCGGTGTCACGATGATACTCGTAATGGACACCTCCGCGCCGCGCCGGTGAGGGCGCCACTGACAGTTGCACTACTTCGTGTACAGGCGGAGTGAAGTTAGATGGTCGGTCGTACCTTACGCCTTGGAGGATATGGGATGGAATTAATATTGGCAGGCGCCTGCTTTGAGAATACGATGCTTCGTGTACACCATTACTGATTAGCACAATCCACTAGTATCGATGTTGGTAGGGATATCTTAAATCCGCTATTAAATATCTTAGACAGTACATAACTGTGCAGTCACTGACAGTAAGGATCTGCATTCTTCATGGTTCTACATGGGGTTGCTATCGACCGAACCGATTGGTTCCAATGTGATGTTGGTGCTAATGGTAGTCACCTATATTCATTTATTGGCATGGAGATTGTTGCAATTGAAGTGACTCTTCCTAGGATGCCACAATATTTGCAATGGTCTGGTCGAGTGTGCGAACAGGGTTAACGCAAGGTACATATACAAATTAACAGGTCATAATAAAGTATGAAGTAAAACGAAATGTTTCCAAGTTTCGCACAGAGCCCTTGCTCTGTGCGAAACTTGGAAACATTTCGTTACTTGCCTTCAAGTTACATCATTATAGTCGTATATAAGTTAAAAAAAATGAATCATTGAGAACGGCACCTTTAGGACTCGCCGACGTATCTGTACCATAGTCGATTATCTGTTAGTGATCAGTAGCGATCGTCCGGTGTCGTGCGGTGACGTCCGGCGCCGTGCGGGGTCGCCGGAACTATGCGGATATCGTAAATTTGTCCAATGTCCGAGAGTCCCAATGTTTCGCGTTTTTTCTGCACGGTTACCTGCGCGCGCGGCGCCGGCGACACGTCACCACGACTCGAGGCGTTTATTGCCGTCTGTAAGTAGGTCAGAAGGGTTGCAGGTAGCCGGCGCAGGCGCAGGCTACCACTCCACCGCGATGACTTCATGACGTGTCGCTGATAACAGCCCGCTGCTGATTACGCATCAATTAAAACGAGTATCGATCGGGGACAGTCGGGGATCGGTAGTAACTAGTTAACTAACTTGAATAAATACTAAATGCAAGCGACTAAGTACTAATGGACCGTAACTATTGATTCCCTAAAACTGTACTTTCTCTGCTAACTCTATAATCTCAATATTATTAGCCATAATCTAGTCTAGGAATATGTTTGATGGTTAATCGGATAAAGCGTTCAAATGAATATATGTTCCCGTCAACATGCTGGCAGACTGTTTGCGTGCCTGGAGGCTTTCAGAAACTGCTAGATCATAAGTGGTGGTTAGTGCGTAGTCAATGGTGCGGCGGGGACACGGTAAGTGTGCTATCGCACAACACACGGTAAGTGTGCTGGACTGTTGGTGCCACTAGTAAAGTGTTATTGTACGCGACACAACTCCGTATGCAGAGGAGTGATATTTAAAAAGCGCTTTATAATATAAGTAACGTTTTGTAATTCTTAGAAAATTAAAATAATAATACCAGCCTCTGACTGTCCCACTGCAGCGCAGCGCCTCTTCTCATTCAGAGAAGGTATGAGCGGTGATCACCACGCTCGCGCTTGCTCAAGACGGGTTGGCGATTTCAGACTTATATGTAAGTCCAGGTTTCCTCACGATGTTTTTCCTTCACCGATGTCAGTTCTGGTCAAGATAAACTCAGAAAGTACATATGAATTGCGAAATTCACATTGGTACTTGCCGGGATTTGAACCCACAACCTCGTGCATTAGAGGCTACTAGGCTTTAGCCACTAGGCCATTTTAATTGAATATTTTGCATAATATTCTAAGGTATTAAAAACATTAAATAATACTAAGGCATCCGGTTATGATGATATTACTACAGACCTTCTAAAACATATCGCTCAATACATTGCAGAACCACTTTCATATATCATCAACTTATCATTAGAGCAAGGCTGCTTCCCGGATAAACTCAAAATATCTGTAATAAAACCACTCCATAAAAAAGGCTCTAAATCAGATAAAAATAATTACCGACCCATTGCTCTGATACCAATCCTATCGAAGGTCTTTGAAAGAGTTATGCTCAAAAGACTTCTCTCTTTCTTTGATAAGTATAATGTTCTTGCTAAAGAGCAATACGGGTTTAGAAAGAACAGATCAACTTCACTAGCAGCGTTTAACCTAGTTAAATCAATTTTAAATAATATTAACGCTAAAGTTACAACATCAGCTCTGTTCTTAGACCTAAGCAAAGCTTTCGATTTTGTTCATCATTCAATTCTTCTCGATAAATTGAATAAAATCGGTATAAGAGGTCCAGCCTTAGAATGGTTCAAATCATATCTGTCGAATAGAAGTCAAATCACGAGGATCACCAAATTCGAAGAAAACGGTAACAGTATCATCAATTTCGATTCCCAACCTCGACATAATTTCTTTGGTGTACCGCAGGGAAGCATACTAGGGCCACCGTTATTCCTTGTGTATGTTAACGATCTTCCTCAAGCAGTAGAACAAGATTGTGTCCTTTTTGCTGATGACACGACGGTAATTATAGATTGTAAGAACGTTGAAACCTACGAGTCAGATATAAATAACACATTAAATAACATCATAACATGGTTAGATAACAATGCTTTAAAAGTTAATATAGATAAAACAAAAATATTAAATTTCAAAACGCAAAAGAGTAAATGCCTCCAACTTAAGATATCTCATAGAAACCAATTAGTCGAACAAGTACACAAAACAAAATTTCTGGGGATAACACTCGATGAACACTTCACCTGGAAAGAGCATATTGACGAAATAAGTATGAAATGTTTATGCTCTAAAAAAAGTTAAAGATGAGACATCTAAACGAACTGCGATGATGGTGTATCACGCCTATATTTGTTCCATAATTCGGTATGGTATTATTGTTTGGGGAAATTCCACGGAAATATCGAGAATACTAATAGCACAAAAAAAATGCATTCGTGCAATCTTTAACATGGACTGGTCTGAATCATGTAGACCAGTGTTTAAATCACACAAACTTCTCACCGTTCCTTGCATTTACATATATGAAATAGCAAAATTTGTTAAACTCAATTCTAAACTCTTTGAAGCTAAAAATAATTTAAACAAACGAAAAGTCACACAGTATTTATTGAAAATCCCTGTACCTAGGATAGAACTCTTCAGGCGCAGCTGCGTGTATATGGCGCCACTTATATATAATTCTTTACCTATCTGGATAACAGAACTAACTTACAAAAAGTTCTGTGTGGTTTTAAAAAAATGGTTAATATCGCATAGTTTTTATTCTGTGGGCGAATTTCTGAACAAAAAATCTTGTCAGTCCTACCACTTCAGAAATGCATTGTAATATGTTTTTTAATTATTTATGTTCCTTTGGTAATTTAATTAACTGTACGTTATTATTATGTTATTGCATGTTGCTAATACATATCTACTACATGTATTATATATTTGCATGCCATCATTACATGGCGGAATGTGTCTTTGCACTACAATCTTACATTAACATCTTTTGTACATACCACATTTTATGCAAATAAACGATTTTGATTTTTGATTTGATTTGATTAAAATGTATCGAAACTATTATTATTTTTTAAATCCATCTTGTCTGTATACCTACCTACATCATAAGCAAATAAATAATTTGTATTTCTAATAACATATTATATTCTCTTTTCAGGTACCTAAGTGAAGTTTCTAGATAAAATTAAACGAGGTATAATTGATGTAGTTAGGTAAGTACAGTCAACTCTTTCATACCTTCGTCAGACGGTCAGAGTTACAGTTGAACACGTGCCTTCTGTCCACTTCTGAACCCAGCTTCTTCATTAATCACCATGTTTTATTTTCAAACATGTCTAACATAGATTCGCGTAGACATTGGAACTATTGGAAGTCAGTATGGGCTTTACCAAACACATCGAGGGTGTATTGTTACTGAACTATCTGCACTAACGTTACTTCGTATAGACACAAGTGCAGTTATATGTAATGTGCTACGCGACAATGTTCTCGGCTACTGAAACTTTCACATGCGACTGTATTGCTCTGCGAACACTATCGTATCAGATAACGCGGAGACTGCGCGGAATGCGGAGCGTCGGCGCCGCACAATAGCCTGCGCCTGCGCCCGCTGGCGCCGCTCGCCGGTACTTCGCCAGGCGTTACTACCGCCATGGTCGCTCGGTCGCTTGTACAATGAATGCTACTTCTTAGTTACAGTTAGGTACGGTCATATTTAATTTTACAAGTAATGATATCGTAAACTTCGTCAAAGAGAGCAAGTTCATGCGGGAAACTACTAACACAAACCCGGGAACAGAGACACGGAGTTGTTTCTTTTGGGCCTTTTAACCTTTTAGATTTTAGTACCTGTTTTTTTAGCAAATGAAAATTGTTCAAATTGTGATGTGGCGTGTTGTGCCGAAGTCTGTCGAACTGCCGATGAACGCAATGTCTGTTTATTTGTCTGTCTTTATTTGTGGTATTTAGAAGCCTGAAACTCTTTTTTATAAGATTATAATGGTTGGAAGAATTGAATCACGGCAAGGAATCGTTAAACATAGTCATGTGAGACTTGCGAGGAGGCCTTGTGGATGTTTTTCAATTATAATAATATATTGATAATAAATTGACCTGATTTTAGTTTTAATCACCTACAGTTTTTGGCAATGTCAGAATTGAAATTCCTCAAAACAAAATAACAATATCCACATATCGGCAATATCGTAAGCATGTATTGTGTGTGTGTGTGTATAGTACATAAGAAGCCGAGCTGTAAGCTATTAGCGAGTAACCGAGCGGAACAGTTTTTACGTGAAGATCGCGGAGCTACAATTAATTAGTTGATTTATTGCCATTTGCTGCCGGCCGCTGTGAACGCACCCGCATTGTGTTCTAACTATGCTGACAGTACTGCTACAAAGAACACTGGTAGGTAGAATGTACCTATCACACATTTATGTAGTGTTACGTACTTGTATGTTTACGTCAAGTCGTAATTGAGGCCAGTTGTTATGCCAGTGTTATTGTTGACGTTAAACTAAACGAGGCTTCATTTGATAGAGATGTGCTTCGTTGTGTAGGTAACGTGTTTGAAATATGTAGCTTGGCTCAGTTTAACGGAGCACTTTATGAACATGCAGACAAACTGAAAATGCGGAACATTTGAAGTGAACTGAACTAAATGCGGAACATTTGAAGTGAACTGAACTAAATGCGGAACATTTGAAGTGAACTGAACTAAAGTCTACCTTATACGAGTATTGCACAATGACGTTTATTATTGGCACAAAAGTAAAAATGAAAGTTCCTTCTTTTCTTTATCTAAGTTCCTAAGAAGGGGCAAGGATGTGTTAGTAGTTAAACAATACTTTAATAAAGCGTTTTTAAGGAGGATTACAAGTTTCAGTTTCCGACGGCTGCGGTTGGCAGTTACAATGTAAACCTACAAGTTTTGTTTGTTACTGTTTTGTAAAACACGACATTATACAAAGCATTACCTCAAGACGCTTCAAACTTCTCCAGTTTGGCAAACACAAAGGGAAACCAGGACAGACAAGCAGGTCAGTACCTACTTACAGGTCAGTACCTACTTGGCTGTCCTTGTTTCCCTTTGTGTTTCTTTTTCTTTGTGGATAGACCGGAAATGTCGTTCGATGCAGTGCACGTCAACACAGAATAACCACAACCAACCACCATCAGAGCTTGTCATAATGCTGATGAGATCAGAGATCAGTAACAACAAGGTGCAGAACATATCCGTCGCGAAACCGGAACGCTGATGTCAAAAAGTTATCTGAAGTCTTCCCGTACGACGACTAGCTAATGATTATGATGATACTTAGAAAGAACCTGACCACCGAACTTGACTGTTCAGAAGCCAATGTGTACAGTTAACATAAAGTTTATGTTAACCATAGACATTGGCTTCTGAACAGCATACTTTATGTCATCATACAGTATGCAGCACTCACTTGTGTTGGAGAGCAGGCCGGTGGCTCCGGACTGCCGGCGATGATGATGACGCTGAGCTGTCAGACCGTCAGCTGCAATGTATCACTGTCACTGGCACGAGTTGATGGAACACTGGGATCACTGATGCGAGCGATAGCACGAGCAAGTCGACGCGTGTAGTCCTGCCGGCGAGCGCGCGCCTACTGGCGCGAGAGGCGGCGCAAGCCTCCGCCCCCGCCAGTGAGAGGCGGGGCTCGCCCCACACGCGAGGAAATGCGCTTTTCCATAAATTGCAGCGCTCATGATGTAGTCGCACGTGACGCGTCATGTGACGCGGGGCGCGGGGCCTCGGGCGCTGGGCGGAAGGGACGCGGGAAGGGGGCGCGGTGGGCGGCCGCTATCGCGAGTAATGGGCGCCGCGCGGAGATTTATAGAGGGGTTAGTTTTCGGGCCCTAATGGAATTAGTGCTGCGTTTTTGTTTATACTCGCGGCGTCGCAATCAATCGTGCGAGTGTTCGCTGCCCCCCTGCCCCCTCGCCTGCCTGCCTATCCCTGTGCTCCGGCCGCGCTAATTAATCGCCGGCACCAGCGCCAGTTGATCAGCGGCTGTTCATTGAGGAGCAGCGTCTCCTGGTGCACCTACCACACCGCGTGCTCCACAACGCGGCACCTAGCCAGCTACACATTTTCCACCCACTCTCTCATATCAGTTGTAATAAGAAACTGCTGCCTACTTAACAGTTGTTTATCGTTTCGTTTACTAGACCCGAGTGACTGCAACGTTAGCGCATGTTCATTAACCTCAGGATTACAATAACATTGTGACTGGTCGTCAACAACACCTAAGGACGGCACAAAGTATAGGAATATTTTAATGGAAAACCTTCAATTATTTCTCCAACATTATGAATCTGTCTATTAGAAAGTGAGGTAGGTATGAATTTCGATATTGTGCTGTATTCATTGCCACGATAGAAATCGAACAAGATGCGATGCTAGTTTGCAGAGACTATACTTACCTATGGGTCGTGTTCAGCTGTGGCTTCGATTGGTTAAATAGACAATGAGAAGAGTATAGAAACTGACAATACATGCCAGGTCAGTAGGTACTTGGCATGTTGTGGCAGTATCTACCTATATAATTATACGGTTTTTATAATCAAACTCAAACTCAAAGCATTTATTTCAATTAAACCATTTACAGGCACTTTTAAATTGTCAACAAATCGGTCAGTCAGAAAAAATGAAGCTAGTTGCCCATTCCAAAGCGTAGGTAGGTACATATGGAGAAGAACGGACAAGAAACTCCATGGACACTCTTTTGAATTAAATTTTTCCAAAAATATTAGTTACATCATGAATGTTGAATTTATAATTATATGTGAGAACGACGTAAAAAAAGACGTACGCGTTAAAAGCGTCCAGAGTACAGCCAATAGTAAAAAAAAACAACAATCCAAAAATAAAATAATTAAAAATAAGCCAAGTCAGCTAAGTGATGACCAGCCCCAACTGACGGCGCCCGTTCACGAACATGACGCATAGATTCAGCACCATTCAGCTCAACCATTTTGAAGGGAGCTAAATGATGTAACACACACGCCACCGTCAGCGAGACATTTGTGTGAGCATGACATACTATCAGCCGCCAGAGCACATTCAAGTCAATGAAAGACATATTACCCGGTAAATGGTAGCTCTACAGTACACAGAACTCACATCTGTGCTATGCAATTATACAATACAAAGGAAATTGACTTTATACAATACAAATATAGTCTTACAAACTTCAGCAGCTGCAACAGTATTAACAAGTGTTAATCAATTAGTTGTGGTTGTGGAACAGGACCAGCCTTGAGCCAGGCATTTTTATCAGCGATGTACTCCCCTAACTTATAATATGCCTGCCTGCATAGTGTGCGTTTTTTAACAAGACTTGAATTTTGTTTCATTCAGTTAAAGATTGTAGAGAGGTATTTGATTATAACATTTTAAACAATACCCCATAAAAGATGAGTCTACTTTAGCCAGTCTCAAACCTGGTTGAACTAATAGGTCCCTATTTCTAGTAGGTACTATAAATTATGTCTTTCCCCTCTTTTGTTAAAAAGATGTAAATTTTTCCTTACATACATGATGTTTTCGCAGATATATTGACAAGGCACCGTCATGATGTTAATTTCCTGAAACAGTTTCCTTAGAGAATCACGCCTGCGGAGATTATATATGGCTCTGATGGCTCTTTTCTGCAGAATAAAAATAGAATCGATGTCTGCAGTCCGTCCCCAAAGTAAAATACCGTAAGACATGATACTATGAAAGTAACTAAAATAGACTAGTCTCACAGTATCTACATCAGTAAATTGACGGATTTTTCTGACAGCATAAGCTGCTGAACTTAGCCGTCCTGCAAGAGATGTTAAATGAGGACCCCATTGTAGCCTTGAGTCGAGCGTGATCCCTAGGAAAACAGTTTTATCGACGAATTCTAGTTTCTCTTGATTCAATATTATCTCATAATCACTACCATTGACATTTGGTAAAGAAAATCTTATGCACTTTGTTTTTTTTTCCATTTAATACTAAATTATTCGCAGTGAGCCAATTTTGAACCTGCAGTGGGCGTTATTTACGTCGTCAACATTTCTAGAACGTCTATTTACCTTAAAATTAAGGAAGTGTCATCAGCAAATAACACCATTTGTGGTTGATTTTTCAATAAATGCAGTAGATCATTAATATACACTAAAAAGAGGAAAGGACCCAATATCGAGCCTTGTGGCACACCCATTTTTTCTGTTAAACCATGTAAATTTACACCATTTATTTGATCTTGCTGTTATCTATCATTTAAATAATAATTAACTAAACTGAGCGCAAGTTTTCCAAGTCCGTAATGCTCAAGTTTCAAACGCAAGGTTTCGTGATCGACGCAATCGAATACCTTGGAGATATCACAAAAGATTCCTATGGCGTCTTGGGCCTCTTCCCATGCGTTAAAAATGTGTTTTAATAAACTTACACCGGCGTCGGTCGTACAATGTCCTTTGGTGAAACCATACTGTTGATCGTGTAGGATTTTATTCGTGTTAAAATGAATATAATAGCATTCATTTTAGATTTAAGATTTCTGAGTACTGGCTAATCCCATCTACCTAGTTTTTTCCCAACTATATTGGGGTCGGTTTCCAGTCTAACCGGTTCTAAATACCAGTATGTTACATTGAGCGACTGCTTATCTGAACTTCGCAGCCTAGTTACTGAGTAACATAATGCCCCTTGGTCAGACTGGTTGTACAGTCCTTGTATTCCCGTTGTCCCCGTGATCCGTGTCCCCGTTAACGGGGACAACGGGAATTTAATAAAATAATTAAAATTACTTCCCGTTGTCCCCGTTAACGGGGACAGCGTACGGGGACAACGGGAATTTAATAAAATTATTAAAATTTCAGGCATCAATTTTGCATAAGCATATTAAAGTTCAAATTGCTGTGATAATACCGGCCGCCTCGCGCCGCAGGCCACATCTGTGTGTGTGTCGAACACGCATTGGCTAGCGTCGAACGAAACAAAACATATCGTCGCTTTTACGCACACGGTACTACGTAAAATTACGCATGACCTTGGTAGATTGATACTACTACTAAAATTCACTTTATCACAGCAAGTATAGATAGCTGGTAACGTAACCTAATGGTTTAGCAAACGTGAAAGTCTGGGTTCCAATCTCGAGATGACTTATTATTTTTCTTTTCAACAATTATCTTTTTCGTTTTTTTATTTGTTATTCAATAGAGATAATAAACGAGAATAATAATGTAACAATTTTTATATTTTTATTATTATATTGTTATGCTTATGTTATATGGGGTTAAAAATAAAAATGTTTTATACTTAAGTGTTTTCAAAATGTTTATTCGTTATAAACAGTCGTATTAATTAGGACTTATTGCGGTTATAGCTTAAGTATTCATTTTCATTATGAAAAGAAGATTGAAACTAAACCTCAAAATAATCCTTATTACGGATATGACACAATTTTATTTTAATATTACTAAAATCAATTCATAACTTAATACTTTCTAAAAACGGTCTTGTTTATGATTTCCAATCAAATATTATGTTTTTGAGCTGGTTTTCGCTTGCACGGCGAACGCTTCGTAAACACTTGTCGAATAATTCGGCAAAATATCTTGTTGGTATGAATCCACTTGTTTCATATTCACTGACCAGCTGGGCCTTCCACTTCGCTTTCGACTGGCATGGCTACCCACTTCCTTATATCTTTTGACCCTCCGACTCACAGTTGGTAATTTCTCTAAAACAAAAAAGGAATACTGTTAGGCAACTAGCAAAATTATAAAATATTATTACTCTTTGAAACAAAATTATTTTGAAAATAGAAATGTTACAAAATTATTATATTATAATTATGCTTAATTTTATATTCATCATTCCAAAAGTAAATAAATAAACTTTAGGAAATATTTTTTTCTATTTAGGGCTTATGGTAAATATAAAACGTTTAAAAAAATAACTACAAGGATCATCAGTTATATTTTAATTAGATAAATGTTCGATAAAATAATTAAATCATAATACTCACAGTCAGTCCGGTTTCATCAAATATTTGTGATATAATATTAAGTCCATGTTTACGCAGCGCGATACGATTTCATCTCAATATTTAAATTTGCTTGCATTTCAAAATGAACTACAACACCGCTAATAGATTAAACACACTTCACTAACCCACAATATCAAATTATCAAAGAAGCAATTTAGTCGGGGACTAGCGGTGAATGAGCCGTAAGTTAAGCATCTATCTACCTTATATTTTATTTATTTAGATTTCTGTGGGTATAATCATAAAGTTTTACGAACTATGTGAACAATACGAACATGACACGGAACTATATTCGAGTAATATGCGAGTGTGTGTGTCTAATTACTCATTAAAAGAAGGTCGTAAGTCAAACTAAACGTCAAGCTATTGCTTTGAGACTTTGCCTATGGACTTTTGGAGCCTACTGTACACTTTCCTTTTTCTACTACCCGTTTCTGAGTAATTAATGTAGGTTATGAATTAAGTACCTACATTGTACGTAACTGAGAAATAGGTAGAGTATGTAGGTACACTTACAAACACATACCTATGCTGCTGTTGCTGATTATGAAACTAGATATAACACGAAGTGTTTATTACGTTTATACCACTTTGTAAAATTAAATTTAAAGCTGTATCAAGAGTAGTACGGGTAGAACTAATTACTTACGTATTCAAAAGCTGCCGCCTACAGAACAGTCTGACAAAACGATTAGAATATTATACATTTATACAGGATATTGCTAAGCCATTTTGATTGACACAATGAATATTGTTGAACTGTCAAAATGAAAGCCATTCCTACTGTTAGTGTGTCACGCAATTATCCCGCTGTAGTTAGCCACCAGCCACCACATCACGCTAAAGTAATCCGAGGCTGGTATCATACTACACCAGCGTTCCCACGGGCGCGGCGGCGGCGGGCAGGTCAGCGCTATCAGACCGGTGCCGTCGCCGTCGGCCGCGAGGCGCAACACACAACGACACAAAAGCGAGCCGCACAATACACACACTAGGTACTTAAGTCATAACTAATCGTTACTACACTATTGTACACACTGTTCGGTATTATCGGCTTCCTTGAACTCAAGTGCTTGTCGTTTCCCGAAAACAGTAGACAATGAGAGCAGTGGCTCCTTACTGATTACGGAATCGTGAGAAACTTTAAAAAAAATTAGGAATTGTTCCGGAGAGTCGATGGTGCGTTGCCAAATCTAACACATAAGTAGCCAGTCCCTAAAAACTATCTGTAGGTACCTAGGTCATAAAACTATTTTTCCGGCGAGCCCCGACCCCGCGACACGTACGCCGACAACCACTAACTACGCCACTACGACACCGTGCTTTCAAATTGACGAGACTTTATAGTAGAAAGTTTCTTATGGAAGCACTATTTGAACTAGTAGCTGTGCTAAACACTTGTGTATATTCCTAGAAGAGCTTGTTCGATATATTACAATTTTATTTTTATTGCTCTTTTGTCACCGTCGCGTAGCATTCCGTAGCATGTCGTAGCTTCGCGTAGCGTTACGTAGCGCCGCGTAGCTGTTTTAAAAAAAACAGACCTTTATCCATAGGATGTTAGTAATACACACTTATAAACTATGTTAATAAGTAACAAATGTACATGCTCATGCACATGCACCCAATGCGCCAGAATAGCGCAACATGGCTTCTCACTGATGACCTCAGAATGCCGTTGACGCTCCCACGCACTCTGCGCATCATGGACGCCATTCTTTTTCGCAGGATGGTATTGAACCCATCAGTATATGCTTCGGCAAACGTTCCTGATGCACTGCAGTAACGTGGAAGCCCCAACAACATTCTGAAGGTATTATTATATTGAAATGTAAGGGCGTTGTATGCCTTTTGCGTATATCGAACCCACAGAGTGCACGTGTATAGAGATTGGCAAAAAGCCGTAAAAAGAGTCACTTTAACTTCTGGTGTACAACGTGCAAACCTGCGGGCCAACATAATATTGCATCGAACAGCCAACGCCCTCCGTTCTCATTCCATATCAGCATCATCTTTTAAGTCCTCAGTAACTATGTGACCTAAGTACTTAAAATCCAGTACCCTTTCAAGGGCTACACCGTTTGAACGTGTTTGAACATTATCATGTGGTGCATGATAAATGGCTACAATATTTCTAGAACATCCTAACATTCAATCATGAATTGACTACAACTGTTAGAAAGTTCAATGTAAAGAAGTAATTCTATTGAGATAAAGGAGTCATTAGTGCAGCATAATGGAGAAACAATTGGAGCTATTCGGGCTAGTGAACGAATACGCAGTAAGTAACTGAGTAATCTGCGTGGGACGTGGACGTGACGTCATCATAGGTAACTTTCAATTATTTTCGAAGATAAGAATTGTCTAAATATAAATAAAATCTTACATTTGTATGTCACTAATACTGTCAAGAATATTTTACAATTAAAACATGACGTCATTAGTAGTGGTTGATAATACTGTAAGTACCTACTTGGGGCTAGAGAGTGACCGAAAATGGACGTTTGTTTTCGAACAAAATCCGGCCCGAGTTCTATTTTCGGCTAAAAGATGAAAACGAATAAACGAGTCCGCGTATCACTGGTCAGTTTCCCTCAGTCGTCAGTTTATTTAATTCGCCAGTTTCGTTGATTAGCCAGTTTCACTGATTCGTCAGTTTTCCCGATTAGACAGTTGTGTTTACTCGACAGTTTCCAGTGTTTGCCAGTTTTCGTCGATTCGTCAGTTTTATTCAATTCGTCAGCCAAAGTACAGTCGGTAGAAAACTGCACACACGACTGCTAATTTAGACATAACAAGCAGTGCCCCGCGGTTTCACCCGCATCAGTGTCGATCCCGTGGGAATATCGGGATAAAACGTATCCTATGTGTTATTCAAGCTATATTACTGTAAAGATTCATCAAAATCCGTTTGGTAGTTTTTGCGTGAATGAGTAACAAACATCCATCCATCTTCACAAACTTTCGCCTTTATAATATTAGTGTGATGGTAGGCTTGTGGCTAAATAATATCAGCCGCACGGGTCGATCGATCAGGTTAAGCTACGCTTGCCGCGGTTGGTCCGTGGATGGGTGACCATCTTTATATACCAAGACCCCTCCGTGCCTCGGAAAGCACGTTAAGCCGTTGGTCCCGGCTGTCATTCGTGGATCTTTGACAGCCGTTACGGGTCGTCAGAAGCCCGAAAATCTGACAACCAGTCTTACCAAGGGGTATCGTATTATCCAGTAACTTGGTTGTGGAGGTCAGATAGACAGTCGCTCCATGTAAAATACTGGTATTCAGGTGCATCCGGTTAGACTGGAAGCCAACCCAAACATAGTTGGGAAAAGGCTAGGCAGATGATGATGAGTAGGATTAAGATCTATTAGATAACTTTTAGCCATATTTATGAATATTATACAAACTCATTGTTTATGCAACATTTAAAAACCTTTTCCCTTGAGTGTACCAAACTGACGAATCGACGAAAACTGGCAAACACTGGAAACTGTCGAGTAAACACAACTGTCTAATCGGGAAAACTGACGAATCAGTGAAACTGGCTAATCAACGAAACTGGCGAATTAAATAAACTGACGACTGAGGGAAACTGACCAGTGATACGCGGACTCGAATAAACTGTTTATTTTTATTGCTGATTGGTTTTTGTTTGGAAAACGTAAAATAAATAAAGGAGATTTATCCCGGTCTGATCCCCTGTACCCCCCCCCCCCTCGACCCCCCCCCCTCCTCGGTCCGGTGCTAGTTCGTCTTCTGTTTTAATCTCTGTCTTATCCACTTTATCTAGGTTACTCTTTTTGACAGGTAAAAGAAAATAAACGTTTCATGTTTTACAAAATTAATCGAAAAAAAAATTGTGACTGCAATCAGAGTTAAGAGAATGCAAAATATTGCGCATCGTTAATTACTTTGTCTGCGACTATTTCTATTAATTATCTCAGTAATTTAAATTCAGTCAGGAATCTCTCCGTCTCCGAGGAAGGACCGTCGGACTTCCGCAACACATTAAGGGTCGTTATCGTACAAGATGTTATCAGTAGCCCTCTGATAAGGTCTGTTAGTCGCCTGTTACGACGGCCCTGATCTCCCTGTGGCGGCCGTCGCTCTCGACATTGTTGGGGCACAAGTTGCAGGCGTTGCAAACAGTTGGGGCACAAGTTGCAGGCGTTGCAAACAGTTGGGGCACAAGTTGCAGGCGTTGCAAACAGTTGGGGCACAAGTTGCAATTAACTACGTCACTATTAGGTACGAGGTTAGTATGTGTTGAGAACACACAGTTTCTGCAGTATGTAGTCTAGGCTAGCCAGCCACGTGGGCGGCCTACTTACATCTGATAGCGGATACCGATCGTGACAAATTCACATTGTAATATCGAAGCACCGCACTACGGATCGAATCTCAAAACTATAAGAGTTACAACTGGAAACTCTCCGTAACCCTCCATACTCACCAGACCTTGGTCTAACTATATTCTATTTTTACAGGGGAAAAATTTCAAATCCAACGAGGCGATGAAAAACGCCTCTAAAGAGTTAATCAATTCTCGTCCCCAGGATTTCTATAGCAGAGCCATCAACGAACTTAATTCCAATAAAATGGCAAAACTGCATGATTAATGAAATAAATAATTTTCTTTAAAAAACAATATTCCGACCGGTACGTGTGGAGGCGGCAACGCCCGCCCCTGCTCGCTGTGCCTGCAGCCAGGACCAACCTACTGGCGAGAACTCCTCTCACTAGAGCCATACGCGTGGTGAATGAGGTTCACCGGAGGGTTGATGTATTGTGGTGCAACTTGAGTGAATTTGCAAAAGTTACACTATATGTAATAAGTTATTTAGATTAAGATATTTTTTAACTAGGTATAAGGTGTCGATTTAGGATTTAGTTAGTAAGGCCTCTCTGTCGCATTGGATCATAGATCTGTAATGATAGTGTAGGTAAGATTGTTATAAATAAATAAATATTTGATTTTTTTATGTAAAACGGCAATTTTATAGGTAAGGACCTAATACAATGCTTAGTAAATACTTAAGGCACAGAGAAATTGATTAAAAACTAGCTGAGCCCAAAGACGTTGTTTAAATTTTAATAGTTCATACAAATCAGTTTTCCCGAATTTGAAAACATTCTGAGAAACTTTTCCAATTTTTCTCCTCATATGTATACGTATGTTCCTCATACGTATGTTCCGAATTGGCGCAAAAACAGCTTAAAGGATTTGAATAGGCACACAAATAGTTTATAATAACCTGGATCTACTCATAGGGTACTTTTAATTCCGGTAGTACGTTATTGTGTGATGTTTTCCGACAACAACGCGGGCGAAGCCGCGGGTAAAGCCGAAGAATAAGAAATCACACCTTCATCTTCACCTGGGCCGTGTCTAAAGAACTATTAGCTGTATGAGCACGTAGTGGTCGCACGTTACTAAGCACTAGTGCGCGGTGTATGTATATACACTGTATGAGCACGTAGTGGTCGCACGTTACTAACAACTAGTGCGCGGTGTATGTAGGTATATACATTGTATGAGCACGTAGTGGTCGCACGTTACTAACAACTAGTGCGCGGTGTATGTATATACACTGTATGAGCACGTAGTGGTCGCACGCGTACTAACAACTAGTGCGCGGTGTATGTATATACACTGTATGAGCACGTAGTGGTCGCACGCGTACTAACAACTAGTGCGCGGTGTATGTACATACACTGTATGAGCACGTAGTGGTCGCACGTTACTAACAACTAGTGCGCGGTGTATGTATATACACTGTATGAGCACGTAGTGGTCGCACGTTACTAACAACTAGTGCGCGGTGTATGTATATACACATTATGAGCACGTAGTGGTCGCACGTTACTAACAACTAGTGCGCGGTGTATGTATATACACTGTATGAGCACGTAGTGGTCGCACGTTACTAACAACTAGTGCGCGGTGTATGTATATACACTGTATGAGCACGTAGTGGTCGCACGTTACTAACAACTAGTGCGCGGTGTATGTATATACACTGTATGAGCACGTAGTGGTCGCACGTTACTAACAACTAGTGCGCGGTGTATGTATATACACATTATGAGCACGTAGTGGTCGCACGTTACTAACAACTAGTGCGCGGGGGGGTCGTGGGTTGTCTCGTAAAGCCTACTAGCCAAGACTCATCTCCGGACGTTTATACTACGAACACAGTGTTAAACTCCGGAACTCCGGGGGATGTCGCTGATTGAGTCATACTCACTATCATGAGTATGAGTCGACGGTGGTGGAGGCTTCGTCTGGGACGGTCTAGTATTGCGGACTACTACAAGGAGGCGGCAAGGACCACTTACGTTCAGATAGGCCGGACTAAAAGTTTTTGTACTAGCAGCTTACGGTCAGTGTTTACTGCCTCATAGCACACCAACTAAGTGAGGTAACCTTTCAGTTTGTTGTAATTACTTAGCGACACGATAGCTTGAAGGGACACAACACTAGTATACATTAAATAACTATCAAGATTGAAACAGTTTTTACTAAAAGTATTGTCGGTTGACCGCTTTTATAATATCATAACATCACGCCTGTATTGCTCAAGAGGGTAGGGAGTGATATTATATAAGATATCTATAGTATACTCACATTTCTATAGTTATGTTGAACTTCCATGCTCAGCACTGGAAACAAACCCAGACTTCGGGCTGCTGCTGAGTTTCATATTTAAAAGAAATCTGTAATGCGCAGCTGTCACGCTTCTGACAATTAAACCCATGAGGTAGTGACGTCATAGTAATAGCAAACCGATTTAAAACTTGCCTTGTGCGTACCTTTTCATAGTCGCTTTTTATCTCAACATGACCAAACCATCTACGCATAATCTTTTAAAGGTCTGTACATCTACTTCTAACCGCAACGTTGCCTTCTCACAACATTCCTTAGCCTATCACTCGTAGTTACACTACATGCTCCGCAAGGATCACATATAACCACAGCATTTATTCTACTTTATGCCTTTTTTGCCACACCCAACATTCTCTTCCATATAGGGGTAGCCACCACCATTGCGCATTGTGAAAAGCCAGTCGAGCCTTTTTGGTCATCGATTGCTTGGTCACAATCGCAAACACCATTCACTATATTTCCCGCATTCACTCTCCCTTCCACATGTTCGTCAATCTTCCCAGCTCTTGTAAACAGACTCCCCAAATATACAAACTCGTTCACTTGCTCCACACTCTTATCATTTACTAGCTTTTGCCCGCGACTTCGTCCGCGTGAAATTTCACCCTCCCCCCATTCATCCTCTTAGGGGTGGAATTTCGAAAAACTCTTTCTTAATGCACCCCTAGACCTCATGAGGAACCTACGTGCCAAATTTGGAATCTCTAGACCCAGCGGTTTGGGCTGTGCGTTGATATGTCAGTCAGTCAGTTTCTTCTTTTATACCTAGTCTTGCCATAAATATTGTCACGAAGAAAAATATTTTTTTTTTATTGCAAATAATATTTATTACTTTTACAGTGTGTTAGTTTAATACATAAATATAAAACAATTTAAAATATAAAAAGCTTATTCGAAGTGGTCTCCATTGGGTGCAATACAGTCCTTTAAACGTTGAGGCCAGTTATCAATAGAAGTACGCACTCTTTCCATGGGAAAATTCTTCACTGCCAATCGTATGGATTGTTTTAGGGACTCCAAATTATCATGGCATTTAGAGCAAGCCGTACTCTTTAAAACTGACCATAAATCATAATCCAGCGGATTAAGATCGGGACTAGACGACGGCCAGTCTTCAGCTCTGATGAAGTCCGAAACGTTCACTTTCAACCAAGACTGCGTGGACCGAGCTTTATGACCCGGCGCCGAGTCTTGTTGGAAGGACCATACTTGGTTATTGAACATGGTGTTGTTAAGGGGCTTAACTACCTTCTCAAGAATGGTATCTTGATACAGTTGTGTCGATGTTTTGATACCTTTTTCACAAAAATATGGCTCAGTCACTCCTTCATAGGTAATACCCCACCAAACCATCACTGAAATCGGATAATGCCCACGTTGCACTCTGTCGACTAATTGGGAAGCTTCCTTAGGGCTTTGAGCATAAATACGATCATTTTGTTTGTTAAAATGTTGCTCAATTGTAAAGATTTTCTCATCCGTAAACATAATTTTTCTGTGACCTCCCTTTGCGTACCGCTTCAGTAGTTGTTTCGATTTTACCACCATATTATTTTTTAAATTATCAGTAAAAAAATGACCAGTGCGTCTCTTATAGGCTGCAAGTCCTAAGTCATCTTTTGAAATACGCGACATGGTTCTGGGTGCTATTTTCATCTCCCGAGATAAAATCTTTTGCTTTCGGACAGGATTTCTTCGAATTCTTTCCCTTACTGCTTTGACCACCTTTTTCGTACGAACACTACGTGGACGGCCAGATCTTTTTCTGTCACAAACAGAGGAGGTCTCATTATACCTATTAATAGCCCTTACACAAACATTTGACTAAATACCAAGCGTATGGAGAGTTTTAAAAATTGCATTTGGCTCTATACCAACTTTGTGTAATGCAATCACGGCGATTCGGTTCTCTTTATCACCCCACTCCATTTTAATATCGCAAAATATTGTAAAATGTATTGGCGCCAAAATTAGAAAACTCAATGAACAATCGTATAAAAATGACAGATTCCAAATTCAAACGTAACATCTTTCTTATTTTTAATTGTAACAGTATTTATGGCCAGACTGTGTATATTTAGATTACCTATCACATCTCACACCGACACATCCTCTGCAGGAAATAAATTAAGTATAAATTGATTTGCTAGTAAATAGTAACCGCAGTGCTAACAATAGTTCCAGCAATCACGAGGCCTTATTTGAGTTACGGTACGTTCAGTCCAGACCATCCATGGAATGGTGTCATGGCCCCGGAGTCCCGGACATAAAACCAGACCTATGTAGGTACCTTTTATTATGGTTGCCATGAAGTCGTCAGAGTCGTGTCAATAGGATGGCCAGCATCTCTCAACCTCCCAAGTAGAGAAGAATACAATTATCAGTTAGTATAATTCCATTTCCAAACACCTCCCATCGCATTTTCAGTGAACTACTTACCTACCTATAACACATTACCATTACTGCAAATTGTACAATTTCACCCTGACATCCCCTTACATTGTGTATAATATTATCAATACAGGACCTTCTAGATTCAGATCGTTCCTAGTTTGAAGGCTATTATTAGGGGTCATTTTAATAGCTAATAATTAAATTAATATTGTATAATAATAGAACAAGAATATTGGGTTCGTTTTTTGGTAGCGAACTGATATTTCACCAGAAAATACCTACTTTTTCCGGTGAAATATCAGTTCATTACTTACAAGTACAGAGCAGTAGACATATCTTATCTCATTATTGAGTGACCTGCAACATGAAATCTCTGAAATGTTCAAAACTCCTCATACCTCAGCACAACATTGTATATACATCGGTTCACTCCCGACTCCACAGCATTAACATGTGTCCAGAAATAGAATTGATCGAAGTCCGCCGCATTTAAATAAATATAAAACTAACAAGTACCAGTATAACATAGCTAGCTGCATTATAACTTGAAGTGTGCTGATAAGACACGCGGTCTCGGGGGGCGGGAGAGGGCAGGGGGCGCGTGGCGGCTGCTTTGTACCTATTCTATTATTTCATGATCCGATAAAAAAGGAATAAAGGCTCGCGACCTAAACGCAGGAATGTTGTAGATTTTTGTGTGAGCCGGGCGCCGGCGCCGGCCGCATTAGTGCGGCGAGCGCGCGACAACGGTTACACATTAGCCCCTCGCGACGCGCGCACGCACCGCGCTCCACCTAACTCGCCCGCAGCCACTGACCATAATAGAGCTCTATACTCTAATAAATAGAGACCATTTCTCAGTTGGCATTTATGACATTATCACCTTCTACAATTTCGATAGGGCCGGGAGAGCTTTTTGCGGAAGGACTAAAGTGAATCCTCGGATCCAGAATTTTAATTTTTAATAGCAGGAGATAAGGTCGAGATTGCGTTGCCGGTGTGAGGTCGCAAGTGGAGCGCTGCCGGCCGCGTCTCACGCCCACTTATCGATCGGACAATTTAATCGATACGTGTATAAGTGTAATATATCAATTGTGGTTGCGCGGCTGCTGTCCGTCCGTCCGTCCGTCGCGACTGCTAATGAATTTCGTTCGTTGATTGCGTCCCGATGCGTGCGCGCACTGCCCCCCCTCCCTCTACACATAACTTATTGACAACTAGGTGAGCTGATAGCAGCTGCACTTTATTACGGCGGCGCTGCGCGGGAGCTCCTCGCTAATTAGTACAATTGCTATCTGTACACGTCATTACCTATAGTTTTTTGCACAAGTCTATGTTTTAGTTTTATGTTGCGCTCCTTCACTACAAATCTATCGAAGCTTTTCAGTAGGAGTGCATGTATCATTATTTACCTAATATAAAAGTGAACACTTTTACTGCCAAAGAAGTGACGTCAGACAATAATTAGGTTCTCCCTCAATTGATCAATTAATCGATTGCGGCGTGCTGTACAGGTAGCAGCGTTGTTCACTCTCACTTGATATGTTATTATTTCGGGTGTTCCCTATGTCTCGATGGGTACTGCTATCACATACTCCGTCTTTTTGAGCCTTTTCCCAGTTCACAAAATCCTCTGAAGGCAACAAAAATGTGCACCCTTGCTCTATTGCACCCACTTTATCTTTTTATGGAAAATCATGTTCCACAAAAAGTAAATTTGATTATGGGATGAACAACCAAATCATGAAAACCGTTTCAAACATGCAAACTAGTTTTGTGGAAAATTAATAAAAACAAAAGCGGTCGTTTGTCGCCCGGATAGTAGGTACATGCAGTCAACAAATGAGATAAGTATGCAGGATCGTCGGATATAGTTGAAGTTTAGTAAGAAACCGATAGATGCTCTCGAATAAAATTTAATTTTATGAATAGAAAACAAACAGCTCATTTATCAAATTAAATTTCAGTCGACATCATCCATCGGTTTCATCATAGGAGCATCTTCGTATAGATACCCACTTTTGAAAGTAGGGAATTGAGAGAATGTTTGCAACAGAATTTTGCAAGTTTACCCATAAGTATAATATTGTTGGTCGTTACGAACTTGCGATACAAATATCTCACAATTTCAATAGTTAATTTATTTAGCAGAATGGAATTTTTGCCCCTGATTACCTATTATGCAAAAAAATACCTACAAATATGAATGAAACATAGTTTTGGTATAGGGTTAGGATATATTACATATGCGTACACTGCGCCATTATCAGGCTGCTTGAATGTCATTGATATCATTATAACATTTGCGTAGCCTTTTCACCACTATGTTAGGGTCGGCTCCCAGTCTAACCGGATGAAGCTGAATATCAGTATTGTACTTGGAGCAACTACTACCTGACCTCCACGACCCATTTACTAATAACGGGGTAATACGATACCCCTTGGTAAGACTGCTCGTCAGACTTTCGGTCTTCTGATGACCCGTAACGAGTGTCATAGATCTACGAATGACAGCCGTACCAACGGCATAACGTGCTTTCCGAGGCACGGAGGGGTCTTCTATATATATAAAAGGAGAACTGACTGACTGACATATCAACGCACAGCCCAAACCGCTGGGTCTAGAGATTCCAAATTTGGCACGTAGGTTCCTTATGAGGTCTAGGGGTGCACTAAGAAAGGATTTTTCAAAATTCACACCCTAAGGGGGTGAATGGGGGAGGGTGAAATTTCACGCGGACGAAGTCGCGGGAAGAAGCTAGTGGTATATAAAGACGGTCACCGATCGACCTGTGCGGGTGTTCTTAGCCACAAGCCCCTTGAGTGTAACAGATAATGCAGTTGAATTAAACAAACATAATTCCTTATACTTACTTATTCGATTTGAACCGAAAATGTCAAAATAGTAGTTGCTAATAAATACATAGGTATGTGGCAGCTTTTATATTATAAATAATCATATGTAGGTACGTCATCATACATTATTTTAAATATAAATTTTCAATTAATTTCAATGGTTAATAATATTTCATTCATGCAGTCGCTCCATGTAAAATACTGGTATTCAGCTGCATCCGGTTAGACTGGAAGCCGACCCCAACAAAGTTGGGAAAAGGCTAGGCAGATGATGAGATGATGGTTAATAATATTTCATTAAAATTATAAATGCATACGCATAGGTACTTATTAAGGCGTTGAGAACCCCATCAATAAAAAAATACGTGTGGCACTCGGGGACTGCCGCGGTAAAGCTATTGCATAGCATTTTTATCAACTTATGCAATTATAATATTTATGCAATATTTTTTTTCTTTGATATTAATTCAAGTTACACTTTTTTAGCGTGGTGACCGATAAGAAAACAAAACACGCATACGTCTAGTCGCACGCACACAAACACCGTGCCGAAGTCTGCCGAACTGATACGACGTTAGACGATGCACGGCTTTCAACGCTGCACCGCTGTGCCGGTCGGAGTGGGGGGTGTTAGGTTTATTTTCGTTACGGAATTTCTTCATTCGGTCGCCGCGCTCAAAGCCCAAGATAAAAGCTATGCAATAGCTTAAAATATTGTGCAAACCATGTCAAGGCTATGAACAAACAAATGGCGAAGTAGACCGAGACGTATCGCGCCGGATCAACTCAGGATGGATGAAATGGCCTTTGTTGCCCTATAGTTACTACCAATCTTACTACCAGTTGTAATACCGATAATTTTATTTACCCTTCCTACTACTCCAGTATTGAACTGTTAGAAGGGAAAAAATAAATAGGGCGACAGGTCACATGAACAACTTGCGACCCACGGATGCCCCTCAACGTAAAGGGAAAATCTACAAGTGCGTGGTAAGGCCGGTCGTACTGTATCAATCGGAATGTTGGCTGTGAAGAAGACGGATAAAATGATTGCATGCAGCAGAGACGAGAATGTTGAGCTGGATGTGTGAAGTGACGAAAATGGATAAAGTAAAAAATGTGTAATATGGAAGTTTGAAAGTGGCGCCAGTGACAGAAAAGTTGAAAGGAAATCGTTGGTAGTTAACTTGGTATGGGCATGCGATGATTAGGGAGGAAACGCATCTGACTAAAAGAGTGATGAATATAAATGCTGATGGATGGAGAGGGAGAGGAAGGCCAAAGAAAAGATGGATGGATTGCGTAAGAAATTATATGAAAGAGAAGAGAGGGAATGATAGGGTGACAGTTGACAGGGGAGAATGGAAGAAGGAAACGTGTTGCGCCGACCCCGAGTGACATGGGACCCGGCAGGAAGACGATGATGATGATAATGTACTTAAGGGAGTTGAGAACCATATCAATCAATATTCTACAAGCCATAATTATCAAGTCCAGTGTCTTTGAAGAAACAGAACAGAAGAAACACGTTTAAATATTTTGAGTGGAATAAACAATATCTACCTACTCGTACATAAACAGACGATTACAGCAATCGCGGGTGATTTGCTGTCACCCATTGAAGAGTTCCAGAAACCAAATAAAACAAAAAATAACTCATTTCGACGTCGTATATTGATATATTAAAACTTAAAATGACAATAATCAACCTATATTAAACAAAAAATACTATAATATTGATGTAAATATCAAAATTTTAGCTTCATAGAAGCGTCCACTTTTTTCTTTTATTATTGTTTCGCATATTCTAGACATTCTGTTTATAAATGTCTTGAAATATTCTTCATGTAGTGAATACCATTCGCTCTCTAAAAGTCGATACAAATGAGCTGAACTCATAGGAGAGTAGGAGATCAATGTTTCACCGGTCCATCGAGACAAGTTCATCTCAAACAAGTTCTATGGGAATCATCGGGTGATTGAGATGGCCATTCATCATTTTCTTCATGATTTCTAGAAACTCATCTTGTTTCTTTTTCAAAAACTTTCGACACAGCTTTTTTTTCTAGCCTCTTGTTTTCCAAGGGTGTAGTGCTCGCCTTTGCAAGAACTTCCAAGCCTTTTAGTGAAGTAGGTATATCCTTCCTCACAAATAGCGCTTCGCTGTTCAAGTGTAATTTGCTTACGTTTTGCCATTTTCAGTAGAAACAGCACGTAAAACTGTGAGTTGAATACATCGAACACACTCAATATTAATATCACAACTTTCGCCTACAATTGCTCAAGTGCAACTAATTAGGTCGCAAAAAGTTAAAACGAATGATTATTTTTGTATGGAACCACATACTTAGGTATTACAAAAAAGGTATGGGATAGATAAGTCATGAAACACGTGTTCCGTCAAAAACAAAGAAATGGTTTAAGACTTGAGGAATGCTGGTGATAATTTTATACTTTTGAGTAAATACCTAATCAAATTGCACGACTCATACAAATGCGAAGCTTTAGAGAGTGCTATAAGATCGAATTTTTTTTTTGCCTCCTTTCTGCAACTGTTTCTATTGTTATACCCCTGCTGGTACAAAGAAAATACTTACCACTTACTAATAAACGTTGCATAGCGTCTGTATAGTTACACAATGATTTGTCTTCTTCTTTCGAAAGTCAAATTACTGACTGAAAGAAAGAAATCGGTGTCTAACTATTTATTATTTTGAATTTATATATCTCGGGACCATGGGGTCCCGGTCCTTTGGAAGGCGTACGAGGGGCCGAAGCCAACTCGCAGAGGCCCCTTAGGAAATTTTAATGAAATGCGGCACCAACCGACGATTATCCCTGTATGCACTATGCAAGTGCACCCAAGGATAACCCCCTGTTGGTGTAGGACTATTGTAGGATATGGAAAAATAAAAAAATTGGACTATGAGTTTGGGTGGCTGAAGTGGACTGGTTACCAAGAACTATGGAAGAACTATGACCCGTAAAGTAAAGAGGTCGCTACGCCCCCGTAAGGGGGCGTGGCGAGCGGTACCGGGGCTGAGCCCCCCGGCCGCGAAAGGCAACACGGTGGCCCGTAAATACGGGCCCCTCATTAGGTCGGCGTCAGTGGCCTAACGGAATATTGGCCGCACGTAAATAAGTTACGTGCCTCCATGTGAATAGTTGCATGTTGTTTCTCTGTAGGCGCGCCGCGACGCTGATTCATACAGCGCCGCTTTCTTCACGACACCTCGGCGGTCTGTCCCCGCCAGGTGAGACCCCCAGTTACCTGGGGGAGGCCCGGCGGAGGACGACCAGCGACGGAGGTGCCGACTCGACGCTCCTACAGAGTTAGGTGTTTTGCCCCCGCCCGCCCCGCTTCCAGAGCTAGCCGGTCACGGTCCGGGCTAAGAGGCAGTCGTGTGTGTGTGAGCGGTATTGTATTGTGTAACACCGCCCAGTGTCTACGCGCCCGCAGCCCGCACTGCGCGGTCACGTGTGAGTTTAAGCGTCTGTACAGTGATGAATGACTGCGCTCGCTGCGTAACGTGCCTATATTAACCTAGCACAGGCTACGCAACGAAGTGTATGTAATAAAGTGTGGAGTTCTATTGATTCAAGTGAGCCGCGTGTAACCTGGGTGCGGCTCACTTGAGGCGTCAGTCCGGTGCGATGGGGTCGTCGTCCGCTACCAGGTCGCGGGGCAAGGGTCTCGCGTCGGGGGGGCGCGCGTGCCAGGGCGCAATGTCCTGGACATGGGGCCAGGCGGATGCGTCGGCACGCGCGAACATTCCCGTCGCGAGGCGCCGCACAAACTTATCCAGGCTCTCAATCCCGAGGTCCCGGTGAATGATATCGTTCCTCACGAAACGAGGCGCGCCTACTATGGTCCGCAGCGCCAGACTTTGCTGCGCGCGGAGTAGCTTTCGGCTCGGCTCGCTCGTGAGGGCGAACCATGCCGGGGCGGCGTACGTCAAGACTATGACCCCTGCCTGATCAATGTTTTATATATACACGAATAAAATAGCAGGGGGTGACTTGCACACTCAATAATGGGCCCCCGGAAACGGTCGCTAGCACATAGTGACGTAGCGACAAGGGGGCAACACGTCCTGAGGTGCTTATGAGGAGTGGAGAGGTATTCCACGGCTATCAAGACAATCCCGGAAGTACAGTCAAGATCCCTACCAGCATCTTACTGGAATACTTCCTTCCTCCGAGCACGTTTGCTCTTGCGAATCTCCACTCAAGCCGGCCAATAAAGGCAAGAATGAGGTGGGTTCTTTGTTCCTCGTCATTTTTCACTCCAGCCGGCCAATAAAGGCAAGCCAGAGGTGAGGAACAAGACTTCTCCCGGGAGATAGGGTCCGTGAGGTCGCTACTGCCCAATAGCTCGCCACATGCTGCCCTGCGGGTTTCTGTATCTCTCTTGGTCTGGATCCTCACCTTAGATCCATTCCGGAAAGTAAACTCTTCCGGCACAGGCCCAGAGTTCAGAGCGCGCAAGCCCCGCCACGACGTCAACGTAGAGATACGGCGATGGGGTTATTTTTATATTAT